>CARXXK010001250.1:367511-967511 GCA_949089665.1 Macrosiphum euphorbiae | reverse complement strand
GTACCATAAACATATCAGGTCTCCGGCTATCATAGTTTAGGATCTACGTTGATCAGTCAGTCAGTCAAAAACTCACTTTTAGCTTTTCCCAAAATTTCCAATTTCCAGTGCCGTTATTTTTATTTTTATTTCCATCAATCCTATTTGGAGTTTTCTAAGACGTATTAATCGTATTATACATGAACACATTTAAGACATTTCCCGAGACCCATCCAATTGTGATAGGTAAATCAAAACTAATATTTAAACTAAAATACATTACATAGGTATACAACGGAATAAATTATAATGATATATATTATACTAGCTGATCCCGTGCTGTTTGTACGTAAGTTTATTATATAACTCTAGAGTATCAAAGTTATACCAAGTTTGTCATTTTAGATTCTGAGCGGAGCGATGAATGTATTGGTTTTACAATGATGTATGTTTTTATATTTTTATATTTTTATATTTTTGTGTCTGTCATCACGTTTTGGGACAGTAAAAGTGCTTCGATTTTCTTCAATAGTACCTTTTCTGATAGGAAAGTGAATCTAGTTGGTACTTTGGGGGGTCAAAAGTAAATATTTTCCAGTAGTTTTCACAAGCGCCGGGAAAAACAACATAAAAATTAAGGAAAAACGGGAATTTTTACGCAAAATCGATTTTCCAAAAAATCGAATTTGGTTTTTGGTGTAACTTTAAAACAAATGACCGTAGATACATGAAATTTTCACTGGTTGTTTATATTTGCATTTTCTATACACGATAACATTTTCAAAATATTTTGATTTATTTTGAACTGTTTAGGGACATTTTCATTTTTCATTTTTTTTTAGTTTTTTTTCTAGAAATATCAATAAAATTTTATTTGTTGGTTGCGAAAGCTTGAAAATTTAATAGAAGGCTCCTAATATGTTGTTTCAAAGGCAGATGAAAAATATTAAAAATCCTTAGTCACAATTTTTTTTTATAAGCATTTAAAGTTCAAAAATTGACAAAATATGGAAAAATCACGAAAATTAGCAAATTATTTTGAGTTAAGAATTCGTAAAAATTTTTCTTTTTAAATCTAAGATTTGAAAATGAAACACAAGATTCCTTATAAGATTATCTACCTTTATCAATAAAAAAATCTCTACCGGACAGTCAAATTAAATTTTTATGAGCGTTTGAAATTCAAATTTTTACAACATTGGATTTTCACTCGATTTCTCATGTAGCGATTTCCTTATTTTGTTGTAATTCAAAAACGAATAACTGTAGATACATGAAAATTTCACTGAATGTTTATATTAGCATTTCATATACACCATACAATTTTGAAAATATTTTGACTCTTTTTGAGCTGTTTATGGACATTTACAGCTTTCAATTTTTTTTTAGTTTTTTTTTCTATAAATATCAATAAAGTTTTATCTGTTGGGCCAAAAAGTGTAAAAATTTAATACAAGGCTCCTGATATATTGTTACAATATCAGTTGAAAAATATTAAAAATACATAGGCACGATTTTTTTTATAAGCATTTAAAGTTGGAATTTTGACAAAATTTATCAAAATCTCGAAAATTATCAATCGTTGGAATTAAAAAATTATAAAATGTTCAGTTTTTATAACTAAGAGTTGAAAATTTAAAACAAAGATTCTCTTAAATAATTCATACTGTAACCAAAAAATCTAAAAAATATATAAACACACTTATTTTTTACAGACATTTTAATTTCAAATTTAGACAAAATTTCATATTTAATCCAAGAATTACGATTTTAGTTATTTTGTTGTGATTGAATAATACTATTCGTGGGTACTTGAAACTTCTAAAGTGTACTATTATATATCTATGATAGTATCACGGTTTTTGTTGATGTATAACGCGTTATAAGTATCTAATGGATATTGTGATATGATTAATTTGGAATTTATTATAGGTACCTATTATAGGTCAATTTTTTGTTTAATACCATAGATATGTATATAATATGCCTTATACATAGACTGACATACCATCACCGCTCAGAATCGTTTTTCTTATACAATGATATTATATCATTGAATTCAAATTTAATACCATCCATTATACAGTGACCCACTTGTAACCTACTGTACAGCAGAGCGACACCCACTTGCCCACCTTTTTATTTAATATAATCAATTAACACAAAATCCTAACCTAACCTAACCGCAATTTCAGATGAATAAAAAAAAAACTAAATTTAACCATTTTTAAATTAGCCTGTCTTTTTCAAAGAGGTCTAATCTACACACAGACATTCATTTATACCTATATATTATATAGGTACGTATATATGCAGTTTTACAAATAATTGATAAATAAAACTATAAAACCCAAGTCAACCATAAGGTAAATGGTAAATAATATATGGTAACATGATTACAAATGATAAAAAAAAAATAAATAATTTTGAATAGAAGTGAAATTTTACAATATTCTTGTATACAAATAATAAGATGTTGTTAAAGATGCAAAATAAAGGTGTTATTCAAAAGTTATATAATAATATAAAACTTATAAATGTGTAATCACAGCAATTTGCTTACATACCAACAATTTAACAATCGATTGAACAGATAGTTTCATATTAAAATTAGAAATATGCTGCAACAACAAAAGCATAATAATAACAATTTTTGTTAGGTTTAAAAATTTAAAATTTAACATGATGAAAGTATTATAAACCTCAATAATGTAAACAATGAACACAAAAAAAAATAATGTAACATTATAGAAAAAAATTTATATGCAGTTTTAATAAAAGTATTATTGAACTACATATAATTTCACAATATTAATAGATACGTTTGTAATTAATTTTGATATAGGTATGTTAAAAGTTACACTATATAAAATATTTCGGTATATTTATGTAGATATGCGCTAAATATAATTTATATTTTATACATTTCTAATAACTTATAATTTTTATAGACAGAAAGGAAAAAAACATAGTTAATAGATGACTGAACTAAAGATAACAATTTATATTATACATAAAATATATCAATATAAGATATTATTTTTTATTAACATTTTTTTTTTTATTATTAATCGTTTGTTTAAGACAAATTTTGTTAAAATGAATATAATAAGATATTAATATTAAAATGCAATACAATTATATTTATATTAACAAATAGTCTCAAGCTATTTTTAAAAATAAAAAAAAAAGGTTTGTACACATTATTAAATAATATTATAGATTGTTACTGATTCAACGACTAAGCTACAAATTACTTATGTAATTTGAAAATTTTTCTCATAATAAACGATATACCTAATTACTGTTTCATTTAAATTTAAAATTCAAAATTTAGTGTTAAATATTTTATTTCATTTTTTTTTTATAAGTATAATGAATAGGAAAAATAATAATTTATAAAAAATAAAAATACTAAATACGGACATTCAAAGTTAACCACACATCTCCACACATGTGTACATTAATGTTGTACCTCGCCATAACGTAGGTAACTAATTTTAAAATACGCAATAATACAATATAATATCCATTTAAGTACCTACTTACTAAAATATTGAATGCACACGCCTGCACACAGATCGCTAACTCGAAACTCGTATTCACATACAACAGTACTACACACATGTTTGATAACTTCCGAAAAACCCCGTATACATACATACACATGACAAGTCATATTATCGTATTCGCATTATTCATACATCGATACAATATATGTACCTAAATCCAAAATATAAGACATAGGTACCTACACAAGTAAACTCAAAATATAGGTATATAATACACACACGACACGCCAAGTCAAAATATCGCATAAATATAAAACACATGTCAAGTCAAAATATCGTAATCACGCGCATTCACTCAAATGAACTCATAATATCGTATTCACATACTCACTAGCAGTGTTGAGACCAGATAAGAAAAAATTATCTAGATATAGATAAAAGATTATTGCTCTAATATTATCTAGATTAAGATAAGATAGCATGTATTTAAATTATCTCAGATAAGATAAAATACAAACAAAATTTATCTAGATAAAAAAAAGATGAAATTTATATTTTATCGTGGAAAATTAATATATCTACCAATAATTGAAATCTTAAGATTAGGAATACAGATTTTTTAAACATAACATAAATAATGACCATCAATATTCCACAATTTTTTTTTTTATATATGTTTACTATGTCATATTAATTATTATTATCATTGGCGTAATAATTTAATTTCATTTTGGTCTATTTATAGATTGGGAATTAATTTTTCCTGTTAAAAGCTTGATAGTTTTATACATTTATAATAAAATTATAATACGACGTTCGTATAATTATTATTATTTTTGTTGATCGTGTTTTACTATATTTAACATTATGACTATTTGAAATTTGAAATTTATAAAATGGACTCCATAGATGAGTTGCATACAGGGCGCTCAAAAAAAATTTTTTTTCGATTTACTTATATTATCTAGATAATTACTAAAAAGATAACGATTTTTTTATCTTAGATAACCCTTAGATACCTATCCACATTTTCATCTAGATAAGATAAAATATAAATAAATATTATCTAGATGAAATATCTAGATAAATTTATCTAGATAAGTCTCAACACTGCTCACTAGTCAATACCCGCGTAAAGGTGAATCCAAAATATCACACATTCATGGAAACGCAAAATATCGTCTTCAGGCTCACATGCAAAAAATAATTCGTATACACAAAAGTTATGCCAAGGGTTAATACATACGATGTACCCAAATAAATACGCATTAAAAAAAAAAAACTGTGCTACGGTTGAGGTACCAAAACATGAATAATATACTCACGTAAAAATCCAAATTCAGTGCACACACACACAAATGTTGAGTAAAAAAAATCGTGTATATATAACAAACACACACACACACACACACACACACACACACACACACACACACACACACAAGCTGTGCCAAGGTTGAGGTACCAAATCACGCATAAATTCTAAAAAATCAGTGTATTCACACAACACACACACAAAGGTCGTAGAGTTAAGAGCCACGAGTTGGGCTCCACTTTGTCGTATACGCCGATCACAGACGTACACGAACAAATAATAATATAAGCACTTTTATTTAAAACTTTTACGTCCAGTGGCGATCGAGTCACACGATCACCACCTGGCTCTAACACTGGTGGTCAGTGGTAGTCGAGTCACACGCGACCACCGCCAACTGACCATCTATCTGTCTTCCCATATTACTTATATATAAATATTACAATCGAAGCACTACTTATACTTACTGACTATGCTTAAAATTATACTAATTGTTATTGTATTACATAATAATTGATATCTTATCCTAATTTGGTGGAATGCATAATTGTTTCTATGTTGTTACTTAGCTTATTGAGTATTGTATGATTTGATTTGTTTTGGTATTTTACCTGTTACATATGAATGTTTACTTAACCTAGTTAACAATATTTTTTTATATATTATGCATGATACAACCAGGGATGGGCAAGATACTCAAAAATCAGTATCGAGATAGTAGATACTAGATACCTGGATTTGGAGTATCGAGATACTAGATACTCGATACTTGGCTCTAGAGTATCGCGATACTAGATACTCGATACTTGGCTTTGGACTATTGCGATACAAGATACTCGATACTCGATACATTTTAATAAAATTAGTCACTGGATTTTTAAAAATTATGTTTATTATTGTGGGTATGGCCACTTCATTAAGTAATTAGAATGAAAAATAAAATAAAAAACATTGACACTTTCAGTAATAATAATACATAAGTAATAAAACAAAATAAAATAAATCAATTACGACATTACGTAATCTTGTTATCGTCTACGATTCTACCAAAAATAACCACAATACGATTACATAACAATTAAATAATAATAATTCTACATTAAAAATTATATTTACTTGGTATTGTCGTATTGAATTATATAAATAATAAAACTAATTTTAGTATAATAAAAATTTAATTTCAATAGTATACATTAAAAAAATTTCAATAGTAATAGTAACATAACATCATTCATTTATATAGTTAATTTATCATTGTTTCCTTTTAAAAATACAAGTTTTTCAAAGGTTATATCGGATAATTTATTTCTGGTATTATTATTAATAAATCCTGCCATGGAAAACAATCGTTCTACGAGTGCTGAGGAGCATAAGCTGGTATTAAATCTAATAAAAAGTTTTTTTATAATTGGATAATTGTTTAGAATATTTAACGATTTATACTTATCATTAAAAAAAGTAACTACTTCCAGTAAAGTAACTACTATTACATAGTAGAAAAATAAGGTACGGTCTTACAGACGTAAAGTCCAATTAAAAGTACGTGTGTAACATAATATTACCTATATTTTATATACAACCATTACACCACTAACTTTTCAAAAATGGTTTCTGACGAGTAAAAATAATCGTAAACAATTAATTTTTCAAAGTATCGCATTAATGAATCGAGTATCTTTCGATTAAATTAATTCATGAAATACTCGATACATTGACTAAAAATGTATCGCGATACAAGATTCTCGATACTTCACATAATTGTATCGAGATACAAGATACAAGATACAAATGTGTCTAAGATACGTATCTTAGATACTTGTATCGAAGATACTGCCCAACCCTGGATACAACAATATATTGACAAAAAATAATAATAAAAATCAACAAACCTGCCCGATTAACGCCACTGTTGTATTTTCTACATCCAGATTTCCTACTTTACCAGCGGATTTTCTTAAAATGTTCTTCTCCCGGCAATGACAAACATTAAAAAAAAAAATTTGAGCTAAATCGGACCAGCCGTTCTCGATTGATGGGGTAACGACATTTATATATAAATATATATAGATTTTTTTTGCGTAGGTGCGTTTCGTACGTTTTATAAAGTATTAATTTTCAACCTTGCAGCAGTGTGGAACATGATCCTAAACGATATTTTACCACACATTCCACTATCGGATATCGCACCAGTATGTGTAAGTTAAAACGGTATGAACGGCGTATAACCTATACCATATACCGCGGTGCATATACCGCACATCTCGAATACCATCGTGTTGTACACTTATGGGGGGGGGGAGATATATCGGCCCGGGAAACTATGTAAAATAATTTATCTTAGACAAAATGTCATGCAACCCACCATTACTGATGAAAGTGGAATTTTCAGGCATATATAAAATATACGAAACCGCTCAGATATATTACCAATTAGATATAATATATGTATACTCATCGCAGCCGTGTACGTAATATTATTATTAGACGTGTATAATAATATTGAGGTTTTTCTGACAGGCATTATTACATTATACAATATTTAAAATGTGATTAGCTGTTGAATCCCTTGCAGAATTAAAATTTTGAAATAAATAATGTTTTTATAAGATGCCTAATTTTAAACAAGTATATATAGGTGCTGATTAATATTGTAGATTTATGAAAAAACTAATTTTTAAACATAATTTTTTTTAAATATTATGTACCTATAATAACAATACGTCACACAGTGGTCTGAAAAGTATATTTACCTTACATAAAACCTATTGAGAAAGTATGAGAAAATGTTATCTAAATGACATATTTATTTTATATACTGCCTAAATGTACCCATTAGTTAATTGATTTGATAAAATTAAAGCCATAAATATTATTGATGTCTATAGACAGCTCAAAATGTGTAAAATTTGAACAATATTGTCTATCACCTCGAATATTTATTTCATTTTGCTTTAAGCTGTAATTGCAAGCACATTTTAATTTTTTTAATTATTCTTTTTACATTTTTATGTACAATGGAATGTACGTATGAAGTTAAGTATCATTAAAACACATTTATATACACATCTATTAATTAAGTTAAAAATTCAAATGTATAAATTTGTGTTTCTTATGATATAATATAAATTTTGTTTAGTAACTGTTTAATTCAATAACTATAAAATTACAAAAAATTACATCTCTATATTATATTATTTATAATATATACAAGATACATAATTGATCCGAGTTATATTGAGATACATAATATGGGCTCCAAATTTCATAAGCACACCTCCAACCGTTATTTAGATAGTAACGTCAAAAAATTGTCATTTTTATCACTGGCTGACTGACTTATAGATCAAAATTCTAACCCAGTTCCAGATTACCTAGAAAGTTAAAATTTGGCATACAGATAGGTAGTCAGGCGAATCAAAGGAAACAATCAACAACTTTTAAATTTTAAATTTTAAATTATTTTATTATAGTTTTTCAATTATTTGATCTATTATATTTAATTTTTCAATTAATTAATCAAGTGCCTCTAATCTAATGTAATGTTGACTTGTATAGCTCATCTAACCTTTCCCGTATCGCCGTGCCAAAAATACGTCCAGTCGAATATGTGTCGATATTGGCGACCCTCGAGCAGCAACATACTTTTTTTTCTATGCATGTAATTAATATTAATTTTTATTAATTAAATAATTTATCTTACGATTATGAATTAGTAGCCACACACCAGTAGAAATTATAGCAAATAAAATTATGATTGTTGTCGCCGCAACATAACGATAAATTCAAATTATTACGAAAAATAATCAATATTATAAAAATACAGGATAATGGTCACGGGAGAACAGCTGATTACAAACACACACACACACACACACACACACACACACACACACACACACAATCACCGTTGTAATTATTGTTTTATTTTTGTACATATTATTTGAATGTTTCCAGTGAGTTATTATATAATATAATAGTTCCTGCAATATTATATTATATAATTATTTTTCTATCACATCGTTATGGCACGTCGCCGAGCCAGCTCATTATTTTAACACGTCCATCCGTGAACACCGACGTGTCCAAAATTATTATAATATTTTTATTTTTGTATTCATGTGAGCCGTAAGGGCGATAGTTATTAATTATAATATTATTATTTTTGTTGAGTGTTTGAGCACATTGATCGCCGTGCCAGCACAACCGTGCACAAGTCTTTTCTTTTATTATTGCGATTTGCGAGCCATAAGGGCAAAACCTATTGTAAGTACATACCATTATTATTATTTTACGTGTACCTATTATATTCACATTATAGCACAGGACCCGGCTGGCCAGTCTGCGCTCCGCAAATTGTGAGTTTTCATTATTTATATTATTACCTATTCATTATATACCTTTAACTGTTGGGCCAATAAAGGGGTATAAACATTTTATAATTACTATCTATTTTGTAGGGGCAGAAGGGCCGCATATTATTTTTTATACGAGCTTCAGGTCAGATAGCTGAGCCAACATATTTTATTTCGGTTGGCCACAAGGACCGGTCACTTATTATTATATATTGTTGGACCAGAAGGATCACACTATTTTTATAGCGGCTCAAATAGCCTTTTTATATCATATCATTATTATTATTATTAGTTCGGTTATGCTAGAAGGGCCGTATATTATTTTATTGTATCGTTTGGGTTGGGCCAGAAGGACCATTTAATATTATCATTTATTTTGTTCTGTTTGGCCATAATGGCCGAGCGTTATTAGTTATACTAATTGTACTGTGTAATTGCTGTGCCTACTGTTTAATCTATCACACCAAAAACACTTCGTTATAACTCGGTGTAAAAAAAAAAAAACTAAGTTAAAGAAAAAAATTGTAGTAATGATTAAATCTTTAAAAGACGTGATATAATATGGAAATTAAGTGAAATGACATTTTATAATATTACAAGTACCTATGATGACAAATAAGATCAATTGTAATGTTAAATACTTATAGTCAACATATTTTTGATACATTATTAATTACTGTAAACACTGTAGTGATTACTTAATTGTATTTATTTAAGTATACTTCTACGTTCTGCTAAATAGTTAAACATAATATGTTGACTAAGTATTTAACATTACAATTGATCTTATTTGTCATCATAGGTATTGGTAATATTATAAAATGTAATTTTACTTAATTTCCATATTACATCACGTCTTTTAAAGATTTAATCATTACTACATTTTTTTTTAACTTAGCTTTTTTTTTACACGGAGTTATAACGAAGTGTTTTTGATGTGATATCATCGCTATTTTTTTTATGAAATAAGTCGTCATTTTATTTGACTGTATATTATAATAATAATAATAATCCATAATAGCATATTATGCATCGTTGGCCTCCTGTTGTTATATCTTTTTTTCTATTTTAATTTTTTTTTTTTCTAAAACTATAATACAAATAGGTATTATATCGTATTACATCTAACCCATATTTTATTATTATGTTTAATAACTGATGTGTAATGGGCTTGAGACTTGAGTCATAGATGGCAAAACACAAAATTAAGAGCATCATAATATGATTTTCCATCGACCTTAATTGTTGCCACGGGTAATGAATTAATCACCAGATTGATTATTTCATTTCATTATTGTTCCAAATTTTCAGCACAATAATGTTATAATACATTAATACCGTTGGGCTGGATCACTAAACAATCACAGTCGTTGAGTCGTCAGCAAGTATCTATATACTATCTTGCTGGTCGTCACCCGTCAGCAATACACGATATGGTATAATGGTAAATGGTTGCCGGCGATGAGAGTAATGAGAATGGATAAGTGGCGGGTCGGGGAATATTTACGATATTTTCGTTCCCCGACCCACCGCTTATCCATTCCCAACGTTCCGTACGCAAAATCGGTCTTAAAAGTACTTGAACATTTTTGCTTATAACCTCTAAACTATCCAACCAATCAGATAGTGAGTTTCTCTGATCCCATCTGCACAATATTTCTGATCGATTGATACCTCATACGACTTTATGTGTTCAGCCGTTTGCCCTGTAGAGCTTGGCACAGAATTGACATAAATTGGGACGCAATGTTAAAATTCGGTTTCCTGTTATCATACGTTACCTAGTGGCTACTCCGCAATTTTTTTTTTACTTAGCTTCGCTCCACTTCGCTGGATACTATACCATTCATTATACCTTTATTATTATTCAATTCTGTTCGGCCGTAAGTGCCGTAAGTGCCTTATCATCTTACTATATTATCATTGTGTATTATTTAAATTTGTTTAAATTATTTAAATTTAAACTACCTACCTACCAGAAACAGTGTTACCATTTTTTATCACCTATTCGTTTAATTGTATACACACCTACACAGTGGCGTCCGCAGGGGGGGGGATAAAGGGCTGAAGCCCCCCCCCATTGCCCGTATTATTGTTACTTTTTCAAAAAAATATTAATCAAGCTAAACTGTCAACTATAGGAACTAGGAAGCAAGAAGTAAATTTCATATATATGTCTTACCAGAATGAATTCATTTTTGAAAGAACATTGTATTTGCATACCAATTTTCATAAATTATCTGTAATTTTTAGGTAAAAGTATGAACTACTTATATGAAAGACCTTGTATTAAATTGTCTAGCCTTAGCTATACTGGGTGATTCTTTTATCAAACAACACTCAATATTTCAAAAAGTGTAAATTTTTTTGAAGATATTTTTTTACATAGTTTCAAGTCGCTTATAAAACAACGTTTTTATTAAAAAATTATATTTTTAAATATTTTTTATCCTTATAATTTTTTAAGTTTTTTACTTTTTTGAATAACAACATAGGGTTTTAATTTTATATTCCAAAGCAGAATATTTTTCTTAGTATTTTGATACATGAAAATCGAATTTGGGAAGAGTAGTTTATGAGTTATAAGTATTTAAAGTTTAGACGAGCGGAGTGGAGTGGTTCGGGGTTACCCCGCGAAATGTTTGTCCACTTCACCGCTTGTTTAAACTTTAAATACTTATAACTCATAAACTACTAGCCCCAAATTCAATTTTCATGTATCAAAATACTAAGAAAAATATTCTACTTTAGAATATAAAATTAAAACCCTATGTTGTCATTCAAAAAAGTAAAAAACTTAAAAAATTATAAGGATAAAAAATAATTTTTTAATAAAAACGTTGTTTTATAAGCGACTTGAAACTATGTAAAAAAATATCTTCAAAAAAATTTACACTTTTTGAAATAATGAGTGTTGTTTGATAAAAGAATCACCCACTATATATTTGATATTTTATAAGTTTTGAACTACAAATTAACTGTCTGCTTATAAAAAATAACCATGGTGCCTATGCAGTGTTTGAAGTATGAAATATTTAAAAAAAAAGTGACACATTGAAATTTTTTTACACAAATAAAAACACAATTTATTTTTTTTTTACAATGTTCAGTGTTCTAAATCCTAATGACAGAATTCAGTATTTATACAATATACATGTATAATATTGTATACCTACTTGTATCATTTTAACATTAAAATATTTAAAAATTTTGAATACCATTTTAAATGTATGATACCAAAGGTTGAGTATACATACAGGTACCATATAGTTATGAAGGTAATTTATGACAATTATATGTAAATATAAAACTTATTTAAAAATAAAACAAAATATATCAAAATACTGAAATATTTCATTTTTTTAAATTTCATGAAATTTTTAAACACTATTAATATGTATCGTTAATATTTTAGTTATAATAAAATAACTTACGTATTATATTTTTAAGGTTTTTGACCGGATAAATAATTTTTTATTGACATTTATATAGAAAAAACAAATTTAATTATTCAAATACAATCCAAGTGAAGACGGTATAACCAAACATTTAAATAAATTTTCATTTTTTTTTCTCCAATTATTTTTAAAAGCACTGAGAATTTTCAATTTCGACCTCCTAAAAGTACCAACTAGATCCAATTTGCTTCCAAAAACATACATCGAAGCTTATGATCAGAGCATTTTTTCTACCAGAAAAGTTGAAAAGTTACAAACATTTTAAAATACCTCAAATAAACGTCTGAAATTATTAGACTGGACAAAATAAAAATGTAACTAATTTTCAACCCCCCCCCCCCATTGAAAAATCTTGCGGACGCCACTTCACCTACACACATACACGCATTCATACACAAATACACATATTACACAACACGCACTACGGGTCGCGGCCCATTTTTAATTTTTTATGTAAATTGCGGCCCGGGCATATTTTGTACATACTTAAGCTGCGTCCTGGCTATATTTTATAAATACAGTAGAACTTCGATTAACCGTCACTGTCGGGACCGGGGCTATGACGGTTAATCGAATAGACGGTTAACGGAAATTTTGCAAAAAAAAACGTGTAAATACATATACATACACACATTTATTATATTTTATATTTTTATTATATATTTATCATATTTTACGTGTGTATGTACTTTTAAAAAAAAAAAAATACTTACATTGTAACAAATTATAAACATACATACCACACACATTATAATAAAAAATCTGTCATTTTAGTTTGTTTTTTTGATTCTCTAGCTTTTTTAGCAGCAATATTACGTATTTTACGTAGAAGTAAGACTTGCGTAGCATTTTGTAGCACTTGATAGTTACTGTGTTGGGCACGAGTTTTTCGCGATCGTCTAATTATTATTTTTTTCGGCGGTGACCGATGACGGATAACAGAGAGTGACGGTTAATCGAGTGACGGTTAATCGAGTGACGGTTAATCGAAGTTCTACTGTACGTAAATTGCGGCCAGGGTATAATTTGTATTAGGTTACCTACCCAAATATTTTTTATTTATAAGTAATAATTACGTCTAAGCCTTTTTTTGCAAAATCAATATTTTCCTTCTCATTTTTCAGACTTAGGATTGTCAAGTATCAATATTGGTTTTGCTGTTTTTTGTTTTTAATTAAAAAATATATTATTAGCAATTGGTAATAATGTGTCTGGAAAAATGTGTATGGTTAAAAAATGTATTATTAAATTAATTTACTATAAAAAATTTGTAATTAAGAAACTGGTAAAAATTTGTAAGACAATTCCCGCACATAGTCTAACGTAGTAATTTTTTTGCTTGCAATTCATACATTTTGTCATGCATAAATGTTTCCCAGGCGGCAATTTACGTACATTTCAAATATACCCCGGACGCAATTTACGCATGTTTTAAAAGTACATGGGCCGCAATTTACGTAGTATATAACTATGACCTTTTTTGGGGCACGCAATTTACCGGCTCCGCGCACTACATAGCCGACAGTAATTGCTGGGCGATTCCGACCACTACTGTTCGAGCTATTACACCATTATACACCCACCTTGTTCTCCACATTTCTGGGACTTATGTGGTGTCTAGACTGTAAAGCCGGCTTCCCACGACTGGTGTACTTGCCAAGTACACGAATACCTGCCATGGCAAATGATTTACAAATATAGTGTTCCGACGACTGGCATATTTGTGAAGTAGGCCAATACTCGCGCACTTGTGCGCAAGTAGCCAAGTAAACTGTTCCCACAGCTTAAGTTATCACAAGTATTGTCGGTGGGGGAGGTATTTAATATATAATTTGGATTTATAAATTAGTTTTTAGCAGTTTAGTACCTACTGTTTGTCCTCGTGGTCGTGTAGAAAATAGTTTATAAATCCGAAAAAGATAAATAATCTTATAACACACCATGAGTGACGATGATAATGTATTGGCTTGTGCGTCATTTATCGTTATGTGTGGTGAATACTTAAATTTGAAAAAAACTACAAAAAGTCCAAAAAAAAGAAGGTGGTGGATGTCATCTTTAAATAAAAGCCGCAATAGGTAAGATTAATATAATATTTTATGTACTTAGATATTTTTAGATATTACGTATAAAATGTTTAAGATATTTAAAAGTATTTATTATTCATATTTTTAATTATGTAGGTACTTATAGTTAATATTTAAGCTATAATTTATTATTTTTAATCAAATGCGAGTACCTAATCATACTTAATACATTCTCCATTTAAACATATATTTAGCAATATATTGCATATATGCATATTGCATATGCACTAATTATGTTACCTATTGGTACCTACATACAACAAATACATAGATATTATATTACGTTGATTTATATATAGGTAAGAATAAGTATTACATGCAGATTATTACTATATGTTTATTGTTTACATGACGTTATAAAGGTACAACGCGACAAATCTAATCGAAGACTTGAGGCGTGAACCATCTGGTAAATTTGAGAATTTTTGCCGAATGTCAGCTACAGATTTTGAATTTTTACTATGCAAAATTGGTCCAATGATCCGAAAATCAAATACCAATATGAGAGAAGCGATCCCTGTACAGGAAAGGATAGCAGTTTTTATTTATTTATTTTACTCTATATCTTAATTGTAATATTGTTACATATATTTTATAAAGATTGGCAGTTTCACTTAGATTTCTGGCATCCGGCGATAGTTTCAGTAGTTTGTCATATTTATTTAAATTCTCAATTCAAACAGTGTCGAGATGTGTATACGATGTTTGTAGCGCCTTAATACAAGTACTAAAGGAAGAAATTAGTGGTGCAAAGACCCTAAGTTGGTGTACGGGCGAGCGTAATATTATTGCCCGCACAATGATAATTAAAAATATACTCAAAAAGAGATAAAATAATTGTCTATTAATTTTATATTTTATACTCCGTAATAAACTGCATTTATAGAATACGTCATAGTAAATATTATTGTTATGGACGATCGACGACGAAGTCGTTTCGGGGGAAAAGTTAAAATCAGTACTAAAAATAAACAAAAATAAAAACCAATTATATTGTTAGATAATATATATTATTTATAATGATATCCCACCAAAAACATAATAGTATAATATGTAAAATGAGAGCCAAGTTCAACTTTGAACATCCATAACTTTTGAACGGTAAGTTTCCGGGAATTTTTTCAAACCGTTTTGAATTCAGCATAAAATCCACTTATTTAAAAAAAAAAATTTAAAAAAATTTGTTTTCGGTAAAGTAGATTTGTTCCAAATTTTCATATCACTAATAGTTAAATACATTTCTGAATTAGTATTTTGGCTTTTGGTGTAACTCTAAAACAAATGAACATATATAAATTAAATTTTCACTGGATGTTTATATTAGTCTTGTATTTGATTTTAAAATGTTAGATACAGAAAGACAATTTTTATGAATTTTAAACTCAAAATGATTTAAGAATGTTCGTGATTTTAAGAATTTTGTCAAAATTCTAACTCAGACCCTCATAAAAAAATATTGTGGATTTAAGCTCAATTTTTTTTTAATTTCCACTAAAATTAAATTATGAGGAACTTTGGATTGATTTTTTAAGTACATTTACGAACATTTTTCTTTCGAAATTAACTAAAAATGCTAATAATAATCGATAATTTCATATGTCTATAAAATGCTCAACATTAGTCAAAATATTATGAAAAATTAATTTTCGTGTATTTATAAGTACTGTAAAGAAAATGCTAATATAAACATTCAGTGATGAATTCGTAAACTATACGGTCGGTCCATTTTTTTCGAGTTACACCAAAAATCAAAATCGATTTTGTCCTAAACCAATTTTATTTCAAAATTCATTATTTTCTCAATTTGTTTTAGATTCTGAGTGGACGATGAATGTATTGATTTTACAATGATGTGTGCTTTTTTTTATTTTTGTATCTGTGTACACGATTAGTAGTCGAAATGATGCTTCGATTATCAAATTTAGTATTTTGTTCGATGGGAAAGTGAATCTAGTTGGTACTTTTGGGAGGTCAAAATTAAAAATTCCCAATAGCTTTCAAAAGCACCTGGAAAAACAAAATAAAAATTAAGGAAAAACGGGAATTTTACGCAAAATCGGTTTTCGGATTTTGGCTTTTGGTGTAACTCTAGAACAAATGATCGTAAATACATGCAATTTTCACTGAATGTTTATTTTAGCCTTTTCTATACAAGAAAAAATTTTCAAAATATTTTGACTTGTTTTGAGCTGTTTACGGATATACTCAGTTTAAAACTTTTTTAGGTTTTTTTTTCTATAAAAAAGCTTAAAAATTTAATACATATCTCCTATTATGTTTTTACAATGATGTTTGAAAAATATTAAAAATCCTTAGTCACAGTTTTTTGTTATAATCATTTAAAGTTTAAATTTTGATAAAATACGGAAAAAACACGAAATCTTTAAAATTATTTTTAGTTAGAAATTCATAAAAATTTCTCTTTTTAAATCTGAGATTTGAAAATGTTATACAAGATTTTTCATAAGCTTGTCTACCTTTATCAAAAAAAAAATTTCTACCAGAGAGAGAAATTACATTTTTATGAGTATTTAAAATTTATATTTATACAAAATGTGTTATTCACTCGATTTCTCATGTAAAGATTTTCTTATTTTGATTTAGTTTACAACTAGTTAAATAATTATTCTAAGTGTAACTATTGTTTTTTTTTTTACCACTGACCATTTAGATCTCACTTATTTTGTTGTGGAAGTCAACAACCAAGGCATATATTATAGTATTCAAATTGTCTCTCATTTTACATATATGTTTTTGGTAGGATTTTTTATTTTCCCAATCATGTTAATTTTGAATTTTCGTATTATCCAGAAAAATATTTTGTTTATTAAGAGTTATAATAATTATTATAAGTTCATAGAATATAAAAATATTATTAGAAAAAAAATAAGATATATTTACAAAGAACTTCATATTTATATTTAAATATAAAACTAATATATTTTATTAATTAGGTAGGTACTTATAAATATTAATATATTATGTGTAACATTCACCCTTATGAAGACATCAGTAGCCCACGATGCCACTAATTATATTCATAAATCATCATACCTATTCATTACTTATTAGTTATCAATTATTTTTTATAAATACAATAATGATAGAAACGAATAAATAATAATAATAGGTACCAGGGTACCTATTATAATATAAACCTACAAAATAAAATAAATAATAACACTTAACCGACTCCGCTCAGAATCGTTTTTCTTGAACAATGATATCATATCATTCAATTCAAATTTAACACCATCACTTGTAACCTACTGTACAGCAAAGCGACATCCACTTACCCACTTTTTTTTTTTATTATTATTATTAACTTAACTTATTAATTGAAGTTAAGTATTTGCCAACTTAATTTTTATTCTTAATTTATGTATTAAAAATGTATATTAACTTAATTTTTAATTTAATTGAAAAAATATCATTAACTTGCCCAGCCTTGTACCTACAGGTATCGATAATATCTATGATTAAAATACATCTAATATTTTATTGATGAATAATTATATAGTCCAGGGCTTGTATTTGAAAAAAAATTCCGTTTTACGTTATTTACAATTAAAACATTACACAATGCTTGCGTTTATCGTTATTCAGAATCAAAACGTTACCCAATTTTTGTGTTTATCGTTATTCAGAACTATAACGTTATCCAAGTTTTGCGTTTATCGTTATTCAGAATTAAAACGTTATCCAAGTTTTGCATTTATCGTTATTTAGAATAAACTTTAACCACGTTTATTATACAATCTATTGCATTTAAGGTATTTTTGCTTAGGAAACAAAAAAATCGCCTAAAAATAACGAATACTTTGATATAATAAACTCAAATGTTGTTTTTACTGCCTTTTGGCTTAGGAGGGCAGTATAGACGTGTTCTATTTCCAACGTACCGATTAATCTAGTGAAGCGATAAGAATTCTGAAAACAGATTTGAATTTGTCGTCAAGTCTACTTTTCCACATTTTTGATAGTATCCCCCTAAAATCATAAAAACGATATATTAAAAAGAGTAATTAAAAAATTTACATATTTCAATTTTTGGAGAAGTTTAAATCAAAAAATCAAAAATGCGAGAAAGTCGATCTCAAGAATACTTGACGACAAATTCAAATCTGTTTTCAGAATTCTTATCGCTTCACTAGATTAATCGGTACGTTGGAAATAGAACACGTCTATAATCCCATGTTGCACGTGTGTTAGACAAAGACAGAAAATCGCCCCATATTACAATAATACATAATAATATTGTTGATCGGGTTGATCTGGTGGGTAAAAACTTAAAACGCTACTAAACGTACGAAAACGTACGAAAATCTAAAAACAAGGTGCGAGAAGTACTCATGGCTTAATCGTAACTTTTCTTCAGTTTCGGCGGCGCGGCGGCGGCGGCGGCTCGGCGGCTCGGCGGCTGTTGTGACGAAACGCGGCAGCAGTAGCTACTCCATAGAAAACAGATTCTGAGAGGAGACGGTTTGTTAGTGTGGATATCTTATATTATATTTATATTGTTATTAGTTATTACTTATTAATTATTATTAATACGGAAGAAGGTAGGTACCTAAGTTTAATTATTATTATACAATTACAACAAAATAACTAAAATCGTTATTCTTGGTTATTTAATATACAGCCCTCAAGCCATAAGTACTACTGTTGGGTAAAATCACGTTAAAATCACATAAACACCGCATTGTAAATAACCTTACAGATTGTATATTTTCTAAATAAATGTTAAAAAAAAAAACAAAAAATATACAGGGCTGGGCCAAGGTGCTATACACCAAGTAGCACCCGGGGCCCCCATTCGTATTTATGATCCTGGCCCCCGATTACCACAGTCGGGCCCTTTTTAATTTTACTCTTATCGTAATGTAGAATATAAAGATAAATTAGAATAGAAATCTACAATATTCTCTTGTTATCATATTTATAATATTACACCGTATCATTCGTGTCTACGTAATTAAAATAAATATAGATAAAATAACTGCATAAAAGTAAAAATTTCATTGAATGACAGTAGCTATAATCTATATTATATATCTATAATCTATATGACTATATTATAGTCTGTAGATAACCGTACATTAAAGATATTACTACTGCCGCTTAGCGCTATGATTGTAATCATGAAGACTAGAATAAGGAGACCAAACTCCGCTTCTGATGACGGTTTATTTATAGTTTTGTTTTTGTAAATTGTATTTATGGTGATTTTATCTTGTCTTATTATGTGTTAGCTATAAATGTTATAATTATATATTTTATATTTATAATTTATAAACATTTGTCATTTTTATTATTACATGAATTGATGAATTAACTAAGTATGATAATCGATCATTTTTCGTATTCGTATCGTTGAACGTTTAGCTAGGGTCTAGGAGCACGTTCGACGTTAGACGTTTTATATTATTCTATAAGTACGAGTACCTATACGATTTTAAGTCTTGAAATTAAAACTGGTGAGTAGGAAATCATTTAATATTACTCTATTATATTATATTATAAGAAAATGTATTATAATGCGTATTTGTGTATTGTGTAAATATATTAAACAATTTTCATATTGGATATTACCGTCTAATAACATATTTTTCAATATTATATTATTAAATAAAAATTTGATTTAGATTAAGTATTGATAACTTAATAGGTATGAACGAAATGGTCCATAAAGGTTAATATTATTGATACATCATCAAAAATAACACATAAATAGTTTCTACTTCTTAAGACTCAAGCAAACATTTTTGACTAACATTTCATTGATATTTTGTCTTTGGATTAATTATTTACAAAATATAATCATTATTTGAGGTAAGCTAAGATTAAAATTGTTGTGAATTTTATTTTCTAAATTAATACGTCTTGTATTAAAAATTAATATTGTACCTAGTACTTACCTATATTCATAAATTGATTATACATTTTAAAGTTGAAGTATTCTATTAGATATATGGGCTATGGCTATGTATATTAAATCAAAATAATGTTTACCATCTCATAACATTGCAAATTTTTATTCAGAAGAATCCATTTTACTCTGTATCTGTAATTTTTAGTATTAGAGTTAAATGACTGAATCAGGTGAAAAGGTAGGAATATTACCAATGGCACCATGTTAACATTTTTTTGAGTTTTTAATTTTAAAAAAAACATAATTTAAGTTATGAATCTTAAAATGCAAAAACAAATTACAATGAAATGTCCTCTTAATTGTCAACTTACCCACAGGTGAGGTCATTGATTTTATTCCAATTGTACTAGAAGTTAGGTAGTTGATCGGGAAGCAAATGTCTAAATAGATTGCATATATTATATAGACTATTATACTATACCCTTAATATGATTTATATACTTTGTAGTTAATAGTTTGTTATATACTTATATAAAGTACAAATTTATAAACATACTGTCTATAAAACGTACCTACTGGCCACCGACCTAGTGTACCTACATTGGTACTAATAATTATTACCAATTAATCCAAACAACTTTTTGTCAGTTTATTAGCTTTTTAATTGGTTTTTGTTAATTATACGCATATTTTTTAACATTTACGTACATATTTATCTAAATTATTATTTTTTACATTTATTTTAATTGTATAATTATATATATTTTGTGAATTCGTAGTGAAATATTATTGCCTTATCGGAAAAATTGTTTTCAAAATATTACAAAATATCAAAGAAATTTAAAATATCTTATAGTCTTTTTTAATATTTATGTAATAAACAGGTACCTAAAATATAATAAAACAGTTTTTAATTTTTTTTTTCAATATTTATAAATTGTACTTAGTTGTTAAAAATATTTTTCAGCTAAACTTAAAAATGTTTAAGTCTTTTTTAGTTGCATTTTCCTGGTTAAATGCTTTTTTTTGTAGCATTGTTGGCAATTTTTTAGTTCCTTTATTGTAGGTTTTTAGTACTTCATTTTCCGAGCCCTAGTTATTAACTATTACATTACTTGACTTTTTTATACAAATAAAACCATTTAAAAAGTAGTATTACAGACCAGCCCCGATAGGAAAAGGAAACTCACGTTCATATACTAAATATATTTACCACATTATTTTACCAATTTTAGAAATTATTATGTATATCACTTTTTTTATTCTGTAAATTTTGCAATCGATGTTTTTTTATTTTAGGTGCGCTTAACTTACGTCTAGCTTTTCTCCCATAACGCCAATCTTTTAACCCGTTTTGTAAAATAAAATATTAAAAAGAACACAAAACTTACAGACAACCTTACTGATCGGCGTGTTGTGTTGAAATCAAATGATTCATAAATCATAGGTAGTATTTTTATACTTTGTATTTCCTTAAAATTTAAATATATTATGTTTGTTGTATTAAATTTGGAAAAATATAATTATTATTATTGACTATTATTATTGTCGCCCATTAGTTATGTGCTATACCCACAGAATAGATGAAATCAGAATGGACACTCTCCAAAAATTTACATGGGCTCTTATGGCAGACACGGTATTTTAGCCTAAAGTGCCACCAGTGTTACCAAAAAGTACAGTAAAAAAAATATTGTATACAATTTTATTATTTCGACCGAATTGGCGGTTGCTTTGAAAATTCTGTAATTAACGATATAATATATTTTCAATGGATAATGTATATTTCATTAATAAGAGTAATAATTAATATTTATATTTAATATTTCATTAATATAAAAATATGAAAGTAACTGCAGGTTTATGTATGACAGTTAATGCGATCTACAGATATGATTTTCGACCTTCCAATAAAAGTAATTCCCTTATCGCGGTAATTGTCTTCACGGAAATCCCGTGGTATTTTTTTTGTACTCCCTATACAAATTAAATTACTACTGACAAATATAGTATAATGTATATTTGTATAGTTACTCCAGTAGTCCAGTGACTGAGTGACAGTGTAGTATGTGATGTAATTGAGTGCGCATGTCGTTTATTTATTGAATTATTTACTTTTACATCTTTTTATGTTTAAACGAGAATTATTATAATGATATTTACAAAACTAGAGGGGTTAGGTATGTATAATATTTAAATTAGATACAATATTAAACAAAATGTACTTCTCTACTATCAAATATACAGTGAGTGGCGGAGATTGCGCCACTAAAACTATTTAATTATTTTACTAACCAACTTCAATTTGGTGAACATTTAAAAGTAAGCTGAATTGTAAACTAAATATATTTATGCAAGTCACATAAATCATTAAATCCGGATCCAATTCAAAACTTTTGCAGTCTTTAATACAGCATTTACCTATTCTAAAGCGTTTATTTAGGAAGTCCATAATCAATGGTTGTGGCGTAAAATTACAAGAATTTCAAAATATCTAATTAAGTATTAACCGAGGACTTGTAGAGGTCTCGTGACTCGTGTTCACTTTTTAAGAAATATGAAAAGTGAATTTTTAAATTTTTTACAAACCAGCCTTAAAAAAGCAGTTTGTTTACAAACAAATCCAAATAAAGCGGATGCTCAGAGTGGTCTTTTGCTACATAAATCAAAAAATAAAAATAGTTTTATTATATGGCTACACTGGTGGCACTTCAGTTCTTATCATGGTTTTTGGAGAGTGTCCATTCTGATTTCATCTATTCTGTGCTATACCTATCCAATAATCCTTAATTGATTCTGACTTTCCGAGAATCTATCACGGCCCGTCGGCAGCCGCGCCGCCGAAATAAACTATCGCACGCGCAGGCACATGTCAATACTTTACGAAAAATGAAATATATTCATGTTTGCAATGCTATAAAAACTACTAAAAGCGGTAGTAAATTAAACATACTTCCTGAAGTCCGATTGTAATTTTGAAAATATGGTTGAATTTATAAACTTCTAGACACTATGCTCTTTAGGAATCACTTTTTTGATTTAAAATTAGACGTGCCCAAAATAAATACAAATGTAATGCAATTATTTCATGAGATTTTTGAAAAAAAAATCGTTATTTAAGGGTCCTTTAAAATTGAAAATTGAAAATCGACTTCCTAAATAACTTAGATATTTAGTCAAAGAGTTCATACATGTATAAAAAATGAAAATCGGACATTCCTAAGTATGTGTAATTTACTACCGCTTATTGGTCTAAAACGCATGAAAAATACGTCTGCTGCGTTCCCC
Organism: Macrosiphum euphorbiae; assembly: GCA_949089665.1. NCBI lineage: Eukaryota > Metazoa > Arthropoda > Insecta > Hemiptera > Aphididae > Macrosiphum > Macrosiphum euphorbiae. The sequence continues at coordinate 943,648 of CARXXK010001250.1, read as the reverse complement.
TTAAACTAAAATTATACAGGTTCATACATAACCAAAATAAAATAAGTATTAATTTCAATTTTTGTCAAAACTTAATTCTTTATTAATATTATCAAAGTTTTAATTTGGTAGAGAAATTAATAATTATTAATTATTATTTATTAGCTATAAATTATATATTATAAAGAAAACAAATTCATTATTAATTGGTTAACAACTTAAGGCAAACATAAGAATAGTAAGTTACCTATTTTTGCTTATAACTTATATAATAGAAATAGGGTAGGTATATATTTTTGTATATTTCATAAAGCAGAGCTATAGCAATGGATTTTCTACCTGTTGGTATATATAGATTATAGACACTTATTTTTTAAACAGTGCAAGTCAGTTAATTTAAAATAATTATAATAAATTATTGTTGTTAATATAAAACAATCTAATTAAACAAATGAAATGGAATTTTGATACATAATACAACAATTTAATGGAGTGATGTATTCAGGGGCGGATTGGGGAGAGATTCCGGCCCGGGAAAATACAAAGTATACCGGCTTACCAATTTACCAAATATTTAATTTTAGCCAACATAATATTATTATGTATTACTATTTTAACATAACTACACGTTTGGCAAGATATGAAATTTATAAAACTTTATTTGTAGTGTATATACATCGATATCAAATTTATTTTTATTTTTGAACAGTTTATGTTTACACATTTATAATAGTCCAAACTCCAAGTACTTATATATAACACAGTAAAAGTGAATAATTTAAATTATAATGTTACGATTTTTGTATTTAATAAGAAAGGTTATTACCTATTCAATAATATTTAATAATGCGTTTTTAGACTTAAATAAAATCTTATAATTTACTTCCACTTAATATACCTGATAGGTAAATTAACAGAATCAACATGCAAAATGTATGTGTTTTTTTTTATTTTCTAAAAAAATGTTTTACTGTGGTTTATTCATAATAACATTATGTAGGTACTTCAATTCTAAACAATCAGAAAAATTGTATAGTCTTGTTTTCCTTTAGTATTATTATGTAATATAATATTGAGTAAAATGTTTTGTCTCCGTCTTAGTACAATCTAACAAATTATCGTTCACTATCTGTATTCACCGATCAGCCGAAACGATATAATAATAATATTTAGCTGTAGTAACTAAATATTATAGAAATTATTTTATACCTACGTAATGTTACTTCCTTATTATTTAATAATTTATAAATTCGCCTAAACGATCGGTTAATTTCTGACCCAAATGATATATGCTTTACTCAAGTTAATTTTGGATTATTCGCCCAAACGAATGACGCTCAAATTTTTTACACCCGAAATACGTGTACCTACTACTGTATTAGTATACTGAATTAAAAAGTGTATAAAACAATTTTCGGAAATTTAAACACTGTTCAAAAGTTACAGCAAATCATAGTTTTTGAATATTACAGTGCTTACTGCTCAAATCAGGTTGACTTTTTCTATTTTCTACTTCCACGGGATGTCAAGTAAAGTAGACTTTTTCCGAAGTTTGTCGTTACCTAGAGATCACCCAATGTGGTTTTACATAACATATCAAGGGTTGTTTTCGATTTTAACTGTCCTAACTAGTGACCCCGCTATATTACATTTGCTGTTTTTGCTTTTCGAAAAATACTATATTTTTGCTTTCTGTCTCTCATCGTTGCGCCATCATAGATTGCCTACCTGATATACCTACTATTGCATACTGTCCGCAATCCAATTCGTATTATCTTATTTTGAAAAATCGGGAAAAAAATGCAAATTTACTGGGCTGGTACCTAATAGGAATTTAAGAATACATAGTTATTTGAAAAAGCGGCCCACCGGGAAAACTCCCGAATTCCCGGTGGCCCAATCCGCCCCTGGATGTATTTGCCATTTACATTTTTAATAATTTTGTTGACTTCAACTATTTGATCGTTTTTTGAAACTTACTGATAACTGAATAACTGATATGTTATATGGATACTTAAATACACTACCATAGTACCATATAAAAAAAAAAACTAAAGATAATTTTATGAAATATTAAATCAAATTATTTTTTCTAAAATATGTGATCTACTACCTATTATGATTGTACCGGGTTTTCAAAAATATTTAAAACTTGTGAAAAAAAAACTGTTTTATATTGGCCATTATTATACTTAGCTTAATTTAATTAACTTAATTTTATTTGAGGTTAGAATAGCCAAAACATAATAACTAATATAATTTTTTTTGATTTGTTTTGTTTCAAATTTGATATGGAAGCCAAAATAAATCATCATACAAACATAATAGTGGTAGTCCAAAAAGAAAAATGCGTGAAAAAATAGAGCTTCAAAAAGTAAAAAATATTCCTAAGCAGTGCAAACTGAATTTTAACCTAACAGTTAAAAAAACAGTTACAAAAACAAAACATTTAGAACACTTGGTGATTGAAGAAGATTTTAAGGTAAAAAGAAAAAGAAAGATTAAAATGATGCCAGGAGAAAAATCAAGGGACAATAAAATACATGTGTTCCTTTGGGTGAGTTTCAATCGAAAAATCATCTAAAAATGCATTTAGTCTAAGCTACATACATAAAAAAATTGTTACTATAAGTATCTAATATCTGTATTATGTCCCATGTCTGCATCATACTCCCAAATAAATAGAGATGTGAGTTTGTATTCTACAGTGGTATAAAACTGTATTATACATTTATACGAGGTATTATACACATGGTATAAAAAAAAAAATAAGGCTTTATTTTTAGTTATAACCACAATTAAAGATAATTAATTAAGTAGGTATTATCCATTTTGATATGCAAACAATGAAGTAATAAGCATACTGCAATCAAATTATTGGTTTATTGCCATTTAATATTTATATAGTTTTAGTAACTCGAATATTAATTTTTTAGTAGTACTTATAGAATGGATCTTCAATAAAATACAGTATAATTATAAAAATTTAAAATATAAACTATAATTTTATTCATATTTATTTAGTATTAAGGTATTAAAAATGACTTAAATCAATTTATTGTTATATAATAATATTGTAAATTTAGGTACAATGAAATAGTATATAACTATATAAGTAATAAGTATAGTTTTCTATTTAATTCTATTTAAAAATTAAACATTTTTGAAAAAAGCAGATACCTATGTTTACTTAAACTTTTTAAAGATTAAATAATTTAGTTAATATAATTTTGTTTACTAAATCTCTTACGTTAAATATAAGTACTTGGTACATACAAGATAAAAAAATGTGGAACCAAAAAGTTAGTAGGTAAATACCTATATTTATATGCTAGTTGGCAGATAATAAGGTTACTCAAATCCTAATTTATTTTGAAGTTTAATTGATATTTTAAGAATATAATTTTCTATGAAATGTGAATTGTAATTAAAATATTTTAAATTTAAGTCACTAGGTATATGGACATATTATGGTACTTACATCATGGTGTAACATTAATTTGGTGAATTAGGTCTAAAATAATTCTTGTATTATGTGTTTTTTAAATGTTTTCGGACCTTCTAGCCATTTTTTCAATTAATCCATTTTTCCCTTTGTTAAATTTTCTATAATTTAAGGTACTGCAAAGTGCAAAGTTCTATATGGTATAATACTGGTATAATACGGTATTATACAAAACAAAAATAAAATACCATATTTTAACATCTCTACAAATAAATAACATGTTATTCTTAATTTTTTTTTTATATTTACTTATAAAATTAAGGACACTTTCTTAATTTAGGTAGGTTTGAAAAAAAATTACGGGCCCCTAATTAATTTTGCACCCCGGGACAAAAATAGGCAGTTCGCCCCTGTTAATATGTAATTTCGTCCAAATTAGAAAATAACATAACTATAAAAAAAAACTGTGTTCTTATTTTTTTGAAATTTTTTGGTTACAGAATAATTTACTAACGTGGAACCTTGTTTTAAATTTTCTAGCTTAGCTATACAAATTGAACATTTTATACATTTTAGTTACAAAATCATTTTTTAAGTTTTAAATTTGATAAATTTTAAATTTAAAACTTGTAAAAAAAGTTATGCCAGATGTTTTTAATATTTTTCAACTGCTATAGTAACAAAATATCAGGAGCTTCGAATTAAATTTTCACACTTTTTGACCCAACAAATAAAATTTATTGACAATTATAGAAAAAAAAATTTAAAAAATTTAAACTGAAAATGTCCGAAACAGCTCGTGAACAGTCAAAATATTTTATATTTTATATATTATCAATAATTTTATTATATTATCAATATACGCAAGATATTTATAAATTATAAATTATAATCAATCTATCGCGGACCGTCACTATAACTTATCGCTCCCGTTTTTTTTTTTGTTAAATCCAACCAATCGATCTAATAATGCGATAATCTTTCAGACAACTGATCTGAACTCGTTAGAATGTCCATTTGAGATCAGTCAGTCCACATTTTAAGATTTCTGCTTTAAATTCCGAATAATCAACGTTTGAAAATTCCGAAATTTCAAAATATTCAAGCTACATTTTTAGAGGTTTGGGGGGGGGGGGGGGTGAAATTGTGAAAAGTAGATTGACTCATCTCAAGTAGACATAATAACGAATTCAAATCTGTTTTTAAAAGTATTATCGCATTACTAGATCGATCAGTATGATGGAATAAAAATTGGTTGTTTTGGCTAAAATAACTGTTCAATAAAATATAATATTATAGTATTTCGTCAGGAATGTTTTTTCCCGGCTAGCCACGCATCGTCACATAAAATACTTCATTTCAATAATATTGTTGGTCTGGGAGATTGTAAAGTAAAACATGCGAACTAAAATCTAAAAACAAGGTGCAAGAAGTACCACTAGTACCAGGAACTCATGAACTATTCGTAACTTTTCTTCAGTTTCGACGGTGGCGGCGGCGGCGGCGGCGGCTCGGCGGTTGTTGCGACGACGCGAGGTAGCAGTTGTAGCTACTCGCTCAACGGCAATCACGATCATAGCATACGTTCCTGGTACATTCTGTTACATTATAGAAAATATCATCAGAATATTCAACGTTACTGAATACAAAATATATCGGAAGTCGTTTTTAGCGAATATATCATCCAAATAACTCTCATTTAGGTGCGATAAAAAATGAATAATTTAATTTGTATAGGTACCAATATTAAACCAATATTCACGGAAATCACTGAGGGAATATTTTGCCATATTAAATAAATGCAAATAGAATTCAATAGGTAGATTAACTACTAGCATTATGATTATAGTATATAATCAATGTTACTAAGTACTACCTAGTTAGTAGTTACTGCTAATGTGTGCGTAATTTGATTTTACTAGATGATTAAAGAACTTGGATACCTAGCCAACAAATGCATACACTTTAATTGTAATCGCTTGTCATCTCTAGTTATTAGTAGTTTATAACAATATTATAAAATAATTGTATTTTGCTGTAATAGGTAATTTATTTAAATTGGAATTTAACTGCTTATGAATTATGTAACGGGCTGTGACTACGTACATATTATAATAGTAATAATACATAAAATAATATATTATATTATGCTGTATTAAGTACTGTATACGCTTATAATCTAATATATTATACTCAATAATAGACATAAATGCTGCAGGGAGCACGTAACCCGATAATAGTAATAATATAAGCGTCCGGGCAGCCACATCGATAAGAGCACAGAACTAATTAATGGTACAGCGCGAACCCTGATAGGTATACGCTCACATTATCCATATTCTAGGAAAGACGAAAAAGCCGTAAACAACAAAAATAGATAACTTTGAAAACGTATAATCCCCAATTAACATTATTTCGTAGAGGACGCCGAAATGACGTCAGGTGTACGCGGCTATGTACCATTTTTATACAAAAATGCCATAGGAGGGATCTATTAGGAATACCGACGAAATACGTCGATGGACAAGTGTCCATCAGACGAACACCAGCCGAGACGACGAGCACTAGCAGAACAGCCACAAAGTCGATACTAAGTCACAACCCGTTTACCACATTTTTATAATTTAATTATTTGGACTTAGTCTATTTTATGTGTCAAATAAATACAACTGAACTATCATTACAAAATCAACTTGTTATTTAATTCAAAATACCATCAATATTGAGTTGAAGTGGTTGGTACGTTACAATTACGATGAAAAACATTTAGAGCGAAGAATGAAGACAATATTATGTTGACAAAAAAATTTGCGATTTTTACGAATTCCGTCCTGTTTGTAAGAGTAAGTACGGACATTTTTAAAAGTACCAACTAGATCCAATTGGTGACCAATTGAAACCACCTTCGAAGTTTAAAATCGAATCTTTCTACTTGAAAAAATGTCTTCAGACGTTCAGACACAAAAAAATAAAATATATAATAGTACATAATATGAACATTATCCTATAGTAGTATAGTATATTGTATAATATTATTAATATTATGTAATATTTTACTATCTTAAAGTTATATTCTTTATTGGTCATTTTTAAAAAAAATATTTTTTGTCTTTGGCCTGTAGTAAACCGACGGAGTCGCTTTCCTATATTCAATATTTTAATTACATTTCTCATGATGCGGCACGCTGGACAACAACAATACTATTAATCTTTTTCAATACCTTGGGTTTGGCAGTTTAATTAAAAAATTAATCTAACGATTAATTTACGGATTTTCGCTTTATCAAAATAATGCGAAAACAAAACCATAATTCACTCGATCTTCGCTTTGCCAAAATAATGCGAAAACAAACCTATTAAAATTGCCAATAAGTCACTCGGGTCTTTTGGCAATAACAACATCTAGCTCCAGGCTCCTTTCAAATATCCATCTCCTAGACTCTACCGTGTATGTTTATATCCGCATAGATTTTATATAAATATAAGATGGTGTCTATTGCAAAATTAGAATTAGTTTAGAGTTTGCACTACGTACATACTGTACGTAATTAACTTCTCGGGCAGATGCTTTTCGCTCTGTCCTCAAATTTATATTACACTTAATTGTGATCATTTACTTTTTAAAAACGTTAATAAAACTACTTATACCTAACTTGTGTAACTTGTCTCTGTAACCTTTTCTCCTATTCAACCGTCAACGTCTTTGAACTCAAAAATATAAGCGTTAGTGACCACATTGCCACAAACAACAATGAAAATATTGTATTCAAGGTATTTCATAAAAATTAAACGCAGGTGCGTGATAATTTAAAAATTCGTAACGATTAAAATTAAAAAAAGCAGGTAACTGTGTGTGACTCTGCTGTATAGTAGGTTGCAAATGGATGACTGTAATGGATGGTGTTAAATTTGAATTCAATGATTTAATATTATTGTATATACGAAAAACGATTTCGAGCAGAGCCCAGAGACGGTTTGTCGGCCTAAAATATTTTATATTATGTTTATATTGTAATTATTAATACGGTATAGCCGGTTAAGTTGAATTATTATTTGTCTATTATCATATTAATTGTGTATAATAATTAATAATATACTTCAGAAGTTCCAAGTACCCACAAATAATATTTAATAAATATAATACAAAACTAAATAATCGTTCTTCTTCTTTTAAATATCTAATTTCGTCCAAATTTTGAATTTAAATAACTATAAAAAAGTATCTCTGCTGTAAAGTAGGTTACAAGTGGGCCACTGTCAGCCAATGATATTTCGAACTATATTTGATGATATTAAGCCATTAAGGTGAATAAAGTAATTTATATATAAAATATTCATGTGGAATCTTGTTTTAAATGTTCAATCCTTAGCTATAAAAGTTGAACATTTTATACATTTTTAACTACAAAATTATTATTAAATTTTAAATGTGATAAATGTTGTCAAAATTTGAACTATAAATATTTATAAAAAAATTTGTGCCTATGTATTTTTAATATTTTTCAACTGCTATTGTAACAATATATCAGGAGCCTTGCATTAAATTTCCACGTTTTTTTTTACCAACAAATAAAATTTTATTGATATTTTACCCAGCATTTTCCAACAATCCAGTAAGTAATTTAGTATTTACTAGTTAATTTTTTTCAACATAATTACCAGAAAATTATAATTTATTATTTTATTAATATTTAATATTGGTATAAATGGTATTCTATACACCTAACACCTAGGTATTTTATATAATTGAGTTGGAAATTTTAACTGAATAAGTTAATAAGCCAAAGACAAAAATAATTAACTAGTTAAGTTAAAAAGTTAAAAAAAATTAACTTTTTAACAAGTGAATTCCCACCTTTGCATTTTCGGTACTGCGTTAAAAATTGTTCTACCCATTATTGCGTTATTTGTTTTAATATGTTGCTAATATAAATAAAACGGATGTCTTAACAACAGTATATACTTTAACACTCACAAGAGGATCGCAGTAGTACAGACAACAGAGTAGACAAAGTAGGTACAGAGTGAATCCAAAATAAGTCTATGCTCTATACTTCTATACAACGCACATACCGGGGCATCATTGATTATTATTAATAATTATATAATAATTATTGTTATACTAGGTGGGTATTTGCTAGTGGTAATTCCGTTTATAATTTATCAATAACTCCAACAAATGTGGGTAGGTAATGTCCCAGATACGGAATATAATATAATCAATTCTTAGATTTTTTTCCAAGACAAAAATAAATAGTATGAAATAAAATATATTTCTACGAAAGCAATATACCTTACTTTTAAATAAATGGATTATAAATTTTCAAATAATTTCGTTTTGGGTTATTTTTCGTTTAATGATATTCTATAAATTACGTTTTGCGATATTTTTTTGTGTAATGATATATTATATATTTTGTTATTCGTCATACTTTGTTTTGAAGTATTTATACTTTTTGATTATCGCTTTCCGTTATAATTACGTTTGCAAATTTCAACCGTTATTTTTCAAATTTAACGTTATAATCATAACGTTATTATAACGTTTGCAAGCTCCGCATATAACAAAATAATGTAATACAAATTATTGAAATTGTTATTAAAATACATTTTAGATTCTGAGTGGAACGATCAATGTATTGATATTACAAGGTTGTGTGTTTTTTTTTAATTTTTTAATTTTTAATTTTTATTCTTTTTTGTGTCCGTCATCACGGTTTGGGGCAGTAAAACTGCTTCAATTTTCTTTAACAGTATCTTGTTCGATGGGAAAGTGCATCCATTTCCATTGGTTGTTTATATTTGCATTTTCTATACACGATAACATTTTCAAAATATTATGATTTGTTTTGAACTGTTTAGGAACATTTTCATTTAAAATTTTTTTTTATTTTTTTTTATAAAAATATCAATAAAATGTTATTTGTTTGTTAAAAAAGCTTTAAAATTTAATACAAGGCTCCTACTATATTGTCACAATGGCATTTGAAAAATATTAAAAATGCTTAGTCACAGTTTTTTTTTTATAAGCATTTAAAGTTCAAAAATTGACCAAATATGGAAAAAGCAGATTATTTTGAGTTAAGAATTCGTAAATTTTTTTCTTTTTAAATCTAAGATTTGAAAGTGTAATACAAGATTTTTCATAAGTCTGTCTACCTTTATCAAAAAAAAAAAAAAAATGTCTACCGGAAAGTGAAATTAAATTTTTATGATCATTTAAAATTCATATTTTTACAAAATTTGTTATTTACTTGATTACTCATGTAACGATTTTCTTATTTTGTTGGACTTCAAAAACGAATAACTGTAGATACATGAAAATTTCACTGAATGTTTATATTAGCATTTCTTATACACCATACAATTATGAAAATAATTTGATTATTTTTGAGCTGTTTACGGACATTTTCAGTTTTCAATTTTTTTAGTTTTTTTTCCTATAAATATTAATAAAGTGTTATACATTGGGAAAAACTCTGTAAAAATGTAATACAAGGTTCCTGATATATTAGTTCAATAGTGGTTGAAAAATATTAAAAATACATAGGCACGGTTTTTTTTTATAAGCATTTAAGGATCAAATTTAAAATTAAATAATTATTTTGTAGTTAAAAATTTATAAAATGTTCAACTTTTATATCTAAGGATTGAAAATATAATACTTGATTCCATGTAAGTAGTTAATTCTGTTACCAAAAAATCAAAAAAATACACAAGCACAGTTTATTTTTATAGTCATTTTAAGTTCAAATTTGGACGAAATTACATATTAAAAACCTAGAATAACTATTTTGGTTATTTTGTTGTAATTGCATAATATTATTCGTGTGTAATTGAAATTTCTAAAGTACACTATTACCTATATATCTATGAGAGTATAAGGGTTTTTGTTGATGTATAACGCGTTATAAGTACCTAATGGATATTGTGATATGATTAATTTGGAATTTATTATAGGTCAATTTTTTTTGATACCATAGATAAGTATATAGTATGTCTTATACCTATACTGACATACCGTCTCCTCGCAGAATTGCTTTTCTTATACAATGATATTATAACATATTATAAAACATGATTCCATGTAAGTAGTTAATTCTGTTACCAAAAAATCAAAAAAATACACAAGCACAGTTTATTTTTATAGTCATTTTAAGTTCAAATTTGGACGAAATTCCATATTAAAAACCTAGAATAACTATTTTGGTTATTTTGTTGTGATTGAATAATGTTATTCGTGAGTATTTGAAACTTCTAAAGTGTACTAGTATATATCTATGATAGTATCACGGTTTTTGTTGATGTATAACGCGTTATAAGTACCTAATGGATATTGTGATATGATTAATTTGGAATTTATTATAGGTCAATTTTTTTTAATACCATAGATAAGTATATAGTATGTCTTATACCTAGACTGATATACCGTCTCCTCTCAGAATTGTTTTTCTTATACAATGATATTATAACATTGAATTCAAATTTTATACCACCCATTTTACAGTGACCCACTTGTAACCTACTGTATAGCCGAGCACATTTTTTTCTTGTTATCATTATTATTGGTAAATTTGTATTAGCATTAAAGGTGATGGGATTATAGGTACCTACTACACATATATACGTACAAATAATAATAAACGAGAACTTAAAAAATATATTTTGGCTCAAACTATCAGTAATAAAAGACAATGAACTTATAAACATAAACTAAATAAAACATTAAAACTTTTTGTACATTTTCCATTTTATTCGTTCGAGTACCTAACGTGTACATTATATTATTACGTACCAAATATGCAATTTCCATTCTTACACGCAATGACGTGAATAATCGTCGTTGTAATATGATTTAGAGCGTTAAAAGGTATATAGAGACCTATAACAGGTGGGTTACGTACAGCACGCGGGTCAAATTTCAATGACACGCAAGAAATCAAAATTACTATAAATTATGCTATTTATACAATTTTGGTTATAAGAAATTCAAAGAAACAAATTATGTTTAAAAATTATAATATTATTTCCATATAAAATGTATTACGTTACTATATTATTATGTTATTATGTTGTAGAATGCTTACATGAAATTCGATTATTTTTGAGTGATAATCACAATAATTACAAAAAATTAACTGATATAAATTGGTTGGGCAGTTTAATGTTTTTCACTGATTTTGTTCACATTTAAATGAACTAAATTTAAAATTGCAAGGTACTGACAAAAACTTATATTTTATTTTTAGTTTCATAAAAGGGTTTGAAGTAAAATTAAATGTACATATTTATATATGATAAAGAAAATCGTAAATTTAAGTATTTTAAATATTTAAAAAAATCTCAAGTGAAATTGAAATTAATGAGACTCTGAAATTAGATGAAAACAAAATTATGTTTTTAAGTATTATAAGGTACACAATTCAACAGTTCAAAAACAGGTTTAATAATTTTAACAAATTTGAATGTAATTTTACGTTTTTATAATTACCTGATACATACAATATGCTAATATATATTGATGAATTAGATTTACATTATTTTGAATGGATGAATTTGATTTATTTGAATTTGAGTTAATCGATTTCCAATCTCTTAACACTTGGAAACAAACGCAAAAAAACTATTGGATTAAGTAGAAATTAATCGTCTCGAACGAAACGTGGTGAAAAATGCAGACAACGAAATCTTGAAAACCTATAAAACTCGCTTCCAGACACATTTTAAGTAAGAGTTTACTCTCCACAATGAATTTAATCAAATCGAAGGAAAGAAATGCTCTGACCGATGAAATAAATGCTGCTTGTGTTTCGATAAAAATTACAAAGTACGTTCCTGACATCGAAACTTTACCTGCTGAGAAACAGCGACAAAAATCACACAATGTCTATCATTATAATATTATTATAATAGTGTTGTATTTCTGGTGCAGTAACAACGAGCCAAACTCCACTCGAGTTCGATGATTCCAGTTACCTATCACGATGTGTAATTCAATTGTGTAAAGCGGAAAAACGTGTATTGTCCGTGGCACGTTATGGCACCCATAAAGTGTATAACATGATTGTACTATATATAGGTCAATCATTGTGAACAAAGAATCGTATTGGCCCTGTTCGGTGAGCGACGACGCGAAGACGGTAATATTATTTAATAACCAAATGACGTTCACAGACGCCGACGCCGTTTTTGTCCTTTGATCTATTGTGACTTCCCTCATAGACCTTTTACTAGTGAGCGAAAGTGATGCTAAAGCAGTTCTCGCTCAGGTCCTCGATACCACGTAAAAAAAAGACCTTTTACTTAGTGTACTAAGTATAATATGAGGTCTATGGAATCTCTCCTCTCGCCGTTAATGCCGCTGACTCGGTCGTGAGTACACACACATATTATGTAAAGAATAGGTAAACATATATTATATATGGTATTGTCTATAGTATTGGTTCAGCACCTAACACGATTACATTGTTGCCGTAACGCAATTATCGTATAATAGTTATTCGATAACGTATTAGTATTTTTATACATTTTGATAGAAAAAGTACACAAATTATGGATTTACTTTAATAAGTTAAAAGTTTTGTATAATTTACAAACGGGGTGCAGCTTAAGTTATACCTTTTTATCAAGGATAACAATTTTACTAATACAACTAAGTTGTAACAAATTTACTAACATTTTACACACAGAATGAATATATTTTGATAACCCCTGTATATTTACATAACACTTTCAGTCGAAATTTACACAAAAATGAGCATGAATATTATGTATTCAATACTTGTGATAAATGTACATACTTTTATATGCAAAATTAATGAACTTACATATCATGGGTAAAATTACACGGTGACGTTGGTTGAAATTTAACAACATTTTTTCCAGTGTACATTTATAACAGTCTTAAAAGTATAAATAACCATCAGATTTTTTTTTGACTGTCATAGTAATAGATTTAAAAGTTGACTTTACTTTCTATTAAAATAGATATGTATTTAAACTTTATGACAAATATATGTCTATAGTATTTGCACATTACAGTACCTACTCTAATAATATCAGTCTTGTTCGGAATACCTACTTTTCAAATGTGTCCCGGTTACCAAGTGTTTAAATTTTAAATACTTGGTGTCAATTGTACTTTAAATATACCTATTCGAATACGGCGTCTTTCGAAAGGAATTGAATATAAATACGAATACATATTTTTAAAAGTTTTTTTTTAGTCTAATAAAATCATTTCCGTAGATCACAAATTATTATATACTTACAATTATTAATAAATACCTAGTTAGTAAAATAATACATTTTTTAATTGGTTCAATAAGTTCTGCAGATATCAAACACTTACGTAGGAGCCTATATTGACCATTATATTATCAATGTAGATATTTTGTCATCTGAGTATTTAATGAAATCTTAAAATGTCTTGAAAGAATTGTAAAAATTATTATTGTACGACCGCTTTTTTTTTAAAAATTGTGATAATCTAAGAAACAAAACTATTGTTTAATGAAATACGACAGTAAAAAAAAAAAGAAAAGTATTCAGTATACTGGAAGAAAACCAAAGAAAAAGTATTTAAAACAGATACACTTGTCAAAAAGTATTTGATATATAGGTACCAAAAATAGTAGTCATAGTATAGGTACATAACAGTATTGTCTAATATCAGTACAGGTCTATCAAAGATGATATTAATTAATAATTATTATGATAAAAAAATGGACTATCACGAACAGTTAAAACATAAATATATATACATATATACCTATATATATATATATATATATATAAGTAGCCTGTAGGTACTCCGGTGATCTGTATAATTGGGCTTGTTAGTACCTACGTAATACTATGAAAGAGATGCAAGCTTTGATACGATTTGTTGGTTGAATGGGAGTTGCAAATCTGCAAACATTTTCTTTTATAATATTTGGTAGACTTATGGTAGGTCGAGGTGTTAGAATAATGTATACGGACACGTTTTATGTTTGAATACAGCATTATTATTATATGCATTTCCAAACACGTTTATACGTCACATAATACCAAATCTCTCATGGTTTATACCCCAAATAATATAATATATATTGTGATGTGTTCACTAATAATAGAGACCATTTGTCACTGTGTCGTAATCGTATATTATACGCGTGTGTGTGTGTGTGTGTGTGTGTGTGTGTGTGTGTGTGTGGTATCGGCATGGTTTTAACGATACCGCTTAACATATGAGTATTTAAGGGAGGGACTGGGTGGGCACTGCCCCCCCCTGCAGGCGGACTGTGCATCCAACAACATCATGACAGGGATAAAAAAAAAATCGTACGTTCTGTACTCGCAGTAACTGGGTACCTATAGATTTTGATTATTTGTTTTATATTTTGCTGTTTCGTATTTTATTGCAGCACACAAAATAATAGTAGATTTTATTGTCATTTGTAAATTAGCTCGCCTAACCAATCCCCGGCCCTGCTTATACGATGATTTTAAATCGTCGAATTCTAATTTAACTCCATCCATTGCAGTGACCCACTTGTAACCTACCGTACAGCAGAGCAACACCCACTTACCTGCTTTTTTTGTTTAGAAATCACATTTTGTTGAGTGTTAACTCAGTTTAAGGGAATAAGTGATTTAAAAAAAAAAACATAGATACATATCTAAAATATTGCATCCAGTTAGAACTAACAATACAATTCGTCATGATAATATGTAAGTGAATAATATTATGTTATTATGTTAGTGTATAGTTAAAACATTTATTTTATTATACGTAATTATAATTTTTGAAAGAAGCTAAGAATTTATTGGTTTTAAAATGATGTGAGTTTTTTTATATTTATTTTGAATTATAGGTACTCTACTATACCTACTGAGACCTTTGAGATAGATAATAATATATATTATACACATTATTATTGTCGGAGAATATTTTTTTGAAATTTTAAATCAATGATTAGGGGACACTCATAATATAAGTATGTAGGTAGGTTAGGTATAATAAAATACAGAATATGATTAATGTTATTTAATATGATATTTTGTAAGTAAGTACATAGCAGATACCACTTAAATAATTTTAAGCTCAATTAAAAAAAGTCGAACGTTTTGGGTTAAAGAGAACGCCGCAAACTCGCGATTTTTTTTTTAGGGTTTTAAATAGGAAATTTTCTTAAAATGTTCACATTTCATTATTTCATATTATACCTAATTATATTATAGTGATACTATTGGCAAGTTAGGTTAAGTAATATATTTTATATCCATGCAACGTATATATTAAATATCGTTGATATCGATACATCAATGCACCTTGTATCCATAGCAATCGCCAATCATTTATACATTCGTCGGAGACCATTAACGATTCTTATAAATTCAGTGAGTAAAAAAAAGAAAATTTTCCAAAAACAGACTTACGCCGTTCGTCAAACAGTATATAATATTATAATTTAAGTTATAACTTATAACACAAACTCGAACATTTCGTTACTTTCTGGTTATTTTCATACAATAAATTACCTATTCAAGTTTCAGTTCGAATCGAGACGGATGATGACAGCCTGCTAGCCGTTTCTTCGGCGATGGCGCACTGCAAGTCTCATAGATTTCGTCGGAAGAGTCGAAGTTTAAGCGTAGGTAAGTCTGTTTTCGTATTTATAAATATCGGGTATGGTGGAATTGCACTTATTTTAGTCGAGCTGCACTTGGGTTTAAACCTAAGAATTTAAAATTTGAATCTGAAAAAGTAAATCAAAATATAAACTCGGATGCTAGTTTAAAAAAGGTGGGCAAGTGGGTATCGCTCTGCTGTACAGTAGGTTACAAGTGGGTCACTGTATAATGGATGATATTAAATTTGAATTCAACGATATAATATCATTGTATAAGAAAAACGATTCTGAGCGGAGACGGTATGTCAGTCTAGGACCTAGGTATAAGACATATTATATATACATTATACATATTATATATGGTACTAAATCAAAATTTGACCTATGATCGGTACCTTTAATAAATTCCAAAATTAATCATATCACAATATCCATTAGGTACTTATAACGCGTTATACATCAACAAAAACCGTGATACTATCATAGATGTATAATAGTACACTTTAGAAGTTTCAAAAACACTTGTTTTAAATTTGCAATCATTAGCTATATAAACTGAACATTTTATAATTTATTAATTACAATGATTGATAATTTTCGAGATTTTGATAAATTTTGCCAAAATTCGATCTTTGAATGCTTATAAAAAAAAACTGTGCCTATGTATTTTTAATATTTTTCAACTGGTATTGTAACAATATATCAGAAGCCTTGTATTAAATGTTTACACTTTTTGGCCCAACAGATAAAACTTTATTAATATTTATAGAAAAAAAAAACTAAAAAAAAATTAAAAGCTGTAAATATCCGTAAATAGCTCAAAAAGAGTCAAAATATTTTCGAAATTGTATGGTGTAAATTAAATGCTTTTTGCTATGAGTTGTGCTAAATTGGTGACCTCACGTATCACAAGAATGCTATCATATTATTTATTTCGGCATTGTTGAATACAATATCAAAAATTTATTATTATTAAACGTAAGTTTAATATTGAAAACAATAAAATACATATGAAGTCCATACACATAATGATGATAATTGATAATAGAAGTTTAATCCAATATTTAACAACAATAATTTATTTATGCTTTAAACTGAATATCCTTGTAAAATTTGTTCTATTTATATATATCCATTCCTAGGTATGGGTAGGTATTTTACATACTAGGGATACAACTTAACCTTGATATATACCTACTTGAATTGATTTGAAAAGTGTTATATGCCCAGGTGATACATAAATTACAGCACAAATAAAATATGGTATACTAGCTGTATTTATATATTTATAAAATATTATGGCACTTAGGTGATTCAAATCCTTGATTGCATTCCTTACACATATACGGTTTTAAGATAGTGTGGTTTAAGTTATCATGGTATTGTCGGTCTACGTGTATCCCCTTTGTTATGAAACTTGTCGATGTGTCTAATTTTGCTATGAGTTGTGCTAAATTGGCGACCTCATATATCACAAGAATGCTTCACTTTTACATGAACAGTTTTGATATGTCGTAGTAGTTTATCTCCTCTGTTGAAAATCCTATCGCATTTTTCACATGCATGAATTGGAACCATAGTGAAGCAATGTGTGAACATTTGTACAAAAAAATTTGTCCACCCATGTTGCATGTAAATATAACTAAAGTCTTCTTCACTGCAGTCTGAATTCAAAATTATGCAACCTGCACCTTTTTAACATTCTCGATAATATGTCCTGTGTGTTTAATTTCACAGGAATGACACATACATTCTTCGTTGTTTCGTCCGAAATAATGTGGGCCAAAGTTCACAGTTATTTCTTCGCTAGGTCTCATTTTTTATTTCCTAATGACAATATATCTGTGTTCGCCTCACAATAGGGATTTAGGAAACTTGCTGGACCAAGCCACAATTTTGTTTTGGACTGTATATTTTGACTTCATACTGAATATTCTCGTATTTTACCAGAAAAAAAATCAACTGTGACAGGTGCCATTGAAATGTATAATTCCATTATCTGGTTATCCATGTAAATGATTTTTGTAGCCACCACTTTCACGCCTAAATCTTGAAATCTCTATCCTTCGGTTATCTATTACATGGCCGATATACAAAGCTAGAACTCAGCCCAAGCGATTGTTCATATTTATCTTGTTTTATTCTTAACATTTTCTTGTCACGCATAGTAAAGATGTCCACTGGCGTAACTCCTGATTTATGGTTGTTAATCCAAGTATAGGATCCAAATATTATCTTAGACAAATGTAGTCTACTGTGTAAAGAATTGATGCTTTTAAATTTGATGACATTCTAAAATATTTTAATATAATAAAAAAAATATAAATTATTATACATTTCTTACATCTTTTGATTCCATCACCACCTACTACGCACTTGGCGGAGAACCTCACCTCCGCAAACTTTGATAAGTTTCGCGAAGTCGCGAAAGTGTTCACCCCGTCGGAGATGGAGTTGGTCACGCAGAAAGGCGTATATCCATATGAATATACAGATTCGTGGGATAAATTGGACGCTACGTCGCTACCGGACAAGTTCCAGTTCTACAGCGCGCTGACTGAGACGCACGTGACCGACAAGGATTATAGTCACGCGACCAGGGTCGTCAGAGGAGTGCTCGTTTTTCGACTATGGGCTCAAGTCTCGATGTGTGGTAAGTTTTATAATTTTATACCACTCTACTTAAATTAAAATTTATTTTATTTCATTTTTAGTCACCTGATTTATTCGCGGAATCGCACGATCCGCGCAATTACACGTTACAAGTAGTCGAACGCATAGTCGAGCCACCAGTAGATTTGGGATTCAACCCCGGCCAACGTTTCTCGTGGAAAACGACCGATTTGAGTCAGTCGTTGCAACAAGACGCTCAACAGTTTACGTGGGAGACGCCGGACTCTAATTATTCACTGGCGGTACTTGATCTTTTGTCCCGATGAAGTGGAAGTATTAAGTGAGTCTTGATATATCTTAATATATATAAATCTCGTGTCACAATGTTTGTCCTCAATGGACTCCTAAACCACTTAACCGATTTTGATGAAATTTTTTACACCGCGTGTAATTTGGTCCAACTTAAAAGATAGGCTAATTTAAAAAGGGAGAGGACCAACCCCGGGAGGTGCTCAAACGGGAATTTTGAGATTTCCGATGGAAATTTTTGTTTATAAATAGTTGCCATGGGTTTTTAAGCTATTGCAATAATAAAAATAATAAAAAAAAAAACTATTTGCTTTACTTTTTAAATATAAATTGTAATATAATATCTAACTATAAAAATGTGAAATGAAAATCTCTGTACTACTTTTCTCTGGAGCTTCTTATCAGATCTTCGTTAATTTTTTTTAAATGAAAGAGTATTTCATGGATAAGGTTTATATGAAAAAAAAAATGTTAGGAAAATCCACCAGTGTATTATATTATATCGGTTGCTATTGGTTAATCAGGCATGTTTTTGATTTGTATCATTATTTTTTGTCAATAGGTATACATATATCATATATATATAATAAATACAAAAAGATCCAATAAGTAGTTCCAGAGTCTGTATAGTTATAGTCCGTGTATTTATATAGTTATATATATATATATTAATTAATGTTTGTGGGTAGATTAGACGTCTGGGAAGAAGATAGGTTAATTTACTAAGGGTTAAATTTGTTTTTTTTTCATCGGGTTTTAGTACGGTTAGGTTAGGATAGGATTTTGTATAAAATGATTATAATAATCCACCTTAGGCGAAATGAAGTAAAAACGATAAACTTGGTATAACTTTGATACTTTAGAGTTAAATCATACACTTACGTACAAACAGCACAGGGTACGCGATCTATCGCAGGTAGATTACTGCTGCGAATCAGAATTTTTATTCGGGGCAACGGAAAAGTTAAGATTAATTTTGAACACCGCATACACCGAATATTAAATAACGAATTGAACAAACTTTGAGACATATAGAATTGATACATTTAACGGGGCAACGAAGTGCACGGGATCAGCTAGTATATTATATAATATATAAATAAAATGTCTATAGAAAAAAATAAAAACTCATATTTTGAATTTTCAGATGATATACAATCCGGGCAAACGACAGACTACGAGTGGGATAGCAGTGATCTTAAAGATAATTGTGCTGAACACTGGAAAAAACGTTTGATTTCAAAATTTAATGATAAAATGTAATATAAATAATTGTGTAAAATAAAATATTATTATTATTTAGAACATTGAAGTCTAGTTTTTTTTTTTTTTTTCAAATTTAAATAGTAGATTTTACCGTAGAATACAAATTAATATTATAATTATGTCGTAAAGACATCAAGTATATTATTATTTAGAATATTGAAGTCTAGTTTTTTTTTTCCAAATCTAGATATTAGATTTTCACCGTAGAATACCATTACCATCGTTGTTGTTATTATTATTGTCAAGACATCTAGTACTCCATTTAATTAATATTATAAGTAAATATTATACGACTCATTAAATGCGTATCGATATTGTTATTAATATAAACCTTATAAGTATTTAATAAAATGTATCCAATTATATTATACGTCTCCTAAATGCGTATAAAAATATCGACTATACAATAATAAAACCTTATAAATATAAAATATTTCACCACCATCTCATATTTACGGGGATAAACCTTATAATAATTTTTAAATAATATATTTTTTAAAACCAACTCATCTCGGACAGAATAATTATATAACTTGTTAAATGTATATAGTTATATTATACGACCCTTAAAATTATAGGATCTAGATAAAATGAGAAGAACAACATATTTTTAAATTTTTTTTATTAAAACAAGACATAAAAATATTTTTTTAAACGTTTCGTTATAGATTTCATACGAAAGCTATAATGAAACTTCTTTTGTTCATACCCCGAAAAATTAGCCTGACCGGATCGACCTCGCGGAGATTATACCGATTGATTTCTTCTCCGGTCATTCGCACAGTCTTAGGCAGGAAGACGTTAATTATTCCAACACCAGACGGGTCTTGTAAAATGCATTGCACAGCCGGTTTGAATTTTGTTTCCACGGTGCTCATTGTGTTGACAGGATACTCTAAATCCTTTGTCAGCTCCCCAATCGATAGGTTCCGGATCTCCGTTTGCTGCTGGAGTGATTTTAAAAAAGCCATATTAAACTGTGAACAGAAAAAATAAATGTTAGAAAAAAATTAAATTATTTAAACGTGGGTGTCTAGGGAGAATAGTTATTTTTATTATTAGAGTAAAAATTAACTCACTTTTATTTTTAGTAGTTTTATATAGTTGTAATATTCGTAGTTGTATTATCGTGTAGTTGCGGATGGCTTGTCGTTGTTGAATGTGACGAGGGAATGAATTCAAAACTGTAAAATATAACTCCTGTAATTTCATATAATATATAAACGGATGATATTTTCAAAAAAGCACCTAAAGCGATTACATTATTGCCGTAACGCAATTATCGTATAATAGTTATTCGATAAAGTATTAGTATTTTTATACATTTTGATAGAAAAAGTACACAATCATGGATTTACTTTAATAAGTTAAAAGTTTTGTATAATTTACAAACGGGGTGCAGCTTAAATTATACCCTTTTAACAAGGATAACAATTTGGGCGCAGTTTACGTATGCCCATTGCCCGTCAAACAATATTGTTGTTAAAACGAAAAAGTATAATCGTAATAATTTACATTGATTACCTGTGTATAGTTAGAGGCACTAATAGTTGAAATTCACACAAACATGTTTACCAACTTCATTTGCATATGTAGTTGTAAACAATTTACTAACATTTTACACACATAATGAATGGTAAGCGGAAAAAATGACCACGGAAAAAAACCCCAAAAATTAAAAAAACCCACGGAAAAAAAACCCACGAAAATAAAAGTGTGTTTTATATTATTTTGTTGATTAACTCTAATACCTATCATAATACAATCACATAGTTATTTTATTTTGTTATAAAACAGTACATAATATTCAAACTATAAATATAATAATTAACAAATGTCTTAAGTGATGATATCATCACAATCAAGCCCGGATTAAGGATCAATTGGGCCCCGGGACACCATACACTTAGTGGGCCCCCTTTCAACTTTAACTTCAAAATAATTGTATCATTACATATTAACGACTTTATAATATTATTGTATAATTTTTTACTATAAAGGATCGATGATATGGAATTTCGTTAAAACAAAAAAAGACAATCGTTTCTTTATTTTTAACAGGCAATTTATTTTATAACATATTCAACATTTTTAAACACGCAGTTGTAAAAATAATAAAATCGACTTTATTTTTTCAAATGGTAACCACTATGTTTTTTATGGATTCCGCTAAAGCTTTTTTTCTAAACATTTTGACAGTCAAATGATCAATTTTGGTTAGCTAGGTTATTAACTATGATCTTCTAAAGTATGCATTAGTGACGATCAAAATTGGTCTTGGTCTTGCGGTCTCGCAAGACTCTTGGCTGCAAGACCAAGACCAAGATTAGGCTTGCAAGAACAAGACAAAACCATCACTGCAAGACTCTTGCGGTCTTGCAAATTTTTTTTTTTTCCGAAAACACATTACTGTATCTAGATTTCATTAACTAATAATTCATAACGAAAATAAAAAGAATTAATTTGTATTGTTATGAAATTTGACCAGTGTTCGATGAAATGGAGAATTATTGAAAAAAAGATTAGAAATATAATGGGAATTTTTGCTTATTGTACTTTTTTTTTATTTACAGATTGTATAAACTAGATTAAAAATAAAAAAATATTATATAATAATTATATTAAATATAGATGTATTAACATTTATTTTTAATTTTAATTTTTTCGGAGGGCTTTTTTTCTGTGGGTTTTTTTTCCATGGGCTATTTTTCCTTGGTAATTTCTTTTCTATGGGTTTTTTCCGTGGGCATTTTTTCCACGATTCAGAATGAATATATTTTGATAACCCCTGTATATTTACATAACACTTTCAGTAGAAATTTACACAGAAATGAGCATGAATATTATGTACTTCAATACTTGTGATAAATGTACATACTTTTATATGCAAAATTAATGAACTTACATATCATGGGTAAAATTACACGGTGACGTTGGTTGAAATTTAACAACATTTTTTCCAGTGTACATTTATAACAGTCTTAAAAATATAAATAACCATCAGATTTTTTTTTGACTGTCATAGTAATAGATTTAAAAGTTGACTTTACTTTCTATTAAAATAGATATGTATTTAAACTTTATGACAAATATATGTCTATAGTATTTGCACATTACAGTACCTACTCTAATAATATCAGTCTTGTTCGGAATACCTACTTTTCAAATGTGTTCCGATTACCAAGTGTTTAAATCAGTGGCGGATTTAGCGTCAGGCAAAGTAGGCAGTTGCCTAGGGTGGCAAATTTTTAGGGGCGACAATTTTAGGTCAATATTTTATTGAGAATACTCTAAGTTTCTTTTTGATTTTCTAATGTACGGTGATTACTCTGAAGGATGGAAAAAAAATGTTTAATATTTAAGTATAATAATATTCTTGTTAATATAATTTCTTCTTTATTTTATAATACATAACAATAAACGTCCAAGTAAATTATCCAACGACTGCCGGAACGTAGATCTATTATCTTTTATTTAAATACTAAACATGGATAACATATTTCGTTAATTTGTTTTTTTGCTAAGTCGTAATAATTATTAATAAGTTCGTTTGATCGCACGGCGTACACACACTACACGCACAATACATACAGATATGATATATTTAATACGAATAAGGATTAAGGGTGACGATCGATTCGTATTGGAACGATAGTCTAATTATAAACCTGTTACTGTGAATATTTTTATATAATATACTCGTACGTACTATGCATTATGTGTACAAAAATAAAACTTTTTCTATCCAAAAGATAAAATTATGTAATAATTGTTTATTTTTCTTCGGAACTATGAAATAAAGGGCGGCCGGGTAAAAAATAGGTTTATTCTGATTAGACTTTCGATTATTTTCAACACATCATTCAAGGCGGATAGACTTCATATTTGGTTATTAGTATACTACTTAAATAACTGGTAAATAAACACTATATTTTATAAACACATTTTATTAGAACAGTTTATTAACATAACTGCCATTAATTATTGTTTAGTATCAGTCTTTATGATTTATTTTTTTAGTACTTATGTTAAATGAGTATTTAAAAATTTGTTTTCTCGTTGATAAGTTTAAGCGGGAGGCAATTGTGTAAATCCGTCTCTGATTTAAATACTTGGTGTCAATTGTACTTTAAATATACCTATTCAAATACGGCGTCTTTCGAAAGGAATTGAATATAAATACGAATACATATTTTTAAAAGTTTTTTTTTAGTCTATTAAAATCATTTCCGTAGATCACAAATTATTATATACTTACAATTATTAATAAATACCTAGTTAGTACCTACATTTTTTAATTGGTTCAATAAGTTCTGCAGATATCAAGGAGAGTGTGTAGCCGTTCTCTTACAGCTGATAAGAACTCGGAAAAAAAAAGAAAAAATTTATCGGATCATGTTTACCAATACTAAAACATAAATTCCCTGTACCATTATGTACCATAAAGACATTACCAACATTATCATAAATTATATTATTGTTAAAGTTTCGATCATATAAAAATATTACAAAGTACTAACTACTAAGCAGTAAGTAACAATAATGCAATAATTGCAATATTGTATAATTTTTCTATAAAGATATTATTTAATGCAAGACATAATATTATTTAAATGTTATAACTGTTAATTAGTGTCATAATTGGTATGAAATGCCACAAAACATTCATCATTCATGCAATGTTCAGTTATTATTGTTGTATTGGAATAATCTTGTTTATGCGTTTAAAAATACTCTATAGTTTATTTATAAGTTCAAAAATAAACCCAAGTCCCAAATAATTATAATAATATCTCATTAGTTATTAGCACGATTAAAGATAACTTTAATCGTGGTCGTTAGTCATTATTATAGATATAAGTATTGGATTTCTGTTTCGCCATTTTTTTGTAATTTGGCGGTTGAATTTTAATTTTAATTAATTAATCCTAATTACTCATTAGATTAATCAACAGGTGTTAGAGAAAAGTACATTAATACCATAGATAATAAAGATGATACAATTGATACATTAATACACTTAGATCATATACTAGTATTCTAGTATATGATCTAAGTTAATACATTAATAAAAAAGTACATTTACTACAGGCTGGCCCTAAAACTGATATTAAATTATTATTTTGAACATTGACATTTTTATCGGTTGGTAATGTTGGTATGAGATTATTATTTTTTTTTTCCCCTTATCATTTGTAAGAGAACGGCTTTTGGCCCTATCAAGGAGCCTATATTGACCATTATATTATCAATGTAGATATTTTGTCATCTGAGTATTTAATGAAATCTTAAAATGTCTTGAAAGAATTGTAAAAATTATTATTGTACGACCGCTTTTTTTTTAAAAATTGTGATAATCTAAGAAACAAAACTATTGTTTAATGAAATACGACAGTAAAAAAAAAAAAGAAAAGTATTCAGTATACTGGAAGAAAACCAAAGAAAAAGTATTTAAAACAGATACACTTGTCAAAAAGTATTTGATATATAGGTACCAAAAATAGTAGTCATAGTATAGGTACATAACAGTATTGTCTAATATCAGTACAGGTCTATCAAAGATGATATTAATTAATAATTATTATGATAAAAAAATGGACTATCACGAACAGTTAAAACATAAATATATATACATATATACCTATATATATATATATATATATATATATATAAGTAGCCTGTAGGTACTCCGGTGATCTGTGGAATTCGGCTTGTTAGTACCTACGTAATACTATGAAAGAGATGCAAGCTTTGATACGATTTGTTGGTTGAATGGGAGTTGCAAATCAGCAAACATTTTCTTTTATAATATTTGGTAGACTTATGGTACTATGGTAGGTCGAGGTGTTAGAATGATGTATACGGACACGTTTTAAGTTTGAATACAGCATTATTATTATTATATGCATTTCCAAACACGTTTATACGTCACATAATACCAAATCTCTCGTGGTTTATACCCCAAATAATATAATATATATTGTGATGTGTTCACTAATTATAGAGACCATTTGTCACTGTGTCGTAATCGTATATTATACGCGTGTGTGTGTATGTGTGAGTGTGTGGTATCGGCATGGTTTTAACGATACCGCTTAACATATGAGTATTTAAGGGAGGGACTGGGTGGGCATTGCATCCAACAACATCATGACAGGGATAAAAAAAATCGTACGTTCTGTACTCGCAGTAACTGGGTACCTACCTATAGATTTTGATTATTTGTTTTATATTTTGCTGTTTCGTATTTTATTGCAGCACACAAAATAATAGTAGATTTTATTGTCATTTGTAAATTAACTCCATCCATTGCAGTGACCCACTTGTAACCTACCGTACAGCAGAGCAGCACCCACTTACCTGCTTTTTTTGTTTAGAAATCACATTTTGTTGAGTGTTAACTCAGTTTAAGGGAATAAGTGATTTAAAAAAAAAACATAGATACATATCTAAAATATTGCATCCAGTTAGAACTAACAATACAATTCGTCATGATAATATGTAAGTGAATAATATTATGTTATTATGTTAGTGTATAGTTAAAAAATTTATTTTATTATACGTAATTATAATTTTTGAAAGGAGCTAAGAATTTATTGGTTTTACAATGATGTGAGTTTTTTTATATTTATTTTGAATTATAGGTACACTACTATACCTACTGAGACCCCTGAGATAGATAATAATATAATATATTATATACATTATTATTGTAGGAGAATATTTTTTTGAAATTTTAAATCAATGATTAGGGGACACTCATAATATAAGTATGTAGGTAGGTTAGGTATAATAAAATACAGAATATGATTAATGTTATTTAATATGATATTTTGTAAGTAAGTACATAGCAGATACCACTTAAATAATTTTAAGCTCAATTAAAAAAAGTCAAACGTTTTGGGTTAAAGAGAACGCGGCGTTCACATTTCATTATTTCATATTATACCTAATTATATTATAGTGATACTATTGGCAAGTTATGTTAAGTAATATATTTTATTTAAATGCAACGTATATATTAAATATCGTTGATATCGATACATCAATACACCTTGTATCCATAGCAATCGCCAATCATTTATACATTCGTCGGAGACCATTAACGATTCTTATAAATTCAGTGAGTAAAAAAAAGAAAATTTTCCAAAAACAGACTTACGCCGTTCGTCAAACAGTATATAATATTATAATTTAAGTTATAACTTATAACACAAACTCGAACATTTCGTTACTTTCTGGTTATTTTCATACAATAAATTACCTATTCAAGTTTCAGTTCGAATCGAGACGGATGAAGACAGCCTGCTAGCCGTTTCTTCGGCGATGGCGCACTGCAAGTCTCATAGGTTTCGTCGGAAGAGTCGAAGTTTAAGCGTAGGTAAGTCTGTTTTCGTATTTATAAATATCGGGTATGGTGGAATTGCACTTATTTTAGTCGAGCTGCACTTGGGTTTAAACCTAAGAATTTAAAATTTGAATCTGAAAAAGTAAATCAAAATATAAACTCGGATGCTAGTTTAAAAAAGGTGGGCAAGTGGGTATCGCTCTGCTGTACAGTAGGTTACAAGTGGGTCACTGTATAATGGATGATATTAAATTTGAATTCAACGATATAATATCATTGTATAAGAAAAACGATTCTGAGCGGAGACGGTATGTCAGTCTAGGACCTAGGTATAAGACATATTATATATACATTATACATATTATATATGGTACTAAATCAAAATTTGACCTATGATCGGTACCTATAATAAATTCCAAAATTAATCATATCACAATATCCATTAGGTACTTATAACGCGTTATACATCAACAAAAACCGTGATACTATCATAGATGTATAATAGTACACTTTAGAAGTTTCAAAAACACTTGTTTTAAATTTGCAATCATTAGCTATATAAACTGAACATTTTATAATTTATTAATTACAATGATTGATAATTTTCGAGATTTTGATAAATTTTGCCAAAATTCGATCTTTGAATGCTTATAAAAAAAAACTGTGCCTATGTATTTTTAATATTTTTCAACTGGTATTGTAACAATATATCAGAAGCCTTGTATTAAATGTTTACACTTTTTGGCCCAACAGATAAAACTTTATTAATATTTATAGAAAAAAAAACTAAAAAAAAATTAAAAGCTGTAAATGTCCGTAAATAGCTCAAAAAGAGTCAAAATATTTTCAAAATTGTATGGTGTATAGGAAATGCTTTTTGCTATGAGTTGTGCTAAATTGGCGACCTCACGTATCACAAGAGTGCTATCATATTATTTATTACGGCATTGTTGAATACAATATCAAAAATGTATTATTATTAAACGTAAGTTTAATATTGAAAACAATAAAATACATATGAAGTCTATACACATAATGATGATAATTGATAATAGAAGTTTAATCCAATATTTAACAACAATAATTTATTTATGCTTTAAACTGAATATATCCTTGTAAAATTTTGTTCTATTGATATATATCCATTCCTAGGTATGGATAGGTATTTTACATACTAGGGATACAACTTAACCTTGATATATACCTACTTGAATTGATTTGAAAAGTGTTATATGCCCAGGTGATACATAAATTACCGCACAAATAAAATATGGTTTACCGTATCCGTTACCTTTATATTTATAAAATATTATGGAACTTACAATTTTTTATAAAATTTTCTAATCCAAAAACTCATGATACAAATAATTGTACCATCTAATTCATGTAACATGCTATAGTTCCCATCGTATTCCTGCTTCTTAGTCGTTCGTTTTTATGTGATTTTCTATGTATATGTAGCAAATAAGGTGATTCAAATCCTGGATTGCATTCCTTACACATATACGGTTTTAAGATAGTGTGGTTTAAGTTATCGTGGTATTGTAGGTCTTGTTTGCAAGAAAACTTCGAATGATTGTGGTATCCTCTTTGTTATAAATCTTGTCGACGTGTCTAATTTTGCTATGACTTGTGCTAAATTGGCGACCTCATATGTCACTTTGAGATGAACAATTTTGATTGCAGAGAATTGTTGCTTTTAAATTTGATTACATTCTAAAATATTTTAATAAAATTAAAAAAATATAAATTATTACACTTACACATTATTATGCATCTCTTACATCTTTTGATTCTATCAAGGTTTTAATAGAGTTATTAATATTTTTAGTTATATAAATCAGAAATATTAATATATGTTCATTTATCATATTATTTATTTCTGCGTTGTTGAGTATAACATCAAAATTAATATTAAACATAAATTTAAAATTAAAAACAATAAAATATATATGAAGTCTGTAGACTTACAGGTACATGACGATAATAGAAGTGTAGTCCAATATGTTATCACAATTATTTATTTCTTCTTTAAACTGAATGGCCTTGTAAATTTTTCTTTTATTTATATATTTATGGGTAGGTATTTTACATACTAGGGGCACAACTTAAACTTACTGTATACTTACTTGAATTGATTTGAAAAGAATTATATGCCCAGGTGATACATAAATTACAGCACAAATAAAATATGGATTACTGTACCTATACTATTTATATATTTATAAAATATTATAGCACTTAAATTTTTTTTTTTAAATTTTCTAATCCAAAAACACATGAAACAAATAATTGTGGTATCCCCTCTGTTATGAATCTTGTCGATGTGTCTAATTTTGCTATGAGTTGTGCTAAATTGGTGACCTCACGTATCACAAGAATGCTATCATATTATTTATTTCGGCATTGTTGAATACAATATCAAAAATTTATTATTATTAAACGTAAGTTTAATATTGAAAACAATAAAATACATATGAAGTCTATACACATTATGCTGATAATTGATAATAGAAGTTAAATCCAATATTTAACAACAATAATTTATTTATGCTTCAAACTAAATATCCTTGTAAATTTTTGTTCTATTTATATATATCCATTACTAGGTTTTGATAGGTATTTTACATACTAATGCACAACTTAAGCTTACTGTATAAGTACTTGAATTTATTTAAAAAGAATTATATGCCCAGGTGATACATAAATTACAGCACAAATAAAATATGGCTGTGTTTTTTAAATTTTCTAATCCAAAAACACATGAAACAAATAATTGTACCATCGAATTCATGTAACATGCTATAATTCTAATCGTATTCATGCTTATTAATCGATTAGTTTTTTATTTGATTTTCTATGTATATGTAGCAAATAAGGTGATTCAAATCCTTGATTGCATTCCTTACACATATACGGTTATAAGATAGTGTGGTTTAAGTTATCATGGTATTGTAGGTCTTGTTTGCAAGAAAACGTCGAATGACTGTGGTATCCCTTTGTTATGATTCTTGTCGATGTGTCTAATTTTGCTATGAGTTGTGCTAAATTGGCGACCTCACGTATCACAAGAGTGCTATCATATTATTTATTTCGGCATTGTTGAATACAATATCAAAAATGTATTATTATTCAACCTAAGTTTAATATTGAAAACAATAAAATACATATGAAGTCTATACACATAATGATGATAATTGATAATAGAAGTTTAATCCAATATTTAACAACAATAATTTATTTATGCTTTAAACTGAATATACTTGTAAAATTTGTTCTATTTATATATATCCATTCCTAGGTATGGGTAGGTATTTTACATACTAGGGGCACAACTTAACCTTACTGTATAAGTACTTGAATTTATTTAAAAAGAATTATATGCCCAGGTGATACATAAATTACAGCACAAATAAAATATGGTATACTAGCTGTATTTATATATTTATAAAATATTATAGCACTTAGGTGATTCAAATTATTGATTGCATTCCTTACACATATACGGTTTTAAGATAGTGTGGTTTAAGTTATCATGGTATTATAGGTCTTGTTTGCAAGAAAACGTCGAATGACTGTGGTATCCCTTTGTTATGAATCTTGTCGATGTGTCTAATTTTGCTATGAGTTGTGCTAAATTGGCGACCTCATATATCACAAGAATGCTTCATTTTTATATGATCAGTTTTGATATGTCGTTGTAGTTTATCTTTTCTGTTGAAAATCCTATCGCATTTTTCACATGCATGAATTGGAACTATAGTGAAGCAATGTGTGAACATTTGTACAAAAAAATTTGTCCACCCATGTTGCATGTAAATATAACTAAAGTCTTCTTCACTGCAGTCTGAATTCAAAATTATGCAACCTGCACCTTGTTAACTTTCTCGATAATATGTCCTGTGTGTTTAATTTCACAGGAATGACACATACATTCTTCGTTTTTTCGTCCGAAATAATGTGGGCCAAAGTTCACAGTTATTTCTTCGCTAGGTCTCATTTTTTATTTCCTAATGACAATATATCTGTGTTCGCCTCACAATAGGGATTTAGGAAACTTGCTGGACCAAGCCACAATTTTGTTTTGGCCTGTATATTTTGACTTCACACTGAATATTCTCGTATTTTATCAGAAAAAAAAATCAACTGTGACAGGTGCCATTGAAATGTATAATTCCATTATCTGGTTATCCATGTAAATGATTTTTGTAGCCACCACTTTCACTTTCAGCATCATATATTGGGTATTTTAAGAGAATATAAAACCGGCCTTTAGATCTAACCATATTTTTGACAGTAATGTTTTTATTTTTGTCATATATAAATGCTTCGTATAAATAAATCGATTTTGTCTTTTCAATACCAAATTTATGAAATGGTTTTACAATTGAACCAGTTGCATCAATTATTAGTTTTGGAGTTTCTGTACTATTACAATATACTCTATACAAATGTATTTGTTCTGTGCAATGGTAATGTATACAAAATGGTTCACATCCTACATCATGTATAACATTTTGAAATTCATTGTCGTCAAAGATATTTAATTTCTTAGGCATAAATATTTCATTATGTTTAAACTTTCCGCGAAGATAACTAAATGTTGACTAATGCTTAATTTTACCAATCATGTAATTTTGTCGTTAAAGATATTTGACATTTATCATTTTACCTATAAAAAAAATTAAAATATTTATACTTTAAATTACTTAAATTTCAAAGTATGTTCATCATAAAGGAAAACACCTAATGACTTGACATTATAATTTTAAATAATTAGTAAGTGAAAATTAAAATAAAGGTAAGTAGGTAAATTATAAAACAGTATTTTATATTATTTTCTTCTTTTATTTTTATTAAATTTTTTATTTTTCCTGTTGAATACACTCCTAAAACTATACCGGTTAAACAACATGTTTCATTAAAATAGGTAATGAATCATGCACATTTTAAAAATCATGACTCAAGATGGCTAAAATTAAAAAAAATATTTAAACAAACAATATTGCAACGGCTGAGGGAGGGGTGAAGTATGTTATAACCTGAACAAAAAATTTAACTTAGACATAGGAGACAGTTGTACGCATGTCTGTTGTTGTCGTGAGTAATTGAATGACGGTCCAATGTGTCTTCGCGTTTAAATTTTAGTTTGCACACATTGCACTGCCATTGCGGGTCTTTGTGTATAACCAAATGTCGGGCCAAATGTGACCAAAACGGGAATGTTTTGGGGCAATTCTGTAATATACTAATATATTATATGATATGTATTCCATGTATAATTTCTCTATGGTTACAAAATATACTTATAACCATTTAATTTTTTGGTAAAAATATGTAGATGCCTCGGGGTCTTACTGAAGAAGACATCATATTTCAATTAAATAGTATATCTGACTCAATGGCATTTAATTCAGATGAAGGAGGTTACCGATTACGTAATATTCCGTCCCCCCGCACCGTCCCCGCCCTAAACCACCTTAAATAATGGTTTGCAATGAGCAGAAAAAATTTCAAAATTATCACAGCATCGAACTCTATACGATGATAAGTTTGAAATGTATGAAATCTTTGGTTGTTCTCAAAAGTAATAAGGGATGATAGTAAAGGTAATGAGGAATGCAGTCATACAATTTGATTATCGTAATACATTTC
Source organism: Macrosiphum euphorbiae (assembly GCA_949089665.1). Classification (NCBI taxonomy): domain Eukaryota; kingdom Metazoa; phylum Arthropoda; class Insecta; order Hemiptera; family Aphididae; genus Macrosiphum; species Macrosiphum euphorbiae. The sequence goes on along the minus strand of CARXXK010001250.1, from coordinate 910,416 downwards.
GTTTTCTTACATGTTGGGTTTGAAAATTCACCAAAAATCCAATTCTGGAAAACCACATCGTTAGATAGGTATAATCGGTGGCTATTAGGTGTACTAGTTTCAAAAATAAGATACAAGTATGATTAAAATATACAGTAAGATTTATTATTTTTTTAATTTTTGATATTATATTGATAAATATTTGTGTATACCGCCATCAGTCACACCGTGTGTTAATATATTGCTGCAGCCTTTCTTCATAATCCTTAATTTTCCTCTTTTGACACGCCAGTGGTCTACTTTTAATAATCTTTATCGGCGTAAATTTGCCGTTCGGAAATTGTGTTGTAAATGGTAATATGGAATCTTCTTCATATTTATATTCGTACATATCAAATCTTCCGAACGGGAATTTTATGAAAATATCATTTCCTTCTATTCTCGTAATGTATCCGGCCAAGTAGGGGTCTCCTTTTGTGAGCACATTCAAACCCTCTCCTACCACAAACAAAGGTTCTCGCCGTATATCATTAGGCAACATATTATGGTCTATATTTTCGACTTGCAAAAAATTGTCTTGCTCATCATTTATTTGTTGTTGAACGCATAAATTATCATCATGTACCATTCGTAGTCTCGTTGGAGGTGACACTTCTCGCGGTATATTATTAGGCAACATATTATGGTCTATATTTTCGCATTGCACAACATTGTCTTGCTCATCATTTATTTGTTCTTGAACGCATAAATTATAATCATGTACCTTTCGTCGTCTCCTTGGAGGTGACAATTCTGCACCATCCTCGCATATAGGACGGATTCGTGGATTATCAATAAACGTTTCTTTTGACGTGGGATGTGATGGCCAATTGTACTTGTTAAAAACGCGGTCCATATCAGCAAGTGTTTGTTTGTCTGGCGTAAAGGCCTGCCCTTGAATAGATAGATACCATCGGTCCCGTTTCATGTTGTAAGCGTCAAAGTCATTTATCGTAAATTTGAAAGGCTTTAATTGTTATTTTCCATCATCAGTATAAATTGCCTGAAACAAAACGTATGTGGTTTAAACCATACTGTTTAAAAATTAAATATTATTAAATATTGTTAATATATACATTTACAATGGGATGTGTGACTCGAATCCAACTGCTAACAAAATCACTTATAACCTGTGATTTTGGAGGGAAACCGAATAATATATCAAATATATCCCGTACAGTGTTCGCGAATCCTCCGTGACGAGAACGAAGATAATTTGCAAAACAATAGAAGTCTTGTGGAGATATATTTTGAATAGATTTGCCCAAGGTCTCTGAAATGAACTGTCGAATTATATATGATACTAAATATTTGAAATGCATTTGTTGAAAATTTTGTTTTAATTGTGTTTTTCGTAGTAAAAATGTTTGGTATTAATTGTAGAATTAAATGAAATATGTAAATAAACAAATAATAAATAATATTAAATCTCCATGGATATAGTATATTTACAAAATCACTGATTTTATACGATTTTTTGAACTGGGGCATATCTGGTTTTGTAATTCGAGTTTTGGACTCGTCACACGCCGCGCCGATCTCCCCCCACGACCAATAGCTGCAATCTCTATTTTACTGTCTATTTCAGGATTGCGTTTGGAAATTTTCGTTGTCATCGCCGCACCGTACTTCTACCACTCCCCTGTCTATTAGCATCATGAGCGGGCACTGGTCTTACTAGTTAATATGTTATTACAATTCATTTTTCCTTCGCCCATCGAGCCGTTTACTCTAGAAGCAGTAGAAGCCATCACACACCAAGGTAGTATAAATCATTCAAAAATATTCGCATCTTTTTTACTAATAAACCATACAATACATAGTATTGATACCTACAATACCATGATAACTTCAACCACACTATCATAAAACCGTATATGTGTAAGGAATGCAATCAAAGATTTGAATCACCTTATTTGCTACATATACATAGAAAATCAAATAAAAAACTAATCGATTAATCAGCATGAATACGATTAGAATTATAGCATATTAGCATGTTACATGAATTCGATGGTACAATTATTTGTTTCATGTGTTTTTGGATTAGAAAATTTAAAAAAAAAAGCCATATTTTATTTGTGCTGTAATTTATGTATCACCTGGGCATATAATTATTTTTAAATAAATTCAAGTACTTATACAGTAAGGTTAAGTTGTGCCTTAGTATGTAAAATACCTATCAAAACCTAGGAATGGATATATATATATTATATATAGAACAAAAATTTACAAGGATATTTAGTTTGAAGCATAAATATATTATTATTGTTAAATATTGGATTAAACTTCTATTATCAATTATCATCATTATGTGTATAGACTTCATATGTATTTTATTGTAAAATGGAAATGAGGAAGGGGCCAAAGTATTTTTTAACCGGAAAAAAACATTTTTAATATGATTAATTAATGTACAATTTGATAGATTTTTTTTCAACATTTGATGTAGGAAGGTATGTCTATGTGGTTATTTATTTTTGATAAAATAATTACAACAAAATCGTTTTTGTCAAATACTGGTATTCCCGTTTTCCGAAATTTTTTTTTGAAAACCTATATATCGCTTTTTCCCTTTCTGGAATCATAATTATATTTTCCCAAGTACATTATTATTATTGTGTGTGTATTGATATCTCAACCAGGGACGGATAAAGGGGTTGCTTTCCCCCCCAAGACATATTTATTTATAAATATAAACATCATATTATTTTAAATAACAAATAAACAAAATCTAAACTTAATTTCACATTGTCGTTTTATATATTAAGTAATTATTAATTTATTTATCACATTGATTACCTATACCTACTATTATGACAACATTTTCAAATTAAGAATAAAGTATAATATTTTATCATAATTGGATTTGTGTTGTAAAAAAATTGTTGGGGCACCCCCAGATCTTTGCTTTGGATCCATGCTTGTTCGCAACGAGGCATATTCATCGGGATGACAAGTGCGTATATTCGTCTACGTGTTAAATAATATTATTATTCCAATCGTCGCGACGAGGTCGATATTTTGTATAAATAATTATCGGGATGACAAGTGCGTATTTCGGCTACGCGTTCCAGCTATAATAATAGTATTATTATTATAATCAACGTATATGGAAAGTGTAAACGTCTCGAACTACGTTCGAATTACAAATAAACAAACTCTGATAACAATAATATAAATCTTGTGAAATGTGCTGAGTAGTAGCATTTTTCTTTACATAATGGTAAGAATATTTTACATCGTATAAGTCATAGGCGCAACTAAGGTGAAAATTCTGGGAATGCCTGACAAAACTACTAATTTAATATAACCCATAGCCAGCCTATCTAAATCAATAAAGAATATTGTTGGGGAGTTTTAAAATAATGTTTCTGTAATTTGTTATTCTATTATTTTCAAGTCCATACTTATACTTTGATCATGGTAAATAATATGATTTTTATTTTATTCGTATCATGTTTGTGTTTGAAAGAGTTAAGTATTTACCTTAACTAGAATCAGTATATAAACGTATATTTATTATTATACTAGCCAACATTTAGAAAAAATACAAAATGAGTAACTTATGAATATTTGTTGATCGTACTCTTGCTCTATAATAATCAAATTTATATTGATTTGGCTTTATTTCCCTCAATTTTTGCTGCATGATATTTGTTTTAGGCCAAACTCATTTATCATATCGTCTACCCAGTAGGAAGGTTTTCATAGCGTTATTAATATTTGAAATTATATAAATCAGAAATATTAATATATATATATATATATATAATTATTCATTTTTCATGTTATTTATTTGAATACAACATCAAAATTATTATTAAACATAAATTTAAAATTAAAAACAACAACATACATATGAAGTCTGTAGACTTACAGGTACATGACGATAATAGAAGTGTAGTCCAATATGTTATCACAATTATTTATTTCTTCTTTAAACTGAATGGCCTGGTAAATTTTTCTTTTATTTATATATATTTATTTATGGGTATATATTTTACATACTAGGGGCACAACTTAACCTTACTGTATAAGTACTTGAATTGATTTGAAAAGAATTATATGCCCAGGTAATACATAAATTACAGCACAAATAAAATATGGTTTACTGTACCTATACTATTTATATATTTTTAAAATATTATGGCACTTACAATTTTTTCTTTTAATTTTCTAATCTAAAAACACATGAAACAAATAATTGTACCATCGAATTTATGTATCATGCTATAGTTCTAATCGTATTCATGCTTATTAATCAATTAGTTTTTTATTTGATTTTCTATGTATATGTAGCAAATAAGGTGATTCAAATCCTGGATTGCATTCCTAACACATATACGGTTTTAAGATAGTGTGGTATAAGTTATCATGGTATTGTAGGTCTTGTTTGCAAGAAAACGTTGAATGACTGTGGTATCCCCTTTGTTATGAATCTTGTCGATGTGTCTAATTTTGCTATGAGTTGTGCTAAATTGGCGACCTCACGTATCACACGAGTGCTATCATATTATTTATTTCGGCATTGTTGTTCACATTATCAAAAATGTATTATTATTAAACGTAAGTTTAATATTGAAAACAATAAAATACATATGAAGTCTATACACATAATGATGATAATTGATAAGAGAAGTTTAATCCAATATTTAACAACAATAATTTATTTATGCTTTAAACTGAATATCCTTGTAAAATTTGTTCTATTTATATATATCCATTCCTAGGTATGGGTAGGTATTTTACATACTAGTTGCACAACTTAACCTTACTGTATAAGTACTTGAATTGATATGAAAAGACTTATATGCCCAGGTGATACATAAATTACAGCACAAATAAAATATGGTATACTAGCTGTATTTATATATTTATAAAATATTATGGCACTTAGGTGATTCAAATCCTTGATTGCATTCCTTACACATATACGGTTTTAAGATAGTGTGGTTTAAGTTATCATGGTATTGTAGGTCTTGTTTGCAAGAAAACGTTGAATGACTTTGGCATCCCCTTTGTTATAAATCTTGTCGATGTGTCTAATTTTGCTAAGAGTTGTGCTAAATTGGCGACCTCACGTATCACAAGAGTGCTATCATATTATCTATTTCGGCATTGTTGAATACAATATCAAAAAATTATTATTATTAAACCTAAGTTTAATATTGAAAACAATAAAATACATATGAAGTCTATACACATAATGATGATAATTGATAATAGAAGTTTAATCCAATATTTAACAACAATAATTTATTTATGCTTTAAACTGAATATCCTTGTAAAATTTGTTCTATTGATATATATCCATTCCTAGGTATGGGTAGGTATTTTACATACTAGTTGCACAACTTAACCTTACTGTATAAGTACTTGAATTGATATGAAAACACTTATATGCCCAGGTGATACATAAATTACAGCACAAATTAAATATGGTATACTAGCTGTATTTATATATTTATAAAATATTATGGCACTTAGGTGATTCAAATCCTTGATTGCATTCCTTACACATATACGGTTTTAAGATAGTGTGGTTTAAGTTATCATGGTATTGTAGGTCTTGTTTGCAAGAAAACGTCGAATGACTGTGGTATCCCCTTTGTTATGAATCTTGTCGATGTGTCTAATTTTGCTATGAGTTGTGCTAAATTGGCGACCTCATGAACAGTTTTGATATGTCGTAGTAGTTTATCTTTTCTGTTGAAAATCCAATCGCATTTTTCACATGCATGAATTGGAACCATAGTGAAGCATTGTGTGAACATTTGTACAAAAAAATTTGTCCACCCATGTTGCATGTAAATATAACTAAAGTCTTCTTCACTGCAGTCTGAATTCAAAATTATGCAACCTGCATCTTGTTAACTTTCTCGATAATATGTCCTGTGTGTTTAATTTCACAGGAATGACACATACATTCTTCGTTGTTTCGTCCGAAATAATGTGGGCCAAAGTTCACAGTTATTTCTTCGCTAGGTCTCATTTTTTATTTCCTAATGACAATATATCTGTGTTCGCCTCACAATAGGGATTTAGGAAACTTGCTGGACCAAGCCACAATTTTGTTTTGGCCTGTATATTTTGAATTCACACTGAATATTCTCGTATTTTACCAGAAAAAAAACCAACTGTGACAGGTGCCATTGAAATGTATAATTCCATTATCTGGTTATCCATGTAAATGATTTTTGTAGCCACCACTTTCACGCCTAAATCTTGAAATCTCTATCCTTCGGTTATCTATTACATGGCCGATATACAAAGCTAGAACTCAGCCCAAGCGATTGTTCATATTTATCTTGTTTTAATCTTAACATTTTCTTGTCACGCATAGTAATGATGGCCACTGGCGTAACTCCTGATTTATGTGTTGTTAATCCAAGTATAGGATCCAAATATTATCTTAGACAAATGTCGTCGACTGTGCAAAGAATTGATGCTTTTAAATTTGATGACATTCTAAAATATTTTAATATAATAAAAAAAATATAAATTATTATACATTTCTTACATCTTTTGATTCCATCACCACCTACTACGCACTTGGCGGAGAACCTCACCTCCGCAAACTTTGATAAGTTTCGCGAAAGTGTTCACCCCGTCGGAGATGGAGTTGGTCACGCAGAAAGGCGTATATCCATATGAATATACAGATTCGTGGGATAAATTGGACGCTACGTCGCTACCGGACAAGTTCCAGTTCTGCAGCGCGCTGACTGAGACGCACGTGACCGACAAGGATTATAGTCACGGGACCAGGGTCTGGAATCATTTCGGCTGCACCTCACTCGGCGCTTATAGCGATTTATACCTTAAAGTCGACGTGATATGTTAAGCGCCGACGTGTTTGAGAATTTCAGGGATATATATGTATGGCCACATATCACCTCGACCCCGCACATTACTACACGTTACCCGACTTCAGTTTCGACTGTATGCTGAAACTTACGAAAGTTCATCTTGAACTTTTGACCGATTTCGAGAAAGTTCTGTTCGTCGAGTCGGGGACGCGTGAGGGTCTGGTTCAGGCTAACAAGCGTCACGCGCGTGCCAACAATCCTGAGACGCCGGGATACAATGCGGAAGAACCCAACACGTCACTCATATACCTAGATGGTGATTATAAAATATAAAATATATGTGCGCGTATACTAATCCATTTTTACCGTATTTATTTAGCAAACAATTTGTACGGGTACGCGATGTGTCAGTATATGCCGATTGGGGATTTCGTATGGTACGCGGGAAATCCAGAGGTCGCGCTGGCTCAGTTAGAGTGGATGCTCGCGACGGACGATGTGGGTAGATTTTTCGAGGTGGATATAATATATCCGCAGGATCTACACGACGCCCACAACGATATGCCGTTCCTGCCTCACGCTAGCATACCACACGGGTTCTCTGTGCGAAACTTGATGGTTACTTTTCTGCGGAAAGAACGCTACGTGGTTCATTATATGAATTTAAAACAGGCCATGGCCCACGGCGTCGTAGTCGAAAAAGTTATTATTAATATAATTATTATTTGACGAATACGATTCTTATGACTTTTACACACATTATAGACGCACAGAGTATTAGAATTTCGCCAATCACCATGGCTGGCTCCGTACATAAATCTGAACACGGAATTGCGGAAGCAGGCGAAAAACAAATTCGAAGAAAAGTTTTTAAAAGATTTAAATAATTCAGTGTACGGTATGTTATGGTTATAAATTGTACATGTTTTATCGAACTTCAACCTGCTCAAACTTTACTTCATGATAACTATGTATATGTATGCAGGGAAAACTTTCGAGAATATGCACCTATGATTTGACTTGGAGCTTGTATCGTGTCCAGTCAGAATGCGGAAGCTGATAAACCGCCCGACGTTCAAGTACTGCACGACTTACAATGAAAATCTTTCGGTCGTCACGCAACATAATAAAGAAGTCGATTTTTGTAAGGAGATATACATAGGATTTGCTGTACTGGAACTGAGTAAAGTTTTAATGTATGGATTTCATTATGACGTTATGAAACGACATTATGGAGATAAGATCGAGCTGCTTTATACCGATACTGGTACGTCTATATAAATCTCGTGCAGACTCATGCAGATCTTATATATTATTAATTATTATTATTTCATATTTCAGATTCACTTTTCTACCGCGTGACGACCAACGATTTCTTCGCCGATTTGATCAACAATCCAAATCTGGTGCGGTTTATGGACACCTCAAATTTCGCACACGATCACAAGTGCTATACAGCTGCTCGGACGCGCATTCCAGGACTTTTTAAATTCGAGTGTGGCTCCAGGACGGTCTACGAATTTGTAGCTTTGCGCGCCAAGTCTTATGCGTACGACGTGGAAGAGAAATAAAAACATTACTGTCACAAATATGGTTATATCTAAAGGCCGGATTTATATTCTCTTAAAATACCCAATATATGATGCTAATATTCTCTAAAAAACCTTCAAATATTCTCATTATATTCTCTCAAAAATCTAAAAAAATATGCTAAAATAATCAAAAAACATCGTTATATGCTTTTATTTTTTAAAATTTTTTTTCGGAGGGCTTTTTTTCTGTGGGTTTTTTTTCCATGGACTATTTTTCCTTGGTAATTTCTTTTCTATGGGTTTTTTTCCGTGGGCATTTTTTCCACGATTCAGAATGAATATATTTTGATAACCCCTGTATATTTACATAACACTTTCAGTAGAAATTTACACAGAAATGAGCATGAATATTATGTACTTCAATACTTGTGATAAATGTACATACTTTTATATGCAAAATTAATGAACTTACATATCATGGGTGAAATTACACGGTGACGTTGGTTGAAATTTAACAACATTTTTTCCAGTGTACATTTATAACAGTCTTAAAAATATAAATAACTATCAGATTTCTCTTTGACTGTCATAGTAATAGATTTAAAAGTTGACTTTACTTTCTATTAAAATAGATATGTATTTAAACTTTATGACAAATATATGTCTATAGTATTTGCACATTACAGTACCTACTCTAATAATATCATTCTTGTTCGGAATACCTACTTTTCAAATGTGTTCCGATTACCAAGTGTTTAAAATTTAAATACTTGGTGTCAATCAGTGTCGGCCTGGCATATAAAAGGCCTCGGCCGCAATTTTTCTCTGGGGCCTCGATTTTTTTTCTTCATTTACTATACATATATGAACAATTTCGTTCCTAGAGTTATTGTATATCCCCCCCCCCCCCGCTCAATCAGCCAATGTGTAAATGAATTATTTTTTGTAAACTAACTTATGATATATTATGTCAGAATTCAGTTTTTTTCTTATGAATAAAAATAAAAAATGACTATAGTTGTGTGATTAAAGTGAAACCTGTATATTGAACAGCACCGTTTGATGCTGACCGTTAAACGCCAATTATTAACGCTGACTTTTACCTCCCTCCCCCCACTCACCAAATAGTCGCTCGATTAAAATTTTTCCACTTTTACAATTCTCTACTAAAGTCTAAAACCAAGTATTAACTTCTGGCGTGCTTAATGATACACATGATTTTAATAAGTTACTAAACAAAATGTAATTCAAATTACGAAAAAGATATCATCCAAAATATAATAAAGAAGACGAACATTGAACAAAAGTTGACACAACATTATTTTTAAAGAAAGTAATAGCTAAATATAAAAAACTTAAATACTAAATGAGCAATTCATGTAACATTTTAGATGACTTAGGTAGTTATGTAGCTATAGTATCAATAATTTGAGTTTTCTGAATCTTGATATCTTTTTCAATTGCAATAAGCATTAAATGTTGTTGACTTATTGTTGATCTGATTTTAGACTTCACAAGTTTCAGTTTAGAAAATACCCTTTCACAAGTCACTTGAGTAGAGGGTAAAATAAATACATATTTATAAACTGTAAATAAATTATAAAATGAGTTTGAATGAAATGAAAGTTCTTTAATTACTTAACTTAATTGTTCTTACTTCTTTATTTCGATATAGCGCTAATGATAATAATTGATTAGACAATTTATCAAACCTATTGTACGGCCATACAGGGGCCCCACACATAGACGTTATTGACTTATTGTATTTGTACTCGTTACGATTTTCCCGACAATTTTGTTGTACAAAAAATCTTATGTGCGTTCAAATCATCTCGTTTATCATTACATTTGTATTTTGTACTACACCTTATACGAGTAAACAGCACACCGCACCCGTATACACCATGACAAAATATAGATTCTATTATATCGTACTAGATAGTAGATACGTGTTTGTAGTGATTGTACACTACACTCAAATTCTATAACTTATACACAGGGCCGGATTTAGGACCCATCATCTGGCCATATAAGGTTGACATATAACTTACTGCATAATCTGAAAGGTAATTATCTCGTGGGGGCCTCTTATTAATTGAATCTTGTGGGGCCCCGGGCCCCGTGGGCTCTCTCTAAACCGGCCCCATTTATACACTTCGTCAGTAGCGCAACTAGGCCAATTGTCACTTTCAATGAAGGGCTCTATTAAAGTTTTGTACGATTATTTTTGTGAATAAAAATTGGGGTGGTCATATTGATTGTAAAAATACGTTTGTGAAGTTGGCCCCCCCACTATGTCCAATCGACATCAGACCAATTTCAATATTCAGTAACCTTTTAGTAACTAATTGTAACCGACATCGAACAATTTGTAACCAAATAGTTTCGGAGAAAACTCAATTTCCATTTGGGGGGGCTAACTTCACGTAGCCCCCCCGACATTGTCCTATCGAATCCGGACCTATCCACACATTTAGTAACCTTTTAGTAACTAATTGTAACCGACATCAAACAATTTGTAACCAAACAGTTTCCGAGCAAACTCAATTTTCATTTGGGGGGGCTAACTTCACGCAGCCCCCCACTTTGTCCTTTCGAATCCGGACCCATCCCAAATTTTAGTAACCTTTTAGTAACTAATTGTAACCGACATCAAACAATTTGTAACCAAACAGTTTCCGAGAAAACTCAATTTTCATTTGGGGGGGCTAACTTCACGCAGCCCCCCCACTTTGTCCTTTCGAATCCGGACCTATCCCAAAATTTAGTAACCTTTTAGTAACTAATTGTAACCGACATCAAACAATTTGTAACCAAACAGTTTCCGAGAAAACTCAATTTCCACTTCGGGGGTTAACATTTTATGAACTTACAATTTTTGATACATAGGTACAGTTTACACAAAATTCCAATTATATTTGACTTCAAACATACGTTTATGAAGATGTTTGATGAAAATGTTAACCTATAATATTTGATAAGCAACGAATATATAAACATAAATATTTTTAATTTGCTATGATGGATAAACTATAATTCCTTAAAAAGGAATTTCATAGTAGGTAGTTACCTATAAAAATTCCAAAGTTCATCACAAAAAGAAATTATGTGTAAGTACCTTTAATTATTATGGTCTATCATGTGCAACTGACTCACAATACTTTTTTTTTACCTCACAAAAGTATTTTCCTCAAAGGAAAAACCAGAATTGGATACTTATACATAGTGTCTCCAATTGAATTTATTTCAATTTGTATACGATATAAATTTTAGGACATAATAATATATTTAGCAGGTAACTTTTCAAAATTGTTACTAACTATTATTTGTAATCTTAATAAAATATAATATGGAACTAAAATAATATTTTGACTACTTATATTTGTAATCTACTTTAAGTCATATTGCTGTGTATGGTTTTATTTAAAAACAATTACATGAGTGAAATGTAAAATAAAATAAAAAATAAAATAAAGTATTATAACTTACTTGTGTAAAATAATAAATCCTCAATTTTTTTTATTATTTATACAACTAGATGGGGCCTTACTAGCATAGTGTCTGAGTGAAATCTTTTCATTTTTTTTTGCAAATCATTGTGTTTTTCCCATACGTTTTATTTAAAAACAATTACATGAATGAAATGTTAAATAATATAAAAAATAAAATAAAATAAATCATTAGAACTTAGTGTAAAATAAAAAATCTTTAAAAGTTTTTTAAAAAATCAAATAGTTACCGAAAAAACTCAATTTTCATTTCAGTGGGTCTTTTACTAAAGAAATATTTTCAATTATTTATTTTCAAAACTAGACATTATAGGTGGTTATCACTTATCAACTGAAGGAATTTAATTTCCATGGTTTGAAACAAAATTCTTATATCTATATTTATTATATTTTTTACCACATCATATTATATAAATGAATTATTCTGCATTGAAAATGTGCAAACGATTCAAAAATGTTGGGTTATTAAAAACATTTTAGTGATTATTAGTTTATTGAGTACCTATCATACTGTATGATTACACAATAATTTTATTTTGTTGTATCTATCATCTATGTATCTCATATCTAGGTTAACAATTTCAATTCATAGAAAACTACATACAATCATGGATAGTAATATTACTGTTAAGTTGACTCTACACAGCGTTTGAAAAATCTAATAACGCACATGACCATGTAAAATACTCAGTTTAATCCTATCCTACAGTCTTTATTGGACAATATTGACTTAAGATCCTATTATTTTTTTTTGCAACTTAGTACAATTTATGCAATTTTTTTGAAAGTCACTGATTCATTTATACCATGTCTGTACAATGGCCTAGTATATGTTTAACGTTTATAATATACAATATTTACTCGAAATTTTATTAAGGCACCGGTGCCGATGCCATTTTGTCCTCAAAAATACACTCCGCGGGAATAACGACACCGCCTTGTAGAATAAACCAAATTTCATATTTTTTTTTTAATTGCTAGAGAGAAATATTTTACTGCCTGCATCGATCTCCCTTTTTTAATATTTTACTCTCAAACTTTATAATATGTCTAAAAAAAATATAATATAAAAGCATTTTTTAAAAAAAATTTTAATAGAATCATTTGAAATAAAATACAAAATCAGAGATCGATGCGGGTTGTAAGAAATAATCTCCTGTCTGTCAGATAAAAAAAATAGCTTCAAAATCCGACAATTCTACAAAGCTTGAGAGTTATTCCCGTATAAAGTCATTTTTTCGATACAATACACCCTATCAACCCCCCCCCCCCAAATAGGAATCGGGTAGTAGATTAGTAGATAAGTCTTATAATTAAGGAGGCAACTAAAATTTAAAATTTAATTTTCAAATTTTATAGAATTGTGGACATTTTGAAAAACTGGCATCGGGACCCTTAACTCGCAAAACTATATAGAATTAATCATTTTCCTTCAATGTGTTTAAATTTGATTATATTATACTATTCCCTTTGCTATATTATTTGTATAGTTTACTGTATAATAACATTTAATACGTATTTTTGAATTGGATTTATTATAATTTTAATCAATTCCACTCATACAAATAATTATATTCAGTTATAAGTTATAACTTTAAAATGATAGTATATATTTTGTTCTTATTAAATATACCAACTAGTATTATCCTTTATGTTGTTCAAACAAAAAAAAATAAAATAACTTATTGGTCTGTTTTATTTAACACTTTATACCTATATACTAATAACTTATTACTTATTAGTATATAAAAAATGCAAAATGCATCAACTTCCGAACCCTACTAATAAGCAATGCGGATTTGCCTTTTTGTCTTCTGTTGAAATAAACCTTATAATTTTTTTTGGAGATAGTATAATGAAATTGCGTTGTGTAGCATTTTATATTTAAAACTGTACGGTCCATATAAAAACCCAATGCTTGTGGTAATAACGCACCGTGTGGCCCAAGCTTTAAATCAAATTATTATAGTGTTTAAACTGTGCCTATTGTTATTTCTTATCGTATGGTGGACCTGTCAATACTTGCGTGCTGTACTTATTCGGGTTTTCCTATTTTTAGTGTAGTGGCATCGTCTTGATATACCATTGGCGATTTGCGTAGACAACAATAATATTATAGGCTAGACTTTACCGATTGATAACAATATTATTAAATTAAAATTATAGTGATTGTGTTGTCATTTGCAGTCCAGACGTCCGGTCACATACTCTTGCATTTTACTAACCTTAATATATCGTGGTTATAATGGTAAGTTTAAAAATATTTTTAATTACGATTGTGTGTACCTATTATTAAAATGAATTTATTAAATGATACAGCCATAGGTAATTCTTTTAACAGTCCGCACTAATTTCATATTTGTTGATTTAATTGTTCGTGGGTCTAGAATAGTAGAATGAAAAGGTTCTAAATCGTTTTTATGAAATTGTCCAGGAAAGCAATTTTAAGGTTTGAGTACAAATATTTTACCCCTTGAACAACATTTTTTGAAAATTAAAGTTCTGAGGCATGAAGAAACTTGTATAGTTTAATTCACAACATTATAATAATAATTTGATGTATTGGTTGATATACAAATTAATAAAATACAAATTATAAAATGTTTAGTATGAAAAGGTTCTACAATATTAGAATATTTAGAACCTTTTCATTCTAAAATATAAAAAATATATATATTTAATTAGAACTTTTTCATTCTTATTTATTATTTTTATTATTGTTAGCTGAATCCTTTTCAGAATAATGCTTTCTTATTGCTACCAATCTTCTATCACGGAACAATGTAATAACTATGACACATCGAAATCTGTATCTCGATCGTAAAATTCTGTTGAATATGGATAAATGTAATAATTATTATGTTTATTATTGGTGGTAATTAATTTAATTAGAACCTTTTCATACTAACATATTGTTAATAATTACTAATTAGGTTCCATTAACCGAGCGTTTTCAATTTGATTAGATTGTGTTTATAATTTAATTTTTGGCGATTTAGAACCTTTTTCATTCTAGACCCACATGTTGTATAGAATAAAGAAGTTATAATATCATATATTTTAATATTGCTTAGTTATTAGGATACATTAAACCTACAGAATTAACTAATTGACAATTATCATAATGTTATAATTTATTTAAGATTCCAACTGAAAAAATTAAGGTATTGGTTTTAAAATAATATATTATATTACAATCTGAGCGGAACGATGAATGTATTGATTTTACAATAAAAATTATGTTAATTTGTATCGAACCTACTGTAGGTACATATAATGTATAATAGTAAAAAAAATATTATGAATTATTTTTGAGTTGTTTCCTCAAAGATTATAATAAAAATGATTAGTAAATACAGTTGATAATATAAATATAGCAGTCCGTAAATTCATTCTTAATTTTATTGGAGTTAAAGTTTTAAACGACTATTATTTTGTATCATATGTGTGCTAAGCAACGCGGGAATTATTTATACCTATATAATGTGTGGATATGAATGGCCATTCAATGGCCACAAAGTTTGTTATAATTATTATCGTTCACCTATTTGTTTTATATTAATTATACTAAAGATTACTAGCTGATCCCGCGCACTTTTTGCCAGTAAAAAATGATAAATCTTACTATTTTTTGACTCATTTTGTGTGTGTTACGCCACGCAAAGGCTTGGAGTGTATAGCAAATATATTTTTGTGTGCATTTTTTTTTTATCAAAAATAGATTTTTAAATTACGAATTTTTTTTTTCAATAATACTTTTTATCAAAAATACATTTTTTTATAGATTTTCGATTTTTTTATTACAGTTTTTTTATTTTTATCTAACAGAATTTGTGTTATGGTTTTAATTAAATTAAGATTTTTATAAAATATAAATTATTTATCAAACAAATTTTTTATAAATCAAATTTCTTATTGATTTTATATCCAACAAAATTTCATACAAAAAAATGTGTTGATTAAAATTCAATAAAAAATCTGTTAAAAAAATTTATTTTTTTTATCCATTTTGTATATTAGAGATTTTGTAATAGTTTTTTTATCAAATAGAATTTTTAAGATTTTAATTTAATAAAGTTTTTTAAAAAGTTACATATTTTATCAAGTATTATTTTATTAATATTTTTAACAAATACAATTTTTTTAAACGATTTTTTAAATTATGAATTTTTTACCAATAATTTTTTATTTATCTAAAATACATTTTTTTATGATTTTAGATTTTTTTTTTAATTTTATCAAACAGAATTTGTATTGTGGTTTTAATTAAATTTAGATTTTTATAAAATATAAATAATTTATAAGAAATTATAAGAAATTTGATTTAAAAAAATGTATAAAAAATCTGGTTGATACATTACCTATTTATATTTTATAAAAATCTAAAATCAATCAAATATCTATATTTGATAAATAAATGTTAATAAAAAATCTAGATTTGATAAAAAAATAAAAAAAAATATTATTTATTATTCTAAATTTGTTAAAAATTCGTATTCATTAAAAATATATGTATTGAATAAATAAATTATATAACATTTATTTTTGATATAATAAATTCTATAGGTACTGCATAAAAATAGTCTTTATTTATTAAAAAAGTTATCCAATCTTCTTTCTTGATATGGCTGGTAAAAATAGAGTTGAAATGGTTTTTTAGGAGGTTGAATATTTTTTGTAATAGTTTGCTCAAAATTAACACAAGTCCGAGTTGGTAGTATAATTTCAGGTTGCTTACGTAAAGTTAGTTCCTAGTTTTATCATGCCAATTTTGGCCACAAAGTCAATGTTGTACATTTTTCATGTTGGTTGATTAGTTTTATTCAATCAAGATTTTTTGAATTTAAATTAGATTTTTTTAATAATAGAGGTTTTTTATTTTATACAGATTTTTTATTAATGCAGAATTTTATTCAAAAAAAATTTTTATCAAATAATCATTTTTATTTAGATTTTTTTTATTAAAATTAGATTTTTAATTAGTAGATTTTCTTATTAAATACAGATTTTTTATTTAATGCTTTTTTTTATTCAAATAAACATTTTCCTAATAACATGGAATCTTGTTTTAAATTGTCCATCCATAGCTATAAAAGTTGAACATTTTATACATTTTTAACTGCAAAATAATTATTATATTTTAAATGTGATAAATGTTGTCAAAATTTGAACTTTAAATGGTTATAAAAAAAATTGTGCTTATGTATTTTTAATTTTTTTCAATTACTATCGTAACAATATATCAGGAGGGGACTCCATGGACCCCCCTCCCTTAAATACGCCACTGAATATAAACACATCATTGTAAGAGCAATATAAATGTGATCCGCTCAGAATTCAAAATTTTTTTAACTGAATGTATTAGTTTTTTAGTAGCGTATGTACGTAATTATTCTACATATTATCAATATTTTTGCAGCCTAAGAAAGGAAGAAAGGCATTAGTTTCATCTGAAGAAATTTTTTGTGTTCTTGACCAGTATAAATCAGAATTATTCGATAATGGTGTGCTAAGAGGATTAACTCATAAAATATGGGATACCCTGTCAAAGGAGCTAAAGAATAAAATTCCCAAAAAAAACTTATATATTTATGTTTATCAGAATCGATACAACTTTCAAACTGATCTTAAAAAATTATTGAAATTGAATAATAACGTTGAAGTGGATGAATATGAATCTAATTCAGTTGAAAGTAATGATGGCAGTGAAAAAAATATAATAAGTGATGGTGAAAAAATGTTTGTTCTTGAAATACCATATGAAAAATATATTGAAATAGAACCAAAAATTGTGCAATATAAAAAAAATTCTACCACCAGATCCTACAATGTTATGAAAAAAAACACATGGAGTGATGTTGTAAATGATGCTTTTTTACTTGAGTACAAATTGCCTTGCAATTTTGTGTACAAAAGATGTAAAGTGAGAATAAATTCGGCAAATAGTCAATACTTTATTCACTTCGAAGCAAAATGCAAAGATTGCAACAACAATTTACACGGTTGGAGCCACGATGAACCAATAAAAGGCCACCCACTTAAACTAGAAATTAGAACTTCTGATACCCGTGGACATGATTTAGAGCATAATAGCAAAAGGCAACTAAAAGGAGAAAAAAGGAAATTAATAGGTAGTCAGCTAACAACAGAATTAGCAAGTAATTGGAGACGCAGTCAAGCATCAAATATGGAGTTTGGTTCCATATCTCCTCCTAATTTATATAATTCTAGTGTTCTAAGAAAAGCTAAACAAGAGTATAAGGACCAAACATTGGGTATATATTTAAAGTGTCCAATTTTATCATTAGTTGAGCTGAAACATACACAGTTTGCTGGGTCAATTCGCTCCATAGGCATCGACCCATTTCTTGTACATTATTGGAGCAATCATCAAGTAGTAATTTATAAAGATTTAACCAAAGAGTATTGCAGTATTTCAGTAGATGCTACTGGAAGTCTTATAAAAAAAATAAAACGTACATCATTGAACTTATTATCAGCACATATATTTTTATATGAAGCAGTTGTTCACACGTCTTATGGCCAAATTCCTATAACCCAAATGCTTTCCGAAAAACAGGACACTCAAACTATTCAAAATTGGCTTACACAATGGTTACTATGTGGTATAAAAGTACCTAATGAAGTTGTTTGCGATTTTTCAACTGCTCTTATAGGAGCTTTGACAAGAGCATTTAATAACAGCAGCATGCGAGATTACACTGAGAGATGTTTTGATATTTTAGTTGGAAAAAACGAAATATTACCACAATGCTATATAAGAATTGACGTAGCGCATATGATAAAACTATTTTGTCGAATTCCATACTTTAAGGGTATTCAAAATAAAAAACTAAAAACGTTTTATGTTAGCTGCTTACGATTGATTTTAACCTCGTCGACACTAAATGAATTTAGCGAAATATTAACTGCCTTGTTAATTGTTGCAAAATCTGAAACAGATGGCTGGGTTAAAGATAACATCGACACTCCAGCAGAATCTAGTAGACTCTTGTTGCTTGAAAAAATAAAAAATAAAATAGTAGAAGATTATGCAGATAATGTTGATACGGATGATGATAACTTAAATGAAAATGATGATCAAGAAGTTACTGAAGAAACAAACAATGCAATTGATGAATATTTAAGGGAAATCGAGATGGATGCTGATAGAAAATCAAAAGTACAAGGCAATCGTATCTCGGCTTTTTTTTTACCAGGATTGTCATCTGTTATATTACGTCTGTCTAGATATTTTCCACTTTGGAGTGGAGTAATGGTCAGTAAATTCAATTCACCAAATTTTATTGCAACTTCCGCGCCGGTTGAAAGTGACTTTGCTGAATTAAAAAAGAGAATCTTGAAGTTCGATTTACAGCCAATGACTGCTGACCGATTTATTGCGAAGCACTTGAATGCTCTTGAAGGGAGCAGCAAGTTATTTAGAAGCAGTCAGTTAAGAAACCTATACAAGACTACGCAATGTCAAGATTTGAATTCAAAGAAAATATCGAAAATAAAAGAAAATATTTCTTCTGATTCTTCAGATGAACTCAGTAACAAAAATGAAAAAACCAAATCATCAAAATCAAGAGATGGGTCAATGTATTGTAACGAGGAGAAAAAACAAGACCCGATTACAGATGAATATGACTCAAATGAAGAAAATAACACAAACAAAAGTTTTTTACAAACTAGTTCTTGTGATGAAGCAGACAATTGGTACAAAGGAAAAAAACTAAACGAATATATTGTAGATCACAATTCAACTGTTGTAGATGAATATTATAGTGATGAATCATCGGTTTCTTCCAATTCACTAAAAGCGACTGAAAATTGGCGTGGGAAGGGTAATTCAGAAGATCCTAAACCACCGAAATCTAAAGATCGAATTATCAAAAAAAGATTTAAAAAGTACATGGATCCAAATCCAGATATTGAAAGGTTTTTAAATAAGAAAAGTACTCGATCAAATTTGAACTCTTTATTGATAAATGGAAATATTGGAACACCATTGCGCATGGCAAAAAACAAATATCTAGTTCTCAATACATGTCCAATGGATGCAGTCGTTGCCATAATAGCTATGGCATACATAGATTTTCAGTCGTATAGACACTTTATAGATTCCAGCGAAAACCATATGCTTAATTTCTGTAAAAAAATAGCCTTATATGGTTCAACAACAAATACCTATAAAGAACGGTTAATTATTCTGAAAAACATTTTCGATGAGTCAAAAAGCATTTCGAATTTAAAAATAATAGACGCACGTTGTAATGTATCTTTTATTGTTACTAAGCTGCTAAAAGACGTTCCATCTGCGATTGAAAATATTAAATGTTCAGATAATAACTGTATAAATAAACACAAACAAATTGCCAACATGACAATTATTCTTCGCTATAATAACAATGGTTTTAAAGATCTACAAGAAGCTCTAAATAATTACATTTCATTACAAACATATGATTGTGGACATTGTGGTGGATCAATTTCAACTACTAAAATACTAATGGATCACATTTTCATCGAAACAGATATGTATCAGGAAGAGAGTATGTTTTATCCTTCAGAGTTTCCATCGGAGATAAAGATTAATGATGTCAAGTGAGTATACATAATATTATGTATAACAGTATTAGTTAGTTAACCAAAAACGTGTAACACACACCACTAATAAAAAATAAATCATTTTTTTTTATATAGCTTCACATTTTTTGGATTGGTAGCGTATCATCCAGATCACTATGTTTCACACATCAAAAGATCAACCAACGTATGGGAAACACACAATGATTTACAAAAAAAAATCAAAAGATTTCACACAGACACTATGCTAGTAAGGCCCCATCTAGTTGTATACATAAAAAATTGAGGATTTAATAATATTTTTCACTTACCTACAGTTCTAATATTTTATTTTATTTTGTTTTGTTTTTAATTTATTAACAAAAAGATTTATTATTTTACACTTAAAGTAAGTTATAATACTTTATTTTATTTTTTATTTTATTTTACATTTCACTCATGTAATTGTTTTTAAATAAAACCATACACAGCAATATGACTTAAAGTAGATTACAAATATAAGTAGTCAAAATATTATTTTAGTTCCATATTATATTTTATTAAGATTACAAATAATAGTTAGTAACAATTTTGAAAAGTTACCTGCTAAATATATTATTATGTCCTAAAATTTATATCGTATACAAATTGAAATAAATTCAATTGGAGACACTATGTATAAGTATCCAATTCTGGTTTTTCCTTTGAGGAAAATACTTTTGTGAGGTAAAAAAAAAGTATTGTGAGTCAGTTGCACATGATAGACCATAATAATTAAAGGTACTTACACATAATTTCTTTTTGTGATGAACTTTGGAATTTTTATAGGTAACTACCTACTATGAAATTCCTTTTTAAGGAATTATAGTTTATCCATCATAGCAAATTAAAAATATTTATGTTTATATATTCGTTGCTTATCAAATATTATAGGTTAACATTTTCATCAAACATCTTCATAAACGTATGTTTGAAGTCAAATATAATTGGAATTTTGTGTAAACTGTACCTATGTATCAAAAATTGTAAGTTCATAAAATGTTAACCCCCGAAGTGGAAATTGAGTTTTCTCGGAAACTGTTTGGTTACAAATTGTCTGATGTCGGTTACAATTAGTTACTAAAAGGTTACTAAATTTTGGGATAGGTCCGGATTCGAAAGGACAAAGTGGGGGGGCTGCGTGAAGTTAGCCCCCCCAAATGAAAATTGAGTTTTCTCGGAAACTGTTTGGTTACAAATTGTTTGATGTCGGTTACAATTAGTTACTAAAAGGTTACTAAAATTTGGGATGGGTCCGGATTCGAAAGGACAAAGTGGGGGGCTGCGTGAAGTTAGCCCCCCCAAATGAAAATTGAGTTTGCTCGGAAACTGTTTGGTTACAAATTGTTTGATGTCGGTTACAATTAGTTACTAAAAGGTTACTAAATGTGTGGATAGGTCCGGATTCGAAAGGACAAAGTGGGGGGGCTGCGTGAAGTTAGCCCCCCCAAATGAAAATTGAGTTTTCTCGGAAACTATTTGGTTACAAATTGTTCGATGTCGGTTACAATTAGTTACTAAAAGGTTACTGAATATTGAAATTGGTCTGATGTCGATTGGACATAGTGGGGGGGCCAACTTCACAAACGCTGTAAAAATTGTTATCCAAATCTAATATAGAAAACAATATTTTTAGTTAAGACTTCGGCTGGGGCCCCTGCAGCCTGTGGGCCCCAGTGATCGACACTCCCTCGTTCATCGTCGTACATTTAATTGTACCGTATATTTGACGCTTTGTTGACTACTCTACGTTGGGGTGGTGGTCCTGGCCACTAATTATAAACTAAAAAAAAAAAAAGCTCAGGGCCTCGGCCGCGTTCGCGGCCCCGCGGCCCTGGCCAGGCCGACACTGGTGTCAATTGTACTTTAAATATACCTATTCGAATACGGCGTCTTTCGAAAGGAATTGAATATAAATACGAATACATATTTTTAAAAGTTTTTTTTTAGTCTATTAAAATCATTTCCGTAGATCACAAATTATTATATACTTACAATTATTAATAAATACCTAGTTAGTAAAATAATACATTTTTTAATTGGTTCAATAAGTTCTGCAGATATCAAACACTCACGTAGGAGCCTATATTGACCATTATATTATCAATGTAGATATTTTGTCATCTGAGTATTTAATGAAATCTTAAAATGTCTTGAAAGAATTGTAAAAATTATTATTGTACGACCGATTTTTTTTTTAAAAAATTGTGATAATCTAAGAAACAAAACTATTGTTTAATGAAATACGACAGTAAAAAAAAAAAAAAGTATTCAGTATACTGGAAGAAAACCAAAGAAAAAGTATTTAAAACAGATACACTTGTCAAAAAGTATTTGATATATATTGGTACCAAAAATAGTAGTCATAGTATAGGTACATAACAGTTTTGTCTAATATCAGTACAGGTCTATCAAAGATGATATTAATTAATAATTATTATGATAACAAAATGGACTATCACGAACAGTTAAAACATAAATATATATACATATATACCTACCTATATATATATAAGTAGCCTGTAGGTACTCCGGTGATCTGTATAATTGGGCTTGTTAGTACCTACGTAATACTATGAAAGAGATACAAGCTTTGATACGATTTGTTGGTTGAATGGGAGTTGCAAATCTGCAAACATTTTCTTTTATAATATTTGGTAGACTTATAGTAGGTCGAGGTGTTAGAATGATGTATACGGACATGTTTTAAGTTTGAATACAGCATTATTATTATATTCATTTCCAAACACGTTTATACGTTACATAATACCAAATCTCTCATGGTTTATACCCCAAATAATATAATATATATTGTGATGTGTTCACTAATAATAGAGACCATTTGTCACTGTGTCGTAATCGTATATTATACGCGTGTGTGTGTGTGTGTGTGTGTGTGTGTGTGTGTGTGTGTGGTATCGGCATGGTTTTAACGATACCGCTTAACATATGAGTATTTAAGGGAGGGACTGGGTGGGCACTGCCCCCCCCTGCAGGCGGACTGTGCATCCAACAACATCATGACAGGGATAAAAAAAAAATCGTACGTTCTGTACTCGCAGTAACTGGGTACCTATAGATTTTGATTATTTGTTTTATATTTTGCTGTTTCGTATTTTATTGCAGCACACAAAATAATAGTAGATTTTATTGTCATTTGTAAATTAGCTCGCCTAACCAATCCCCGGCCCTGCTTATACGATGATTTTAAATCGTCGAATTCTAATTTAACTCCATCCATTGCAGTGACCCACTTGTAACCTACCGTACAGCAGAGCAACACCCACTTACCTGCTTTTTTTGTTTAGAAATCACATTTTGTTGAGTGTTAACTCAGTTTAAGGGAATAAGTGATTTAAAAAAAAAACATAGATACATATCTGTGCGAAATATTGCATCCAGTTAGAACTAACAATACAATTCGTCATGATAATATGTAAGTGAATAATATTATGTTATCATGTTAGTGTATAGTTAAAACATTTATTTTATTATACGTAATTATAATTTTTGAAAGAAGCTAAGAGTTTATTGGTTTTACAATGATGTGAGTTTTTTTATATTTATTTTGAATTATAGGTACTCTACTATACCTACTGAGACCTTTGAGATAGATAATAATATATATTATATACATTATTATTGTAGGAGAATATTTTTTTGAAATTTTAAATCAATGATTAGGGGACACTCATAATATAAGTATGTAGGTAGGTATAGGTATAATAAAATACAGAATATGATTAATGTTATTTAATATGATATTTTGTAAGTATTTACATAGCAGATAATACTTAAATAATTTTAAGCTCAATTAAAAAAAGTCAAACTTTTTGGGTTAAAGAGAACGCCGCAAACTCGCGATTTTTTTTTTTAGGGTTTTAAATAGGAAATTTTCTTAAAATGTTCACATTTCATTATTTTATATTATACCTAATTATATTATAGTGATACTATTGGCAAGTTAGGTTAAGTAATATATTTTATATCCATGCAACGTATATATTAAATATCGTTGATATCGATACATCAATACACCTTGTATCCATAGCAATCGCCAATCATTTATACATTCGTCGGAGACCATTAACGATTCTTATAAATTCAGTGAGCAAAAAAAAGAAAATTTTCCAAAAACAGACTTACGCCGTTCGTCAAACAGTATAAAATTATAATTTAAGTTATAACTAATAACACAAACTCGAACATTTCGTTACTTTCTGGTTATTTTCATACAATAAATTACCTATTCAAGTTTCAGTTCGAATCGAGACGGATGAAGACATCCTGCTAGCCGTTTCTTCGGCGATGGCGCACTGCAAGTCTCATAGGTTTCGTCGGAAGAGTCGAAGTTTAAGCGTAGGTAAGTCTGTTTTCGTATTTATAAATATCGGGTATGGTGGAATTGCACTTATTTTAGTCAAGCTGCACTTGGGTTTAAACCTAAGAATTTAAAATTTGAATCTGAAAAAGTAAATCAAAATATAAACTCGGATGCTAGTTTAAAAAAGGTGGGCAAGTGGGTATCGCTCTGCTGTACAGTAGGTTACAAGTGGGTCACTGTATAATGGATGATATTAAATTTGAATTCAATGATATAATATCATTGTATAAGAAAAACGATTCTGAGCGGTGACGGTATGTCAGTCTATGTATAAGACATATTATATACATATCTATGGTATTAAACAAAAAATTGACCTATAATAGGTACCTATGATAAATTCCAAATTAATCATATCACAATATCCATTAGGTACTTATAACGTGTTATACATCAACAAAAACCGTGATACTATCATAGATGTATAATAGTGTACTTAAGAAGTTTCAAGTACCCACGAATAATATTATTCAATCACAACAAAATAACTAAAATAGTTATTCTAGGTTTTTTAATATGTAATTTCGTCAAAATTTGAATTTAAAATGTCTGTAAAAAATGTGTTCATAATTTTTTTATATTTTTTGGTTACAGTATGAACTATTTATGAGAACACTTGTTTTAAATTTGCAATCATTAGCTATATAAACTGAACATTTTATAATTTATTAATTACAATGATTGATAATTTTCGAGATTTTGATAAATTTTGTCAAAATTCGATCTTTAAATGCTTATAAAAAAAAACTGTGCCTATGTATTTTTAATATTTTTCAACTGGTATTGTAACAATATATCAGAAGCCTTGTATTAAATGTTTACACTTTTTGGCACAACAGATAAAACTTTATTAATATTTATAGAAAAAAAAACTAAAAAAAAAATTGAAAGCTGTAAATATCCGTAAATAGCTCAAAAAGAGTCAAAATATTTTCAAAATTGTATGGTGTATAGGAAATGCTAATTTAAACAGTCAGTGAAATTTGCATGTATCTACAACACAACACAATAAGGAAATCGCTACATGAGAAATCGAGTGAATATCCAATGTTGTAAAAATTTGAATATCAGACGCTCATAAAAATTTAATTTGACTTTCTTATAGACATTTTTTTTTGATATTTTTCATCTGCCTTTGAAACAAACTAGGAGCCTTCTATTAAATTTTCAAGCTTTTTTAACCAACAAATAAAATTTTATTGGTATTTCTAGAAAAAAAACGAAAAATGAAAATGTCCCTAAACTGTTCAAAATAAATCAAAATATTTTGAAAATGTTATAGTGTATAGAAAATGTAAATATAAACAACCAGTGAAAATTTCATGTATCTACGGTCATTTGTTTTAAAGTTACACCAAAAACCAAATTCAATTTTCGAAAAATCGATTTTGCGTAAAAATTCCCGTTTTTCCTTACGTTTTCTTTTTTACATTTTGACCTTCCCAATGCACCAACGATATTCACTTTCCAATCGAACAAGATACTGAAGTCGAAAATCGAAGCATTATTTCGACTACTTATCGTGTACACAAACACAAAAAAAATTTAAAATTAAAAAAAATATAAAAAAACACACATCATTGTAAAATCAATACATTCATCGTTCCACTCCGAATCTAAAATAATTAGTAAATATTCAAAAGAGAACATAATTTGTCCACAGTTACGACAAAATAAAATAAAAATCAATTGCAGTAAACCATGTATTTTAAATTTAAAAACAAATACTGAAATATTATAAGATAAGTACAAAGATATACTGTTTTAAGTAGGTATTGAATAATTTTTTTAATATTTTCAACAAAGAGTATTTTTTATGGTGTTTTAAATACATTCAAGGGGAGGGATCAATTCTCGAACTATATTTATAACTATAATATATTTATCGTATTTTTCAATTGTGATGACAAAATAGTTTATTTATTCGCAATTAAAAAACAGAAATAATAAATTATAATGTTTAACCTAATCCACTGTTAAGCGTAAGCCTGTTTTCGTTTATTATTTTAGGACTTGAGTTAAACGTGTATTATTGCCACGGACAGTGTGTTAACTTGGAGAGCCCCAACAGTCCAAAGTCTTCTTTTCATCACACAAAGTTTAATACCTATACGTATAGGCAATTTTCTTGCATAATATTTCCGCGTAACACCTTATTTTTTTTTTATTTTTGTTTAAATTTATACCATGACGTTTACTGGGCCTCTCTGAGAAAAACTCTTGGTTATAGGCAGGGCCGTATTCGAGGGGGGGGGGGGCAACGGGGCATTTGCTCCGGGCGGAAAATTTTTGATACATTTAGTGGCGGCCAGACACCAGTGTAATATTATAAAATACGATTAGTAAATTTTTTTTTATTTTGTAATAATTTGTTTGAGTAAGTACCTACTTGGAATTTTCGCATTGCATATGGATATGGCCATATAGCTTCATTAATTAAAAATACATACGCACAATTTTTTAGATTCTGAGCTGAGCGATGAATGTATTAATTTTACAATAATGTGTTTTTTTTTTTTGTGGCTGTCACCGCCGTTTGGGGCAGTTTTTGACAAAATCAATGATGGTTTAAAATAAATTACTGTATATACATGTCATTTTTAGTGGTTTTTATATTCACATTTTCTATTTACGTAAAATTTTCAAAATATTTTCCAATTTTATTAGGTTTTTTTTCTATAGATATCAATAAAATTGTATTCGTTGGGTCAATAAGATAAGAATTTTAATACAATAGGCTCCTAATATATTGCAACAATGATAATTAAAAAATAATAAAAATCTATGGTCCTCTGTTTTGCTATTACATGTAATAGTTTGTATCAAGTCCCACAATGCACTCAACGTTTCACAAAGATTTGGCAGTGTAGCATTCGCCTTCGCTCAGGGTCAACCACAAATCCTGTCTTTTGCTAATATATTTCCAGGCAATGTTCGTTTTATTCCGTTTAATTGTTATTAAGAATCCTGATTTCGTTGTTGAAATTGTTCTTTTTCTTCAGACATCTGTCCATCTACCCATCTGTAGATTAGACTCGACAAGAATACAAAAATAATCATTCCTTAACTATTATCCGGTTGACCAGACAGCATTTTTTTTGTTTCAAAATATTATTGTAACATTATAATGACGAATAATATTAGTATAATGTTATTATAATAATACTATAATATTATCATTACAAAATGCTGTCTACATAATTGTGTTTGATTTCGATATTTATGAATGGTTTTTTTTTATATTGTTCTTTTTTTTATAACAGTGACGAAGTTTGTATTATGCACAATAAAAATTAATATTATGCATGACACCTTTGTTTTGTCATGAAAATAATATATTATAACAAAAAGCTCTCCTATTTTAAAATGTGTATATTATTAGGTATTGAATATAATATTCTTAAAGTCAATTGGAAATAACTATAATTATAGTATTATAGTAGGTATTATAGTATTTTGGTATATATACTTCATTTTTCTTTATAATTAAACCCCCCTACCACCCTCCTTATAATTTTAGTCGGCTGATTTAGATTCTGCATACGCTAAACAATACTTCTGGCTCTGACTATTAATATGTATTTGATTATTACTTTATTCATTAAGTACCTACGAATAAAATACAAGTTTTAACATTAATATGATAATATGTAATTAATTGCATTGATATTAGGGAATAATAAATAAAACAATACTTTGTCAACCAATTAGTTATTTCAAAACAAAAAACATTTAGATTTTACCTTTTTCACAGTGGACTTTTTAACCATTGACTTTTCATACTTAAGACTTTTTAAAAAAGGGCATTTTTACCCGGGACTTTCTTACCTCAGACTTTTTGGTACTATACCGTACTTGTACTCGGTACATCGCTGCATTGTAAATAACTAGGTGAATTGGTTTCCTTTAATATTATCGTCAGTATTACACATGATTAGATATAAGTCTAAAGACCGGATTTATATGTTTTTACATATCGTTACTGGCTCTATGCAGTCTTATGAGAGTAAAAAATGTGGATATTTATCATATTTTAGCAAATTTCGTAATTTGGAGCAAAAATTTGTATTTATTTTTAATTTTAATATTACGGTACTCGGAAAAAATTTTTTTGAACATTTACAATTTATTTATTTATATTTTTAATTTTGATAAAAATAAAACACGCAGTATTATCAAGGTTTATCTATGTATATCTACTGATAAGATCAATATACGTAGTATAGGTATAAGTTTATCAAATATGCAAATATCAAAATTTTGTTTTTGGGTTTTAATATTAAACTGTTATATTTATATTATATTCCAACTTCCTACTCTTACTAAAATGCAATACTATTCCATTAGGTATAATACGCAACTTTTAATACCTAATTAATGTCTCACAATAAAGATTATTGAGAGAATATAATGACAATATTTGAAGGTTTTTTAGAGAATATTAGCATCATATATTGGGTATTTTAAGAGAATATAAATCCGGCCTTTAGATATAACCATATTTGTGACAGTAATGTTTTTATTTGTTGTATCCCCTTATTGTTATGAATCTTGTCGATGTGTCTAATTTTGCTATGAGTTGTGCTAAATTGGCGACCTCATATATCACAAGAATGCTTCACTTTTACATGAACAGTTTTGATATGTCGTAGTAGTTTATCTTTTCTGTTGAAAATCCTATCGCATTTTTCACATGCATGAATTGGAACCATAGTGAAGCAATGTGTGAACATTTGTACAAAAAAATTTGTCCACCCATGTTGCATGTAAATATAACTTAAGTCTTTAAACTGAATGGCTTTGTAAATTTTTCTTTTATTTATATATATATTTTAAATATTTATGGGTAGGTATTTTACATACTAGGGGCACAACTTAAACTTACTGTATACTTATTTGAATTGATTTGAAAAGAATTATATGCCCAGGTGATACATAAATTACAGCACAAATAAAATATGGTATACTAGCTGTATTTATATATTTATAAAATATTATAGCACTTAGGTGATTCAAATCCTTGATTGCATTCCTTACACATATACGGTTTTAAGATAGTGTGGTTTAAGTTATCATGGTATTGTAGGTCTTGTTTGCAAGAAAACGTCGAATGACTGTGGTATCCCTTTGTTATGAATCTTGTCGATGTGTCTAATTTTGCTATGAGTTGTGCTAAATTGGTGATCTCACGTATCACAAGAATGCTATCATATTATTTATTTCGGCATTGTGGATTACAATATCAAAAATTTATTATTATTAAACGTAAGTTTAATATTGAAAACAATAAAATACATATGAAGTCTATACACATAATGATGATAATTGATAATAGAAGTTTAATCCAATATTTAACAACAATAATTTATTTATACTTTAAACTGAATATCCTTGTAAAATTTTGTTCTATTGATATATATCCATTCCTATATATGGATAGGTATTTTACATACTAGGGATACAATTTAACCTTGATATATACCTACTTGAATTGATGAAAAGTGTTATATACCCAGGTGATACATAAATTACCGCACAAATAAAATATGGTTTACCGTATCCGTTACCTTTATATTTATAAAATATTATGGAACTTACAATTTTTTTTAAAATTTTCTAATCCAAAAACACATGATACAAATAATTGTACCATCTAATTCATGTAACATGCTATAGTTCCCATCGTATTCCTGCTTCTTAGTCGTTCGTTTTTTATGTGATTTTCTATGTATATGTAGCAAATAAGGTGATTGAAATCCTTGATTACATTCCTTACATATATACGGTTTTAAGATAGTGTGGTTTAAGTTATCGTGGTATTGTAGGTCTTGTTTGCAAGAAAACGTTGAATGACTTTGGCATCCCCTTTGTTATAAATCTTGTCGATGTGTCTAATTTTGCTAAGAGTTGTGCTAAATTGGCGACCTCACGTATCACAAGAGTGCTATCATATTATCTATTTCGGCATTGTTGAATACAATATCAAAAATGTATTATTATTAAACCTAAGTTTAATATTGAAAACAATAAAATACATATGAAGTCTATACACATAATGATGATAATTGATAATAGAAGTTTAATCCAATATTTAACAACAATAATTTATTTATGCTTTAAACTGAATATCCTTGTAAAATTTGTTCTATTGATATATATCCATTCCTAGGTATGGGTAGGTATTTTACATACTAGTTGCACAACTTAACCTTACTGTATAAGTACTTGAATTGATATGAAAACACTTATATGCCCAGGTGATACATAAATTACAGCACAAATTAAATATGGTATACTAGCTGTATTTATATATTTATAAAATATTATGGCACTTAGGTGATTCAAATCCTTGATTGCATTCCTTACACATATACGGTTTTAAGATAGTGTGGTTTAAGTTATCATGGTATTGTAGGTCTTGTTTGCAAGAAAACGTCGAATGACTGTGGTATCCCCTTTGTTATGAATCTTGTCGATGTGTCTTATTTTGCTATGAGTTGTGCTAAATTGGCGACCTCATATATCACAAGAATGCTTCACTTTTACATGAACAGTTTTGATATGTCGTAGTAGTTTATCTTTCTGTTGAAAATCCTATCGCATTTTTCACATGCATGAATTGGAACCATAGTGAAGCAATGTGTGAACATTTGTACAAAAAAATTTGTCCACCCATGTTGCATGTAAATATAACCTAAGTCTTTAAACTGAATGGCTTTGTAAATTTTTCTTTTATTTATATATATCTCCGGATTCGAATATAAATCCGGCCTTTAGATAAAACCATATTTGTGACAGTAATGTTTTTATTTGTGGTATCCCCTTATTGTTATGAATCTTGTCGATGTGTCTAATT
Organism: Macrosiphum euphorbiae; assembly: GCA_949089665.1. Lineage (NCBI taxonomy): Eukaryota > Metazoa > Arthropoda > Insecta > Hemiptera > Aphididae > Macrosiphum > Macrosiphum euphorbiae. The sequence continues at coordinate 878,695 of CARXXK010001250.1, read as the reverse complement.
TTGCTATGAGTTGTGCTAAATTGGCGACCTCACTTATCACAAGAATGCTATCATATTATTTATTTCGGCATTGTTGAATACAATATCATAAATGTATTATTATTAAACGTAAGTTTCATATTGAAAACAATAAATTACATATTAAGTCTATAGACATAATGATGATAATTGATAATAGAAGTTTAATCCAATATTTAACAACAATAATTTATTTATGCTTTAAACTGAATATCCTTGTAAAATTTTGTTCTATTGATATATATCCATTCCTAGGTTTGGATAGGTATTTTACATACTATAGGGATACAACTTAACCTTGATATATACCTACTTGAATTGATTTGAAAAGTGTTATATACCCAGGTGATACATAAATTACCGCACAAATAAAATATGGTTTACCGTATCCGTTACCTTTATATTTATAAAATATTATGGAACTTACAATTTTTTATAAAATTTTCTAATCCAAAAACACATGATACAAATAATTGTACCATCTAATTCATGTAACATGCTATAGTTCCCATCGTATTCCTGCTTCTTAGTCGTTCGTTTGTATGTGATTTTCTATGTATATGTAGCAAATAAGGTGATTGAAATCCTTGATTACATTCCTTACACATAATATACGGTTTTAAGATAGTGTGGTTTAAGTTATCGTGGTATTGTAGGGCTTGTTTGCAAGAAAACTTCGAATGATTGTGGTATCCTCTTTGTTATAAATCTTGTCGACGTGTTTAATTTTGCTATGACTTGTGCTAAATTGGCGACTTCATATGTCACTTTGAGATGAACAATTTTGATTGCAGAGAATTGTAGCTTTTAAATTTGATTACATTCTAAAATATTTTAAGAAAATTAAAAAAATATAAATTATTATACTTACACATTATTATGCATCTCGTACATCTTTTGATTCTATCAAGGTTTTAATAGAGTTATTAATATTTTAAGTTATATAAATCAGAAATATTAATATATGTTCATTTATCATATTATATATTTCTGCGTTGTTGAGTACAACATCAAAATTAATATTAAACATAAATTTAAAATTAAAAACAATAACATACATAAGAAGTCTGTAGACTTACAGGTACATGACGATAATAGAAGTGTAGTCCAATATGTTATCACAATTATTTATTTCTTCTTTAAACTGAATGGCCTTGTAAATTTTTCTTTTATTTATATATATATATTTATGGGTAGGTATTTTACATACTAGGGGCACAACTTAAACTTACTGTATACTTACTTGAATTGATTTGAAAAGAATTATATGCCCAGGTGATACATAAATTACAGCACAAATAAAATATGGTTTACTGTACCTATACTATTTATATATTTATAAAATATTATGGCACTTAAATTTTTTTTTTAAATTTTCTAATCCAAAAACACACGAAACAAATAATTGTGGTATCCCTTTGTTATGAATCTTGTCTATGTGTCTAATTTTGTTATGAGTTGTGCTAAATTGGCGACCTCACGTATCACAAGAGTGCTATCATATTATTTATTTCGGCATTGTTGAATACAATATCAAAAATGTATTATTATTAAACCTAAGTTTAATATTGAAAACAATAAAATACATATGAAGTCTAAACACATAATGATGATAATTGATAATAGAAGTTTAATCCAATATTTAACAACAATAATTTATTTATGCTTTAAACTGAACATACTTGTAAAATTTGTTCTATTTATATATATCCATTCCTAGGTATGGGTAGGTATTTTACATACTAGGGGCACAACTTAACCTTACTGTATAAGTACTTGAATTTATTTAAAAAGAATTATATGCCCAGGTGATACATAAATTACAGCACAAATAAAATATGGCTGTGTTTTTTAAATTTTCTAATCCATCCAAAAACACATGAAACAAATAATTGTACCATCGAATTCATGTAACATGCTATAATTCTAATCGTATTCATGCTTATTAATCGATTAGTTTTTTATTTGATTTTCTATGTATATGTAGCAAATAAGGTGATTCAAATCCTTGATTGCATTCCTTACACATATACGGTTTTATGATAGTGTGGTTGAAGTTATCATGGTATTGTAGGTCTTGTTTGCAAGAAAACGTCGAATGACTGTGGTATCTCTTTGTTATGAATCTTGTCGATGTGTCAAATTTTGCTATGAGTTGTGCTAAATTGGCGACCTCATATATCACAAGAATGCTTCACTTTTACATGAACAGTTTTGATATGTCGTTGTAGTTTATCTTTTCTGTTGAAAATCCTATCGCATTTTTCACATGCATGAATTGGAACCATAGTGAAGCAATGTGTGAACATTTGTACAAAACAATTTGTCCACCCATTTTGCATGTAAATATAACTAGTCTTCTTCACTGCAGTCTAAATTCAAAATTATGCAACCTGCACCTTGTTAACTTTCTCGATAATATGTCCTGTGTGTTTAATTTCACAGGAATGACACATACATTCTTCGTTGTTTCGTCCGAAATAATGTGGGCCAAAGTTTTCAGTTATTTCTTCGCTAGGTCTCATTTTTTATTTCCTAATGACAATATATCTGTGTTCGCCTCACAATAGGGATTTAGGAAACTTTCTGGACCAACCCACAATTTTGTTTTGGCCTGTATATTTTGACTTCACACTGAATATTCTCGTATTTTATCAGAAAAAAAAATCAACTGTGACAGGTGCCATTGAAATGTATAATTCCATTATCTGGGTATCCATGTAAATGATTTTTGCAGCCACCACTTTCACTTTCAGCATCATATATTGGGTATTTTAAGAGAATATAAATCCGGCCTTTAGATCTAACCATATTTTTGACAGTAATGTTTTTATTTTTGTCATATATAAATGCTTCGTATAAATAAATCGATTTTGTCTTTTCAATACCAAATTTATGAAATGGTTTTACAATTGAACCAGTTGCATCAATTATTAGTTTTTTAGTTTCTGTACTATTACAATATACTCTATACAAATGTATTTGTTCTGTGCAATGGTAATGTATAAAAAATGGTTCACATCCTACATCATGTATAACATTTTGAAATTCATTGTCGTCAAAGATATTTAATTTCACAGGCATAAATATTTCATTATGTTTAAACTTTCCGCGAAGATAACTAAATGTTGACTAATGCTTAATTTTACCAATCATGTAATTTTGTCGTTAAAGATATTTGACATTTATCATTTTACCTATAAAAAAAAATTAAAATATTTATACTTGAAATTACTTAAATTTCAAAGTATGTTCATCATAAAGGAAAACACCTAATGACTTGACATTATAATTTTAAATAATTAGTAAGTGAAAATTAAAATAAAGGTAAGTAGGTAAATTATAAAACAGTATTTTATATTATTTTCTTCTTTTATTTTTATTAAATTTTTTATTTTTCCTGTTGAAAACACTCCTAAAACTATACCGGTTAAACAACATGTTTCATTCAAATAGGTAATGAATCATGCACATTTTAAAAATCATGTAGAGGAAGGAGGCAAAGTATATTTTAACCGGAAAAAAACATTTTTAATATGATTAATTAATGTACAATTTGATAGATTTTTTTTCAACATTTGATGTAGGAAGGTATGTCTATGTGGTTATTTATTTTTGATAAAATAATGACAACAAAATCGTTTTTGTCAAATACTGGTATTCCCGTTTTCCAAAATTTTTTTTTGAAAACCTATATATCGCTTTTTCCCTTTCTGGAATCATAATTATTATTTTCCCAAGTACATTATTATTATTGTGTATGTATTGATATCTCAACCAGGGACGGATAAAGGGGGGGGGGGCTTAGGCCCCCCAAGACATATTTATTTATAAATATAAACATCATATTATTTTAAATAACAAATAAACAAAATCTAAACTTAATTTCACATTGTCGTTTTATATATTAAGTAATTATTAATTTATTTATCACATTGATTACCTATACCTACTATTATGACAACATTTTCAAATTAAGAATAAAGTATAATATTTTATCATAATTGGATTTGTGTTGTAAAAAAATTGTTGGGGCACCCCCAGATCTTTGCTTTGGATCCATGCTTGTTCGCAACGAGGCATATTCATCGGGATGACAAGTGCGTATATTCGTCTACGTGTTAAATAATATTATTATTCCAATCGTCGCGACGAGGTCGATATTTTGTATAAATAATTATCGGGATGACAAGTGCGTATTTCGGCTACGCGTTCCAGCTATAATAATAGTATTATTATTATAATCAACGTATATGGAAAGTGTAAACGTCTCGAACGCCGTTCGAATTACAAATAAACAAACTCTGATAACAATCATATAAATCTTGTGAAATGTGCTGAATAGTAGCATTTTTCTTTACATAATGGTAAGAATATTTTACATCGTATAAGTCACAGGCGCAACTAAGGTGAAAATTCTGGGAATGCCTGACAAAACTACTAATTTAATATAACCCATAGCCAGCCTATCTAAATCAATAAGGAATATTGTTGGGGAGTCAAAATCATAATCAGGGGAGCTATAGCCTATGGGTAATAATTATATTGAACTGTTGCCTAATCTTTATAATATTATAATATAGTAAACGGATTGCGGGGAATGTTAATAAATTAAAATAATAATTAAATATAAATATTAAATAACAATATAGGCCTGGTGAGGTTAAAATAGTTTTTCTGTGATAAGTCGTTTGAAATTCGTTAGTTTATAAATGCATCTCGGTGATGCGTTCTGTTGTCGAACCGTAAAATCGTTGATTTCCGGACAACCCGCCGAGTGCTGGTGAGTGATGACCATATTGCAATAATATTTCTCAATTAGGTATATTAATCTCAATTTTATAGCTAAAGATCGACGATTTAAAATAATGTTTCTATAATTTGTTATTCTATTATTTTCAAGTCCATACTTATACTTTGATCATGGTAAATAATATGATTTTTATTTTATTCGTATCATGTTTGTGTTTGAAAGAGTTAAGTATTTACCTTAACTAGAATCAGTATATAAACGTATATTTATTATTATACTAGCCAACATTTAGAAAAAATACAAAATGAGTAACTTATGTATATTTTTGATCGTACTCTTGCTCTATAATAATCAAATTTATATTGATTTGGCTTTATTTCCCTCAATTTTTGCTGCATGATAATTGTTTTAGGCCAAACTCATTTATCATATCGTCTACAAAGTAGGAAGGTTTTCATAGCGTTATTAATATTTGAAATTATATAAATCAGAAATATTAATAAATATATATTCATTTATCTTATTATTTATTTGAATACAACATCAAAATTATTATTAATCATAAATTTAAAATTAAAAACAATAAAATATATATGAAGTCTGTAGACTTACAGGTACATGACGATAATAGAAGTGTAGTCCAATATGTTATCACAATTATTTATTTCTTCTTTAAACTGAATGGCCTTGTAAATTTTTCTTTTATTTATATATATTTATTTATGGGTATATATTTTACATACTAGGGGCACAACTTAACCTTACTGTATAAGTACTTGAATTGATTTTAAAAGAATTATATGCCTAGGTAATACATAAATTACAGCACAAATAAAATATGGTATACTAGCTGTATTTATATATTTATAAAATATTATGGCACTTAGGTGATTCAAATCCTTGATTGCATTCCTTACACATATACGGTTTTAAGATAGTGTGGTTTAAGTTATCATGGTATTGGAGGTCTTGTTTGCAAGAAAACGTCGAATGACTGCTGTGGTATCCCCTTTGTTATGAATCTTGTCGATGTGTCTAATTTTGCTATGAGTTGTGCTAACTGCTAAATTGGCGACCTCATATATCACAAGAATGCTTCACTTTTACATGAACAGTTTTGATATGTCGTAGTAGTTTATCTTTTCTGTTGAAAATGCTATTTGCATGAATTGGAACCATAGTGAAGCAATGTGTGAACATTTGTACAAAAAAATTTGTCCACCCATGTTGCATGTAAATATAACTAAAGTCTTTAAACTGAATGGCTTTGTAAATTTTCCTTTTATTTATATATATATTTATGGGTAGGTATTTTACATACTAGGGGCACAAATTAAACTTACTGTATACTTACTTGAATTGATTTGAAAAGAATTATATGCCTAGGTAATACATAAATTACAGCACAAATAAAATATGGTTTACTGTACCTATACTATTTATATATTTATAAAATATTATGGCACTTACAATTTTTTCTTTTAATTTTCTAATCTAAAAACACATGAAACAAATAATTGTACCATCGAATTCATGTATCATGCTATAGTTCTAATCGTATTCATGCTTATTAATCAATTAGTTTTTTATTTGATTTTCTATGTATATGTAGCAAATAATTTGATTCAAATCCTGGATTGCATTCCTTACACATATATGGTTTTAAGATAGTGTGGTATAAGTAATCATGGTATTGTAGGTCTTGTTTGCAAGAAAACGTTGAATGACTGTGGTATCCCCTTTGTTATGAATCTTGTCGATGTGTCTAATTTTGCTATGAGTTGTGCTAAATTGGCGACCTCACGTATCACAAGAGTGCTATCATATTATTTATTTCGGCATTGTTGAATACATTATCAAAAATGTATTATTATTAAACGTAAGTTTAATATTGAAAACAATAAAATACATATGAAGTCTATACACATAATGATGATAATTGATAAGAGAAGTTTAATCCAATATTTAACAACAATAATTTATTTATGCTTTAAACTGAATATCCTTGTAAAATTTGTTCTATTTATATATATCCATTCCTAGGTATGTTTAGGTATTTTACATACTAGTTGCACAACTTAACCTTACTGTATAAGTACTTGAATTGATATGAAAAGACTTATATGCCCAGGTGATACATAAATTACAGCACAAATAAAATATGGTATACTAGCTGTATTTATATATTTATAAAATATTATGGCACTTAGGTGATTCAAATCCTTGATTGAATTCCTTACACATATACGGTTTTAAGATAGTGTGGTTTAAGTTATCATGGTATTGAAGGTCTTGTTTGCAAGAAAACGTCGAATGACTGTGGTATCCCCTTTGTTATGAATCTTGTCGATGTGTCTAATTTTGCTATGAGTTGTGCTAAATTGGCGACCTCATATATCACAAGAATGCTTCACTTTTACATGAACAGTTTTGATATGTCGTAGTAGTTTATCTTTTCTGTTGAAAATCCTATCGCATTTTTCACATGCATGAATTGGAACCATAGTGAAGCAATGTGTGAACATTTGTACAAAAAAATTTGTCCACCCATGTTGCATGTAAATATAACTAGTCTTCTTCACTGCAGTCTGAATTCAAAATTATGCAACCTGCATCTTGTTAACTTTCTCGATAATATGTCCTGTGTGTTTAATTTCACAGGAATGACACATACATTCTTCGTTGTTTCGTCCGCAATAATGTGGGCCAAAGTTCACAGTTATTTCTTCGCTAATTCTCATTTTTTATTTCCTAATGACAATATATCTGTGTTCGCCTCACAATAGGGATTTAGGAAACTTGCTGGACCAAGCCACAATTTTGTTTTGGCCTGTATATTTTGACTTCACACTGAATATTCTCGTATTTTACCAGAAAAAAAAATCAACTGTGACAGGTGCCATTGAAATGTATAATTCCATTATCTGGTTATCCATGTAAATGATTTTTGTAGCCACCACTTTCACGCCTAAATCTTGAAATCTCTATCCTTCGGTTATCTATTACATGGCCGATATACAAAGCTAGAACTCAGCCCAAGCGATTGTTCATATTTATCTTGTTTTAATCTTAACATTTTCTTGTCACGCATAGTAATGATGGCCACTGGCGTAACTCCTGATTTATGTGTTGTTAATCCAAGTATAGGATCCAAATATTATCTTAGACAAATGTCGTCGACTGTGCAAAGAATTGATGCTTTTAAATTTGATGACATTCTAAAATATTTTAATATAATAAAAAAAATATAAATTATTATACATTTCTTACATCTTTTGATTCCATCACCACCTACTACGCACTTGGCGGAGAACCTCACCTCCGCAAACTTTGATAAGTTTCGCGAAAGTGTTCACCCCGTCGGAGATGGAGTTGGTCACGCAGAAAGGCGTATATCCATATGAATATACAGATTCGTGGGATAAATTGGACGCTACGTCGCTACCGGACAAGTTCCAGTTCTGCAGCGCGCTGACTGAGACGCACGTGACCGACAAGGATTATAGTCACGGGACCAGGGTCTGGAATCATTTCGGCTGCACCTCACTCGGCGCTTATAGCGATTTATACCTTAAAGTCGACGTGATATGTTAAGCGCCGACGTGTTTGAGAATTTCAGGGATATATATGTATGGCCACATATCACCTCGACCCCGCACATTACTACACGTTACCCGACTTCAGTTTCGACTGTATGCTGAAACTTACGAAAGTTCATCTTGAACTTTTGACCGATTTCGAGAAAGTTCTGTTCGTCGAGTCGGGGACGCGTGAGGGTCTGGTTCAGGCTAACAAGCGTCACGCGCGTGCCAACAATCCTGAGACGCCGGGATACAATGCGGAAGAACCCAACACGTCACTCATATACCTAGATGGTGATTATAAAATATAAAATATATGTGCGCGTATACTAATCCATTTTTACCGTATTTATTTAGCAAACAATTTGTACGGGTACGCGATGTGTCAGTATATGCCGATTGGGGATTTCGTATGGTACGCGGGAAATCCAGAGGTCGCGCTGGCTCAGTTAGAGTGGATGCTCGCGACGGACGATGTGGGTAGATTTTTCGAGGTGGATATAATATATCCGCAGGATCTACACGACGCCCACAACGATATGCCGTTCCTGCGTTTATGCGAAACTTGATGGTTACTTTTCTGCGGAAAGAACGCTACGTGGTTCATTATATGAATTTAAAACAGGCCATGGCCCACGGCGTCGTAGTCGAAAAAGTTATTATTAATATAATTATTATTTGACGAATACGATTCTTATGACTTTTACACACATTATAGACGCACAGAGTATTAGAATTTCGCCAATCACCATGGCTGGCTCCGTACATAAATCTGAACACGGAATTGCGGAAGCAGGCGAAAAACAAATTCGAAGAAAAGTTTTTCAAAGATTTAAATAATTCAGTGTACGGTATGTTATGGTTATAAATTGTACATGTTTTATCGAACTTCAACCTGCTCAAACTTTACTTCATGATAACTATGTATATGTATGCAGGGAAAACTTTCGAGAATATGCGCCTATGATTTGATTTGGAGCTTGTATCGTGTCCAGTCAGAATGCGGAAGCTGATAAACCGCCCGACGTTCAAGTACTGCACGACTTACAATGAAAATCTTTCGGTCGTCACGCAACATAATAAAGAAGTCGATTTTTGTAAGCCGATATACATAGGATTTGCTGTACTGGAACTGAGTAAAGTTTTAATGTATGGATTTCATTATGACGTTATGAAACGACCTTATGGAGATAAGATCGAGCTGCTTTATACCGATACTGGTACGTCTATATAAATCTCTTGCAGACTCATGCAGATCTTATATATTATTAATTATTTTTATTTAATATTTCAGATTCACTATTCTACCGCGTGACGACCAACGATTTCTTCGCCGATTTGATCAACAATCCAAATCTGATGCGGTTTATGGACACCTCAAATTTCGCACACGATCACAAGTGCTATACAGCTGCTCGGAAGCGCATTCCAGGACTTTTTAAATTCGAGTGTGGCTCCAGGACGGTCTACGAATTTGTAGCTTTGCGCGCCAAGTCTTATGCGTACGACGTGGAAGAGGAGGTCACAATTCGCGCGAAGGGTGTCATGAGACACGTTATTAGAAATCACCTAAATTTCGCCAAGCATAAGCGGTGCTTTTTCGCCGACGTGGACGACGATGCAGAATCCGACGAGTGTGACGACGAATTCGACGCAAATATGGGGAAAATGATCGCAGCCGACTCCGCGCTGAAAGCTGTAGCACAAATTCATCGGAACGCCTCAACGTCTGCAACAAATTCACCGTCGACCACACATCCGTCACAGAAAATGTAGAGAAGATGTCTCTATACGGTCGTTTAAACACGAAATGCGTACGATTAGGACTATGAAATTAGTTTTAAACAGGGCTGACGATAAGCGTCATGTCATACCGGACAACATTTCGACATACGCGCACGGTCATCACCGCATAAATTATTAAATTGTTATTATTGTTATTGTTCAACCATCTCATATCTCATATATTTATAATCTATTAAAATATCTATATAAATTGTATAATCGTGAAATGTGACTACTGCATACTTATATAACCTGATAAAATATATGTATATGTATAATGTATAATCGTGAAATACAACCGTTTTATATAAAAATATGAGAGTGTACGATGCTAAAATATTATATTAACTACGTTTTGTATTTAATCTCGTGTTTTTAAATTATTATTATTATTTTAGTATCGCAACCTAATCTTCTCATCCTTATCATATTTTACCTCATCTTTATCTTCTTATCCTTATCTTACCGAGGTCTCGACAACATTATTGTTATTATTATTATTTTTAAAAAACCCCCGCCCATTCGCGCTGTGATAAGAAGCGGGGCGAGGATATTTGATATGCCTACATACGGTGTTCTGATGGCTAGCACTTCTCCGTCAGTCAGTCAGTCAGTCAGTCAGTCTTTGGAGTTAAACATTTACTCGCGTGTAATAACGATATATTAATATGTCGTCAGAGGAGTGCTCGTTTTTCGACTATGGGCTCAAGTCTCGATGTGCGGTAAGTTTTATAATTTTATACCACTCTACTTAAATAGAGAAGCACATCCGCAACTACACGATAATACAACTACGAATATTACAACTATATAAAACTACTAAAAATAAAAGTGAGTTAATTTTTACTCTAATAATAAAAATAACTATTCTCCCTAGACACCCACGTTTAAATAATTTAATTTTTTTCTAACATATATTTTTTCTGTTCACAGTTTAATATGGCTTTTTTAAAATCACTCCAGCAGCAAACGGAGATCCGGAACCTATCGATTGGGGAGCTGACAAAGGATTTAGAGTATCCTGTCAACACAATGAGCACCGTGGAAACAAAATTCGGACCGGCTGTGCAATGCGTTTTACAAGACCCGTCTGGTGTTGGAATAATTAACGTCTTCCTGCCTAAGACTGTGCGAATGACCGGAGAAGAAATCAATCGGTATAATCTCCGCGAGGTCGATCCGGTCAGGCTAATTTTTCGGGGTATGAACAAAAGAAGTTTCATTATAGCTTTCGTATGAAATAAATAATATTACATTTTATCATTAAATTTTGAAATCAAACGTTTTTTCCAGTGTTCAGCACAATTATCTTTAAGATCACTGCTATCCCACTCGTAGTCGGTCGTTTGCCCGGATTGTATATCATCTGAAAATTCAAAATATGGGTTTTTATTTTTTTCTATAGTCATTTTATTTATATATTATATAATATATATATCAAGACTCACTTAATACTTCCACTTCATCGGGAAATCGTCCGGACAAAAGATCAAGTACCGCAAGTGAATAATTAGAGTCCGGCGTCTCCCACGTAAACTGTTGAGCGTCTTGTTGCAACGACTGACTCAAATCGGTCGTTTTCCACGAGAAACGTTGGCCGGGGTTGAATCCCAAATCTACTAGTGGCTCGACTATAATATGAAATTAATGAAGATGTAATTATAGCTAATAGTATCAGTCCGGTCAAAGGTAATAAAATAATAATTAATATAATAAATATATCCGAACAACCGTTTATTATCGAACAATTAACCACGAGTAATTTTAAATGGGAACCGTACCACGATAACGTTTTTATTGCTAGCGAAAGCAACAACTACTCTTCGAATAGAATTAAAAGGATCAAAGATACTATTAATACCGAGCATCTTAATCACGAAGAACGCGATAACATATTAGACCTGTGATAGTCGAGAATTGATTAATTCGTTTTTCAATACAATATATTTTAATCTCTTTAATAGCGTCGTAATAATTCTCGGCGTTAATTGTCGTATAATGATTATTTTTAAGATTGTAGAATATTACTAATTTGTCGGTTTGTTTAATCGAAACAAATTTATTATTATCATTAAAAATTACCTGCTGCGGTAAATCGTTATTGTTTATTACATCTCTTATCGCTGGATGCGTTATTATTTAATCATTTGAAATAGGTAAAATTATATTTTCATTATTTTGCGCGTGTTTTATACTTCTATAGGAATTAATATAGATGGACTACCAATCGCTAATAGTTCAAAAAGCCAACTTTGGCCAATATTAATTTCAATATTAAATTTTAAAGAGTTTCCAAATAATGTGATTCCTATAGGTATTTTTCATGGATTTCAAAAGCCTAAATCTATAGAAGAATATCTAAATACATTTATTATTGATTTATTAGAAGTGATCGACAATGGCTTAAATGTAAATGAAACTTTATTTACATTAACAATTTCTAATATATCTTGTGATGCTCCGGCAAAGGCTTTTTTACTCAATGTTAAAAGCCACAATGCTTATTTTGGTTGTACATCTTGTACCGAAGAGGGTACATATCTAGAGCATAGAATGACATATCCTGGGTTGGATTCACCATTGCGTACTGATGAGTCTTTTAGGAATCAAACTGATGATGATTATCACAAAGGTAATAGCCCGTTAGTTTGTTTACACATTAACATAACAGATATAGTCGTATTAGACTATATGCATAATGTTTGCTTAGGTGTAGTAAAAAGATTAATAGAAATTTGGGTTAGAGGGAATAAACAATTTAGGTTGGTAAAAGAAAAAAAAGATAAGATAAATAATGAATTAAAAAATATAAGACCCTATATACCATCAGAGTTATGTCGCTTACCGAGGCCATTAGATGACATAGAGTACTATAAAGCGACAGAACTTAGGACATTTTTATTATATACTGGTCAAATTGTTTTGAAAGGTTATTTCAAAAAAAAAGTTCTACTTTCATTTCTTATTATTAGTCTTTGTAATTAGAATTTTAATTTGTGCTGAAACCTGTTATAAATACAATGAATTAGCATCTCAGTTCCTTAAAAAAATTGTGAATGATTATGCTATCTTATATGGCTTTCATTTAATAACATATAATGTCCATAGCTTCATTTACCAATGTTTGTACTTAAACATGGTAAACTAGACAATTTTAAATGCTTCCGGTATGAAAACTATTTACAAGACTTAAAAAAATCAATCAAATCTATTAAATACCGATTACAAGAAATATTTAATAGAATACTAGAAAGTCAAAAAATAAGTAATGAACTTCCTTCTCAATTATTCTCTCCAATCCCATCCTTATACAATGAAATTATACATAGAATTCCTTTACCATTTTTTAATACTAATGATGTACTATTTGAAAAAAATATTTTACCATATTCTAATACATCAATAAATATTAAAAAAGAAAAGATAAATACTTAATGTTAACAAATAGTAACATTGTCTCTGTTCAACATATTATTGTGTCTCAGAACAAACCAGCGTGTTTAATTGTAAAACAGTTCCTTAGTTTTTCAGAATTTACTACTGTACCATTATCATCTTTTAAAATTGGTGTGTGCATCATTGACACTACTAAAATGTCTGAATTGTTTTGTGCAAATTTAACTGATATTAAATACAAATGTTTTCTTATTAGGATATCAAACAATTTAGCATCGATTTCTTCTTTGAACCATGCAGTATAAACTATGTTTTCTTTATTTTGTTTTAATTTTTTGTAAAATCAAGCTGATTATAACTACATAAAAGAATTTACTTGTATTTTTTTTTTTATAATTTTTATATGTTCAATGTTTTCCATAATAAATTGTTATTCATTTCTAAAAAATTGTTTTTTATTAGTATTTATTACAAAAATTCAATGCTCAAATTGAGTTTGTATGCCAATTATATGTTTTTAATAAAACGACCATATTACGGTAATTTGAAACATTACATAGATGTATTGAAGGAAGATTACTTTTAAACATCTTGGCAACCTCAATTGATGTTATGGAGATATAATTATTTTACGTTTATAAACCATTGATGTGTAACTTTGAAGGAATGTTAAAAAGAAATGTTAATAATACGTATCTTAAAAGACATCATTACGGAGTAAAGACAGTTTAAGAGATGTTATTCATACGTGTATGAAACGCAATCTATGATGTTCCTTTTTTTCAGAAAAACAACCCAGTAACATCGGTGAGACAAATTATTGTTCAGTGGGAAGGCTCCTAATATATTGTAACAATGATAATTAAAAAATAATAAAAATCTATGGTCCTCTGTTTTGCTATTACATGTAATAGTTTGTATCAAGTCCCACAATGCACTCAACGTTTGACAAAGATTTGGCAGTGTCGCATCGCCTTCGCTCAGGGTCAACCACAAATCCTGTCTTTTGCTAATATATTTCCAGGCAATGTTCGTTCTATTCCGTTTAATTGTTATTAAGAATCCTGATTTCGTTGTTGAGATTGTTCTTTTTCTTCAGACATCTGACCATCTACCCATCTGTAGATTAAACTCGACAAGAATACAAAAATAATCATTCCTTAACTATTATCCGGATGACCAGACAGCAATTTTTTGTTTCAAAATATTATTGTAACATTATAATGACGAATAATATTAGTATAATATTATAATATTATCATTACAAAATGCTGTTTACATAATTGTGTTTGATTTCGATATTTATGAATGGTTTTTTTTTTATATTGTTCTTTTTTTTATAACAGTGACGAAGTTTGTATTATGCACAATAAAAATTAATATTAAACATGACACCTTTGTTTTGTCATGAAAATAATATATTATAACAAAAAGCACTCCTATTTTAAAATGTGTATATTATTAGGTATTGAATATAATATTCTTAAAGTCAATTGGAAATAACTATAATTATAGTATTATAGTATTTTAGTGTATATACTTAATTTTTCTTTATAATTAAACCCCCTACCACCCTCCTTATAATTTTAGTCGGCTGATTTAGATTCTGCATACGCTAAACAATACTTCTGGCTCTGACTATTAATATGTATTTGCTTATTACTTTATTCATTAAGTACCTACGAATAAAATACAAGTTTTAACATTAATATGATAATATGTAATTAATTGCATTGATATTAGGGAATAATAAATAAAACAATACTTTGTCAACCAATTAGTTATTTCAAAACAAAAAACATTTAGATTTTACCTTTTTCACAGTGGACTTTTTATGTTTTGGGCTTTTTAACCGTTGACTTTTCATACTTAAGACTTTTTAAAAAAGGGCATTTTTACCCGGGACTTTCTTACCTCAGACTTTTTGGTACTATACCGTACTTGTACTCGGTACATCGCTGCATTGTAAATAACTAGGTAAATTGGTATCCTTTAATATTATCGTCAATATTACACATGATTAGATATAAGTCTAAAGACCGGATTTATATGTTTTTACATATCGTTACTGGCTCTATGCAGTCTTATGAGAGCAAAAAATGTGGATATTTATCATATTTTAGCAAATTTCGTAAATTGTGAGCAAAAATTTGTATTTATTTTTAATTTTAATATTACGGTACTCGGAAAAAATTTTTTTGAACATTTACAATTTATTTATTTATATTTTTCATTTTGATAAAAAGAAAACACGCAGTATTATCAAGGTTTATCTATGTATATCTACTGATAAGATCAATATACGTAGTATAGGTATACGTTTATCAAATATGCAAATAATCAAATATCAAAATTTTGTTTTTGTGTTTTAATATTAAACTGTTATATTTATATTATATTCCAACTTCCTACTCTTACTAAAATGCAATACTATTCCATTAGGTATAATACACAACTTTTAATACCTAATTAATGTCTCACAATAAAAATAAAGTTGAAAAAATTTTTAAAAAATAAATGCATATTAAAGCATAAAATGATGTTTTTTGATTATTTTAGCATATTTTTTAGATTTTTGAGAGAATATAATGACAATATTTGAAGGTTTTTTAGAGAATATTAGCATCATATATTGGGTATTTTAAGAGAATATAAATCCGGCCTTTAGATATAACCATATTTGTGACAGTAATGTTTTTATTTGTGGTATCCCCTTATTGTTATGAATCTTGTCGATGTGTCTAATTTTGCTATGAGTTGTGCTAAATTGGCAACCTCACGTATCACAAGAATGCTATCATATTATTTATTTCAGCATTGTTGAATACAATATCAAAAATGTATTATTATTAAACGTAAGTTTCATATTGAAAACAATAAATTACATATTAAGTCTATAGACATAATGATGATAATTGATAATAGAAGTTTAATCCAATATTTAACAACAATAATTTATTTATGCTTTAAACTGAATTTCCTTGTAAAATTTTGTTCTATTGATATATATCCATTCCTAGGTATGGATAGGTATTTTACATACTAGGGATACAACTTAACCTTGATATATACCTACTTGAATTGATTTGAAAAGTGTTATATGCCCAGATGATACATAAATTACCGCACAAATAAAATATGGTTTACCGTATCCGTTACCTTTATATTTATAAAATATTATGGAACTTACAATTTTTTATAAAATTTTCTAATCCAAAAACACATGATACAAATAATTGTACCATCTAATTCATGTAATATGCTATAGTTCCCATCGTATTCCTGCTTCTTAGTCGTTCGTTTTTATGTGATTTTCTATGTATATGTAGCAAATAAGGTGATTGAAATCCTTGATTACATTCCTTACACATATACGGTTTTAAGATAGTGTGGTTTAAGTTATCGTGGTATTGTAGGTCTTGTTTGCAAGAAAACGTCGAATGATTGTGGTATCCTCTTTGTTATAAATCTTGTCGACGTGTCTAATTTTGCTATGACTTGTGCTAAATTGGCGACCTCATATATCACTTTGAGATGAACAATTTTGATTGCAGAGAATTGTTGCTTTTAAATTTGATAACATTCTAAAATATTTTAATAAAATTAAAAAAATATAAATTATTATACTTACACATTATTATGCATCTCTTACATCTTTTGATTCTATCTAAGTTTTAATAGAGTTATTAATATTTTAAGTTATATAAATCAGAAATATTAATATATGTTCATTTATCATATTATTTATTTCTGCGTTGTTGAGTACAACATCAAAATTAATATTAAACATAAATTTAAAATTAAAAACAATAACATACATATGAAGTCTGTTGACTTACAGGTACATGACGATAATAGAAGTGTAGTCCAATATGTTATCACAATTATTTATTTCTTCTTTAAACTGAATGGCCTTGTAAATTTTTCTTTTATTTATATATATATTTATGGGTAGGTATTTTACATACTAGGGGCACAACTTAAACTTACTGTATACTTACTTGAATTGATTTGAAAAGAATTATATGGCCAGGTGATACATAAATTACAGCACAAATAAAATATGGATTACTGTACCTATACTATTTATATATTTATAAAATATTATGGCACTTACAATTTTTTTTTTAAATTTTCTAATCCAAAAACACATGAAACAAATAATTGTGGTATCCCCTCTGTTATGAATCTTGTCGATGTGTCTAATTTTGCTATGAGTTGTGCTAAATTGGCGACCTCATATATCACAAGAATGCTTCACTTTTACATGAACAGTTTTGATATGTCGTAGTAGTTTATCTTTTCTGTTGAAAATCCTATCGCATTTTTCACATGCATGAATTGGAACCATAGTGAAGCAATGTGTGAACATTTGTACAAAAAAATTTGTCCACCCATGTTGCATGTAAATATAACAAAAGTCTTTAAACTGAATGGCTTTGTAAATTTTTCTTTTATTTATATATATCTCCGGATTCGAATATAAATCCGGACTTTAGATATAACCATATTTGTGACAGTAATGTTTTTATTTGTGGTATCCCCTTATTGTTATGAATCTTGTCGATGTGTCTAATTTTGCTAGGAGTTGTGCTAAATTGGCGACCTCACTTATCACAAGAATGCTATCATATTATTTATTTCGGCATTGTTGAATACAATATCAAAAATGTATTATAATTAAACGTAAGTTTCATATTGAAAACAATAAATTACATATTAAGTCTATAGACATAATGATGATAATTGATAATAGAAGTTTAATCCAATATTTAACAACAATAATTTATTTATGCTTCAAACTAAATATCCTTGTTAATTTTTGTTCTATTTATATATATCCATTCCTAGGTTTTGATAGGTATTTTACATACTAAGGCACAACTTAACCTTACTGTATAAGTACTTGAATTGATTAGAAAAGAATTATATGCCCAGGTGATACATAAATTAAAGCACAAATAAAATATGGTTTACTGTACCTATACTATTTATATATTTATAAAATATTATGGCACTTACAATTTTTTTTTAAATTTTCTAATCCAAAAACACATGAAACGAATAATTGTACCATCGAATTCATGTAACATGCTATAATTCTAATCGTATTCATGCTTATTAATCGATTAGTTTTTTATTTGATTTTCTATGTATATGTAGCAAATAAGGTGATTCAAATCCTTGATTGCATTCCTGACACATATACGGTTTTATGATAGTCTGGTTGAAGTTATCATGGTATTGTAGGTCTTGTTTGCAAGAAAACGTCGAATGACTGTTGTATCCCTTTGTTATGAATCTTGTCGATGTGTCTAATTTTGCTAAGAGTTGTGCTAAATTGGCGACCTCATATATCACAAGAATGCTTCACTTTTACATGAACAGTTTTGATATGTCGTTGTAGTTTATCTTTTCTGTTGAAAATCCTATCGCATTTTTCACATGCATGAATTGGAACCATAGTGAAGCAATGTGTGAACGTTTGTACAAAAAAATTTGTCCACCCATGTTGCATGTAAATATAACTAAAGTCTTCTTCACTGCAGTCTGAATTCAAAATTATGCAACCTGCACCTTGTTAACTTTCTCGATAATATGTCCTGTGTGTTTAATTTCACAGGAATGACACATACATTCTTCGTTGTTTCGTCCGAAATAATGTTGGCCAAAGTTCACAGTTATTTCTTCGCTAGGTCTCATTTTTTATTTAATAATGACAATATATCTGTGTTTGCCTCACAATAGGGATTCAGGAAACTTGCTAGACCAAGCCACAATTTTGTTTTGGCCCGTATATTTTGAATTCACACTGAATATTCTCGTATTTTACCAGAAAAAAAATCAACTGTGAGTAGAGTAAAAAAGACAGTTCTGGAACCAGATCCTGCTGGCAGATTCCTATGCTCTCGAGCAGATCCCTGACACACGGCAGCAGATCCCGCCGCCGACGGCAGATCCCACCACCGGTCGACTACCCCCACCAGCCGCCGCCGCGGGCACTCTATGGCCGCCGCCGCCGCCCGGGGAAAATAAGTTAAAAAATTTTTTCGTCCGACCGGGTTTCGAACCCGAGCCTGTGGTTTGGTGAGCGACCACTGTGCCACTGCGCCACCCCGCCACATATACTTAATTGGTAATAACTAGCCCTATTTAACTTGTATAAATGTACATATTATTTCTAATATCATTTAATGAAAATTATTTCTTATCACGAACGTGTTATCAAGCACCCGTTAACATTTGATAATGAAAATTATTTCTTATCACGAACGTGTTATCAAGCACCCGTTATTATTGTGCTCAGTTTTTATTTAAAATATTTGTACATGTTATATATATTACCGAACATCTAAACAATTGTAACGGACATGCAGCTGCATGCAATATCCCTGCAGCGACACGCAGATGCTCCCCCCACCAAATAATATTCAATGTACACGTTTAATACCGTAAAATGAAATCAGTCGCTCTTCACCCGCCCGAGTGTTCGTGCGTTCGTATCGTTTTCAGCGTTGAATTGAGAAGTTTTTAAAATAAAATTATTTTTCGTTCTATAAAATAAATATGGCCGGACCAGTCGAAAATATGGCTAATATTTGGAAGAAGAAACCTTTTAAATATACTCCACCAGCGCCACCAGCTAATCTCATCGACTGTAGTAACTTGACTATTGATTTCACGGCTCGGAAGTTTTTAAACATTGGACTAGACCCTACCGACGAATTCAACACCAAGATACATATTATAACAGCTTCACGTCATGTAAATATTCCTGTCGATTTTCTAATGCGTATATTCAGACTTATGGGCAACATTCTATCGTTCATACTCGATCAACCAGAAAAATATAATCGAAAATTATTTTTGGAAACGGATTCAATTTCTTTAACTAGTATGGTGTATCAATCGGAGAACACACTCGTTTTAGAATCAAAAATTCAAGACGGATGTCGTGTTCTGTTAAATCGCTCCGATCTATTACAGTTGCAAGATTTAGAATCTGCTATTTATGAAATTATTAAAAGAAAATCTGAAATAGTTAAACCAATTGTACTACATCATATTGAGTTAATCGCTACATTCTTACAATTAAACGTACCGCTACAAAACTCTACACTCGAAATAATGAGAAACAAAGTGAGAAAAATTGACAATAGTTATATCCAAAGACATGTTATTGACGAGGCAATACAATATGGTATTAGTCAGGGTGATTATATTTACACAAATCAAGTAAAATTATACGCAACTGATTCTATCGTTCAAAAATGGATGGAAAAAGTGAAAAAAGATGAGGTATGAATATTTTTTCTTAACTTATTTTATTTTTATGTTAATAAACTAAATTTTTACAGGAAAACAATAGAGGGCGTTCAATAGCTATTTCCCCACCATCGTTCAGCAGTTTATATGAACAGGTAATAAACAGTTTTAAATTTTATCTACAAACCATATTTAAATTTCAAATATTTTTTTAGGGAAATCTGGCATTAATCTCACCCTTGTCTCCGTCGGCAACAAACAAGCAGCATTCGCCAGAGTACCCCATTTTGCAGTATTCTCTACCCACACAAGACAGTTGTACCAACCTCCAGGATGCTATAGCAATGGTAATATTGTATATATATAAATATAATTTATATGATAAATAATCATTAATTTTTATAGGCTATTGATGAGAACGACGGACCCATGTATTTCAACAGAGACCCAACACCCCTGTTCGATTACACAGGCAGCAAGTCAAAACCATCTGATCTGTGTCCACCGAATTTATTTTATTAAGTCTTAATAAATATTTTTTTCTTGTGTGAAATAAAAACAACCATGATATTTAAAAACAAGTTTTTTTTATTTATTAGTAATAAGGAAATAATTATAAGGTTACAATATATAAGGTTACAACAAATATAATATAAGAAAAAAAAAATTTACAATTTTCTAACATCACCACTAAATGGGTGGTGATGTTGAAGTTGTGAAGTTGCGCGAGGACATTGCAGAAAAACAGGCAACATGGAAATTGAGACATGACCAGCACCGTAAACATATGTCACTGGAACTGGGAGAAATAGTGTACCTTAGAAGACCACCAGTGTCGACTGGAAGCTCAACAAAACTACAACCAAAGTTCAGAGGACCGATGGTCGTGACAGCAGTGAACGCTGGAGATACATACAAACTGGCAGACCTGCACCACACAGGAGGGCATTTGTACGCTACAACTGCTCATGTTAGTGCCTTGAAGCGTTTTTCTGAAAAGGATGAACAATCAGAGGAGAGTGACGCTGAACAGGATGGGACAGTGAGTACTGACCAAGAAGTTGAACAGGACACAGAGGTGCAACATCTAGGAACCCAGACTCCAACCCCTGATGAAGAAACACCAACGCGACCAAAGGGAGTCCGCAAGAGACCAGCTCATCTAAGGGATTATATTTAGTTAATTAAACCTACTTAACAAATATATCCTGTATAATTTTTTTTTTTATTATTAAAAACATGTTCTTTTTTATATATATCTTAAGTTAATATGTTAAACTAATATTATAAGTTATAATCTGGTCGTGTAATATTAAACAATATGCTGCAGTCTTTTCTGGAATAATTGTATCTGTTTCAAATTCTATACGTAGATCCACGGTCGATGACTTTACATTGTCGTTTTGATGTGATAAATCGACAACGATGATTGGAACAAAGTTTTGATAAATATGTTTTGATAATAACGGCTGACAGTAGTCTCTCTCATAATACGATTTTTGAAAGTCTGTATAGGCCTTATACAGTATACTAGTTGTATTATTTTTAAAATCAGCGCGAAAGTCTTCATATGGAAACACTTCAGAATTTAAGTGAACCTTAAGGTTTTTTAATTGACAGTGATCGAATCGCCCAGCATCATTTTCAATATTTTTTTTTCGATCTGTCTGTAATCCAAACAGCACAAATCTTGGTTTTTCTAGCAAGCTGCTGGACTTTACCGTCCACGAATGAGAAGTATTTCTTGGAAGTATAGGGTATTCATTTAGATCCCAAGTCCGGTATGCACATGACAGTGTTCTATGTGAATCTATTACTTTTACCAGTCTTAATTTTTCTCTATCACTGACTTTGATAATGGGCATCTTCCAAACCACCTTAGTAAGTTCGATTGTAATTTTTTTATTTTTCTCAACGGCTGCGGTTGCACCCTCACCAACAACGTGTATCGCATCCAGGTCGGTAGATGCACGATTTAAAATCAGTTGCTGATTACAATTAAGTAATATTTTTTTTATAGTCTTCACAAAATCCGAATAAATGTTTTAGAGGGATACACCCGGTAAATACATCGCCGCTCATAAAATTTTTATTATCTTCACCATCCATTGCCGAATCCCAGCCCGCGTTCTCCAACGTATTCAAATCGTTTGGAGTATACGAGCAGTATGCTTTCAAACAAGAGGAAACTCCAGGTGTTTTTAATTTTTGTATTTCTACTCCGTTTATTTCATATCGCATTTCAGAGAATAAAAATGCTAATCCATTATTTGAAAAACGAACATCTCCAACAGCATCGGCAGGTTTTTTTACTTTTCCCTCGATGAAAATATAACTTTCACACGGTAAAGTGTACGCGTCCATATTTAAAATATTTATCCTGATTTCATCGTTATTTGATAATGACATGTTTGAGTACGGAGTGAACGAATGATAATTCATTTGCGTTATTTTACACTCATCGACATAGTCGGCCGTTACGTCTAAATACGAGTCATCCATATTTATTTTTAAACTTGCAACGAACGGAGAAAATTCAAATTGTTTTTAGTGAGCTTGCTATCGTTTTTCGGTTTAGAGATAGTTTTTTTCGATGTTAACTTCTTAACGGCAGACGGTAAACTGACAGGTTTTTTGATTGTACCGGGTTTTATATTAAACTTGAGCGCCATATCCGCGAGTGATTTGTAGACGGACTGTTATTGGTTCACCGCGAAGATTAATTAGACAGTCGTTTTGATCTTTTAGCGCGATATTTACTCTAGTTATTGATCTCGTGTTGAGAGCATAAAAAACTGGATGTCTAGGTACTTCAACGATTTTATACCCTGCAGGTACAGATGGATAAAGCTCGTGTATAGCCTGACTCGGCGTACCGTCACAGAATGAGCCAGTAACTAAGTTGCACTCTACTTTTATACTGTTTATTTTCATTATGTTGACAATATTTTCAGATTCATGAGTAGCACCAGTAGTGTATAGTACATTTCTAAACCCTAATAATTTAGCTATACTATTTCCAACTGATAAGTCCACGTCATGACTACACGACATAATACACTTTAATGTTCTACTGTTTGCTTTTAATCCAAACGCAGTGACATAGTCTGGTAACATATCTTGTATAATTCTCTCTAATTGATACAACTCATACGTCCCCGTAGGTATAATTATGTTTTCGTTCTGTCCGATAAAATTTCGGAAACCGATAGTATTACATCCAGGCTCGATGTTTGGTATTGAATTATTTGTCTGTAAGCTCAAAAGACATATCTGTGCTGTACTTTCTACTTCCAACGGTGGAAAAATGTCGCATGACAATTCGCTCGAGTTACCGTTTAACGTTATCGTGTACATGATAAAAATTTTAAACACAAGTGTCCACAGTTTGTAGTATTATATTTCTGTTCTCTGCTATAATTGAAATTGATATTGCACCCGTGAAAATATTTTTGTACTTCTAATGGTGGTGGTAGATTTCCAAAACTGTCATAATATTGAACTTGATTTCCGATTTTTTTATACGCTACCCAGTGAGTACCTATACCGTTTTCTGTATCCAAGTTAACAATCGCTGATTCTATTCGTTTACGACGAGCAGGCAACCTATCTCGAGTAAACACGCCGACGAAATGAGGTATTTTAATCAAACGAGCCATTTTTATAAGTTCGAAATCGTATAAGGCTCTTCTGGGCAACGTAGTTATTAGTTTTTTTTATTTTTTCTAGTTTTTTTAGTTTTTGTACCCCCACCACTTTTATATGGTGCGAGATTTAAGCCTGATCCGATTTTATACGAATTGCCTTTATACGGTGCGATGTATAATCCGCCGCCCAAATGAGATTTTGAATCTCTTTTAAATTCACCGGCCATCTTAACCACGTTGGCAACCCCACCAGTTAGCGTTCCAAGTGCTGACAGACCGGCGAAAATTGGGATGAGCGGTAACACCCCGCCCTTTTTCGGAATTGATATAATCCTTGGAACTTTAGTTTTTTTATTTTTGAATGTTTTTCGTGCGACGGCTAAACATTTTTTACTTAATTTCATCATGTTTTTTTCACCGATATTTTTCTTTATAGCGTTTTTAGCTGCTTTGACGGCCGCTTTAAACCCACATCCAGCCCCGATTTTACGTTTTGCTTTCATGGCGGTAGTTACACCCCAAGCGACAGCCTTTTCTTTTAAACTAGAATCTTTAGACTTGAACCTATCCCAGGCTCGCTGCTCTAATATATAGTCAGCCTGGTTGCGATCTGTGATAGAGTTACTATTATCGTATGCAATATCGTGATCTCTACACGCAGCGTCTAAAGGGTTTATACCTTTATCTCCACGGGCTAAACGTTTTTTTAAATTTGTACCAGGACCACAATATTGATAACCTAAAGAGAGAAATATTATTATTATTACTACTAATATGCTCATATTATGATCTCACCAGGCACGTGAAGCTCTAGCGGTAATTTATTTATAAGCGTGTTGATAAGACCAGCGCCTTTATTGTTGATCCTTCTTCGAGCGAGTGACATCGTGTACTGATCACGTTCCGAGTGTTACAGAGATATTTATTTAAAAATGAAATTCCTTAAACAAGATATACAACTCACAGTTGAAAATGTGGATCCACCTACTTCGTATAAAAAACAAAGACATGGATCGCTTCTACCTAATACGATAAGATCACTTATCGTAGGTCCTTCAGGTTGTGGGAAAACTAATTTAATTTTCACATTATTAACACATATAAACGGTATACGATTTCACAACGTCTACATATATTCAAAAACATTGGATCAACCAAAGTATGAATTGTTGAGTGATATTTTATCAGACATTGATGGAATACAATTATTTAAGTTCTACGAAAACGATCAAGTTATTGAACCTGAAAAAGCTTTACCAAACTCGGTGTTTATTTTCGATGATATTATTACTGAAAACCAAAAGATTGCAAGAACTTACTTTTCCAGAGGTCGACATAATTTAATAGATGTTTTCTATTTAGCTCAGAGTTATTCAAAAGTACCCAAGCAACTTTTGCGCGATAACGCTAATTTTATTATACTATTTAATCAAGACGAGACAAATTTAAAACACGTCTACATGGAACATTGCTCTGGTGATATGACATATCCAGAGTTTAAAGACTTTTGTACTTCATGCTGGCGTAAAGGGAGATTTGAGTTTATCGTTATAAACAAAGACTGTGAACGCGACAATGGTCGATATCGTTACGGGTTCGATACGTTCGCTGTTATATAAACTAATGTTTTTTTAAAAACACTTCATTCGCAAATATGTCGTCTAACGATGAAGTACTCGGAGAATTGATTAAAGCCAAAGAAAATATAAAACGCAAGTATGCCGCATTAAAACACGGAAAAGCTGATATTCATTCGTTAGTAACAGAAACATTAAAACCAATTATTGAACCATTAAACGAGATTCATAATTCGGCATCACAACCTCAAGACATAAGTGTACAAAAAGTTGAAAAAAATAATACAGAAAATTCTAGAGTTTTTAAAATAAACGAGTTGCTGGATTCATACAACATAGATAAAACGTATGGTCCTACATTACAATCAAACGGAGACGCATATTTGGGAAAAAAGAAATTAAACTTTCCGGAGATATATTAATTATTGAAGATACATCGTACCCGCTAACACAAGGACTTATTAGTTTAATAATTTCGAAAACTCCGAAAATCTATACCACAGACGATTTAAACGTATATAAGCGCATATTAATTCAAACATCAGCTCATCTGACATCAAACGGGAAAAAAATTAAAAAAGGTGGAAATAAATACACTGATATAATCAAGCCATTGTTCCCATCTTCGGGTAGTGGGTTGTCTATGAAATTACAAAATAAAAGTCTAGTGTACTGGAATGACCCTAATGAGTTAGTCGAACGTTTACGACTACTTTTAGCTTCTCAAGCTGCTGGTAATACAGGTCTTTCCAACGAAATACTTTCAATTTACGAAGAATTGTATGAAGCGGGTTTGATAAAACGAATTCCAAATGTCTAAACGTGATATCGCTTTCGAACTACACAAACCAGCCAGAAAAAATTATACAAGGCGGAGAGTTAATGTGTATGGAAAAAACGATCTCTGGCAGGCGGATTTGGTCGAGATGATTCCTTACTCAAAGATTAATGGTGGTTACAAATATTTCCTAGTTGTGATTGACGCGTTTACGAAACTTTCATGGGCGAAGCCACTAAAGAATAAAAGTGGTAAAGAAGTAACTAGCGCGATGGCTACAATATTACGTGATCGTTCACCAAAACTTTTACAAGTCGATAACGGAAAAGAATTTTACAATACAACATTCGACGCGTTGATGAAGAAACATAATATACATAAATATTCCACGTATAGTACAACGAAAGCTTGCATCGCGGAACGCTTTAATAGAACTTTGAAACAAAAAATGTATAGAGAGTTCACTGCACGAGGATCACATGAATGGGTTTCTATTCTACAATCTCTGATTAACGAATATAATAATTCAAAACACAGAACAATAGGTATGACACCTATACAAGC
This sequence comes from Macrosiphum euphorbiae, assembly GCA_949089665.1. Classification (NCBI taxonomy): domain Eukaryota; kingdom Metazoa; phylum Arthropoda; class Insecta; order Hemiptera; family Aphididae; genus Macrosiphum; species Macrosiphum euphorbiae. The sequence goes on along the minus strand of CARXXK010001250.1, from coordinate 851,330 downwards.
TGATGCAAATCCTTCTTCGGTGAAATTAAAGCAACGTCAAATTAATAATGTCAAAATTAAATTTAACATCGGAGATAATGTAAGGATATCCACGTATAAATCAGTATTTTCAAAGGGCTATCTGCCCAGCTGGTCCACAGAAATATTTAAAATAACCAAAATAAATAAAACATCTCCCACTACTTATCAACTACAAGATTATACTGGAAAACCGATTGCAGGTTGTTTCTACTCTGAGGAAATTCAAAAAACTAGTTTCCCAAACGATTATTTAGTCGAAAAAATTATTCGTAGGAAGGGAGATCAAATGTTTGTAAAATGGTTAGGGTTTGATAATACACATAATAGTTGGATAAATACTACTGACATTAGAAAATAGTGTCAGTCGAGCTGTAGACATGAACGTGTTCGGTAGTTCTCAGTCTAGTGAAACTAATAAATTTTTTACAAATATCGAACAAATTGTTAAATCGTATTCGAATAAACTCGATAAAATTGAGCATTTACTCGAAGAAAACCATAAATCCATACAAATTCAAGAGGAACAAACAGAAAAGTTGGAATTAACGTGCATAGAGATTACAGAGCATATGACAAGAGGCGAAGTATCATTAGAATATATCAAAGAAGCTATAATTGAGATAAAAAAAATAATACCAGCTATACTGAGCCGTCTTAACACTATAGAAACTTATTATAAAGACAAGTCATAATGGCTTCAGCCATCGTCGATATACAGTGCGTTCTTGGAATGGATAATACATACATGATTAAAGAAATGTCTATTGTAGACACCGAAACATGGGCAAGCCAACATTGGATTTTTAAAAATTCTAAATCAATGCAGGACAATAAGAGTCGAAAAACTAATAAGTGGCTGGAACGTAACTATCATAATCTATCAATAGAATATGGCGATGTCGAGTATGAAGAACTAAGTAGAATATTGAATTCATTAAAGTTCAGAAACATTTATGTCAAAGGCGAGCAGAAAAAACAACTTCTAGTAGAATTTATACCACACGTTGTAGTTATTAACATTGAAGACATGGGATGTCCTCGATTAGATCAAATATGTGATGAAGAAACTCTACCATGTTGCATTTTTCATATGGAGATTAACCCTAAACAATGTACATTTTATAAAGTATTTAGTCTAAGGAAATGGTTTGTAAATAATTGTTGAAATGTTTTGTAAATAAAAATCATTTTTATTTTTTTACTATAGAGTTTTTTCTTTATCCTAACCTATTCAAACTTAATATCTACAGGAATACCTTACAAAAAAAAAATATCACTGTACATATTTTACAAAAAATAAATATCTACAAAGGTATTTTACAAAGGTGTTTTACAATTTAATATCTATTTTAGAATAAAAACTATCTGTCCGGCTCGGGTTGATATCTTACTCAGCTATCGTATCGGGCTGCCTATAAAATTAAAAAATATTATAAGTAAAATATTACAAGTATGAAATTATTAACTTACTCTGTGGAGTAGTGACCGTGAGCCAGGGTATGTATTTTATCCTCAAGTACAATCCTCTTGTCATCGAAACTATTATAAGTCACTTTGTTTGACTTGATGGTCTTCAATTGATGTTTGAATGAACGTATAGATACATTTTCTGTCATAGTTTCCAAGGTTGCATCTCCAAACAGACAACGATAATGATCGTTAAAGTTCATGTGGTTTTTCACTACATGTCCACGGATTCCTTTTGCCCTGATCTTCTCTTTCCCATTGATCTTATATGAATAAGACTTTGCACGGAGAGCACAAAAATGTGTCATTACCTCTGAGTTGGTTTCATCGGAAAAGAGTCCTGGTATCTTCTTTCGTTCGGCAATGTAGCAAGGGTGATCTGGTGGTAAGTCTGATGTATCCATTCGATCAAGTAAATTGGAATTATTCTTAAGGTCTTTATAAAAATCTTCGGTCTGGACATAGTATACCAGTGAATCTGGAAAACAGTATAATTTAATATATGAAAATTAGTATAGTTTGAAAACATTTACCTGTATCGGTATACATGAGCTCAATTTTATCTCCATAATGGGCTTGCATAACGTTGTAGTGATAATCATACATGACGGTCTTAGAAATTTCCAACACTGCAAAACCTGTTGAAAAAATATATTAAAATTCAGCTACTATAAGTAGTATATTATATTTACCTATATAAATAGGCTTGCAAAAATCAATGATTTTATTTTCCAACGAAATGGCATTGAGAGTTTCATCGTATGTAGTACAGTGTTTAAACGTACACTTATTTATAAGCTTTTGCAAACGTTTTTCACTACAAACCAGCTCCATTTGAATTCTCTTCCTAACGGATTCCATCGTCTTCCCAAAAACAGCATTGTTTAAAAGTTTAAAAAAGTCCTTCTCAAACGCGTTCCTCGCCCTCTTTCTCATCTCAGTGTTTAATTCTATATATTTCTTAAGCCAGTCTGACTGATTAAACTGAATAACTCTGTGAACCTACAATAAAACAAAATATGTTATAAATGAAATAAATGAGATAAAATATGTTACTTTTTCCACTACTAGTCCGTTTTTAATGGCCTGCTGCAGGTTGCGATAATGGATTACATATTTTTTTTTTGAATGGAGTGTCGCCATAAGTTTCTTAACTTTTGAACCAGGTGGGATATCATTTTTTGGTAGGAATGGTAAGTCATTGTGCTTGTCATGAAGTTCTTTCGGATATGATATATCAACCTCATATATCCGTCCTATTGGTGATGTGTCGTTCAAATCATTTAACCCATCTAGTTTGGGTTCAACCCACTTAAAACCTCCGTATGGCATGTAATGTGACATTGCGAACCCGTACAAGTTGTTACCTGCAAGTTAAATAATATATTATATTAAAGAAAATTAAATATTAAATTGATCTTACAATCCTGATAAACAAGCCATGATTTCGGTTGTGCTGGATCATAATCTGGTGTCTTTTCATTATTAGCCTTTGCATATCTCATGCTCGCCTGAGTCAAGCCACCACGAATTCCTATAATAAAATCAAGTATTATTTCACATAATATAACTTTCACATAATATAACTTTACCTTTTTCAATCATTAACAACATATCATAATCTGTCAACAATTCCAGCTTCATTGAAGTGTATTTCAACATACAGTCAAATGAGAATCCAGGTGCCGTATAGTAAAATGATGGGTCCAGATGGTATGTGCTTAAACAGAGGTCTCGGAAATTTTCAAACACATCAGCCAACAGTAGTACATCAATTTTTAAATAAAGATCGGAGTATTCCCCTAGTGTTTTACAGTTGAAATGATTCCAAACCGTCTTCGCATGATCATAATGTTTATCTTTTATATGTGATTCGTACAGTGAACTGTAAAAATCTTCTTTCTGAGGCAAAACTGTTTCTTCCAACTTGTCCCAACTATCTGTATACTCATAAGGGTAGACTCCCTTACGGGTAACAAGTGGTAAATCTTGAGATGAAAAATATTTTTCTGTCTCTCTAAACTTTTCAAATCCGGGTGTAATTAAATTTTTTGAAAGTTTTGATAAGCTTGCGGGCATAAATCTTAATGTGTCTATAAATCTTATTGTGAAAGTGTTGCTAATATATTTTGAAAACGTTATAAACTTTTCCTCACTGTTTGGTATCACCGAAATTGAATGTGCGTCATAACCAAGACGAGTGACAATAAAATGTGAATCATAATTCGTTAAATTATGAAAAAATACCGGTACAAAGCTAGGTGTTTGGAGTTTAAGATTACACGTATTACATAGTGACTGTCTAAATTTCCCTGATAAATGGCAGTGATCTGCCACTTTATGATTTTCTAGGGAAAACTTGACCTTACATAAATTACAATTATTACATAATGCATGTGTTCTCCGTTGTTCGTCTGTGAAAATTATAGGAATGTTTGTTTTGAGTAACTCTTCAATTTTTTTGGCTATTTCCACAATACTATCCACAAAATGTCCAGCTACGTCCTTATTATTTTCATTTCCACGGTAAATTACAGGTGATGTTGGAATTTCAAATTTTTCGAGCAGTTCTACTGGTATGTCTTCATTTGCTTTAACCACAAGTCCATAGCTCATGGGCTCGTGCTGTTGAAAAGCTACTGTTTTTTCTCCAATTTTCTCATCAGTTTTCTTGAGAATTGCTTCGAAATCTGCATAAATTACTATAGGATGACGTTGCGTTTTATTCCATGCAGTAAACTCGAGCATTGTACCAGGTTCAGGCATCTGAGCTAGTATAGGTTTATGTTCTCCACATATTAGTTTATGTTGCTCTAGCCCTGCCTCACCGTTTAATTTATATTTGTACTGTTGTTGGTCGAATGATGTGAAGCACCGTTTGCAAAATATTGATTGTCCATCATGTTTGGTTTTTTGTGACCTGATGAGCCGTGAAAAATTAGATATGTAGCTATAATGACTGTTATCCTCGTCTGATGTTATAAGTAGATCAAAATGGTCTGGTTTTTCTTCATCTACTACTTTAAGAGGAAAAACTTTATATTCTGTGAATTTTGGTGGTTGAAATTTCTTGTCGATACCGTAAACATTGACAGACACGTTTGGATTATTTTTTTCAAAAATTTTAACTTTATGTAGTGGTGTTGGGAATGTTAAACCAGAAAAATTATATTTATCCTCGAGCGATGTATAATTATCACCAACACGGTATTTATTTTCTCCTGTAACATGTTTTGCTAGAATTGCCCACTTGAAGCATTGCATATCTAAGTTTTGAGGGTTGATCACAGCTTTTTTTTTTTCTATTTGGTCTGGTAGTGGCATGTATGATGATCCGCCCAAAGGTGTATATTTATATACGCCTAACATTAAACCGTCAATACATTGTAATGTGAAACCACTACCCTTGCTTGCATACTCGTCTTGCTCTTTCATTAATTTAGTAAATGCCTCTTCAACAATTTCCTGTACTCCAGTATCACAGAAAATCGCCTTAGCCGAAGTTTTAAAAGCACGGTTTTCCGACGAATATTCAACATTTGGTATATTATATGTTGCTTCAAGCTTTAAATTAAACTTGATTGGATTTTTACTTGCAATTGATTTTAGTAAATTAACTAGTTCAGATTTGATCGAATCGAGGAAGTAAATATAGTTTTGAATATTATTGGTGTTTTTTACGTAATACCAGGTGATAGTATTGTTTGCTGATGTAGATATTGACTGAAATCCGGGGGACTTTACGAGATTCAAACGTAATTTTTTTGCCCTAACTGCTGATCTAGTGTTGGCACTGGAAACGCGTTTTCCATTATCAAGCGTAATGTATGAATCTTTTAAAAAAAAAAAAAAAAACCTAATTAGTCTATGCCGCGTTTATAAAAATTAAATTACTAACCTTCCTTTTCACAGTATCCAAGATCCTCGATAATATCTGCAACTTGAGCGTAAACTTCATCATCATCCTTGTCTTTGTAAAATGTGTCCGTTATATTATCTCGTACTGTTGGCACGTGGGTATTTTGTTTATCTCGTACTGATAATACGTTATCATTTTGGGTAGGCGGTTCTGCCGAGCAATCTCGCACGGTTGATGCGCGGTCATTTCGGGTTGGTAGCACTGTTGGAGTGGTATGTCGCGACGGTCCTGCCGGAATATCGGGAACGGATATATGTGGTGCGATATGTATAATTCCCTGCTGTACGGTGTCTAGTAAAAATATAATATAATATAAATAAATAAATAAATATTAAAAGTGATAATCAACAATACTTACTACGAACATTATCGGGGGTGGGTACACGTGGTTTGACTCGGATATTTCTTTGCTGAATCGGGGCTTGTACGATACCTATTATAAAAATATATATAATATAAATATTTAAAGTGCTAAACAGAAATTCTTACCGTGAATATTTTTCAAATGTTTTTTGAGGTTGGTTTTGTAACTGAATGTAATACAACATTCAGTGCAAGGAAAACGAATACCTTCATGTGTTTTTTGGTGAGCGACCAAACTCCGTTTCGCCATGAATTCCGAAGAACATTGATCACATTTAAACATTTTCAAATGTGTTTTCCGATGAGCAGTCAGATTGGTCTTGTACACGAATTCCAAATCACATTGATCGCATTTAAACATTTTAAAATTATTGTGGAGCGAACGTTATAACACGATAACAGTGCGGAATGTACTAACTCAGTGGTTCTCAACCGCCGGTCCGCGGACCGGTGCCGGTCCGCGATTAAAGAGATGCCGGTCCGTATTGTGTTGTTATCTGAACTATTTTTAGTATAGTGTTGGGAATTTTATTGTATATTATATTACCCGTATACTATCGCACCATTTTGTTTCGTATCATCTACATTATTGATTCGGCTTTCAATTGCAACTTGCAAGTGAACACAAAAATGAACATGTTTTGATTAATTTTGTGTATTCTTGTTGATGAACAAAAAAAAGGTCTTCGTACAACTAAGGTGGTCCGCGACCTATAAAATATTATCAAAGTGGTCCGGGGTAGTAAAAAGGTTGAGAACCACTGTACTAACTGACCATCCCTAACATGTACGTAATAAGATGACATTCCCCCACTACCGCTCACCCATCATGCTCACCGTATGGGGCGTATAACAAAAGATTTTTATTTCTCACTAAGTAATATTTTAAAAACTAAAATACTTGCATAGTGTTACCAAGTCTCCTCCTCAGCAGATAATCGCTCACGAACGCGGTCTTCCCTATATGTTTCCCCAAAAGTATACGCACGATCGAGATATAAAGCTCTGAGTTTTGTATCATCGATTTCAATATCTAACTGGAACAAAATATTTTTCTGATTTTTTTTTATTTCAGGACCTAGTTTATTATGTAAATCTAAGTAATCTAAAACTTTTAAATCCGAGCGATCACATGACTTGAGGAAAATTCTGAATATTAAAGTGTGCCAATAATTACCTCCTATCTGGACGCTCTTCAATTCCAGGTCCTCGTCATGTAAACGTTTAGAGTTATAAGTTTTAGAAGCTAGATTTTCAAAATATCTCGGCCCTGAAACATTATCGAAAACCAGACTACTGCACGCCAAATAGAAGTTCCAGTTAGCATGAGCCCTATCACATTCTAATCTATACACAAACTGATAAATTTTCCTAAAAAAATACTCAAAGTCACAGCTTGAATACCTAGCTAATAGAGGTATCAGCCATTTAGGTTTTCCCCGAAACTTTTCGGTGACGAAATCCAACCACAATGGCCGATTCTCTAGATGATATAAACAACAGAACATACTTGCCTTGTTTCTGCAAACCATACAATTTTTTGTTTTATGAGCTTCTGTGCCGCATAACGGGGAAAGCATGTTTTCCAACGTGCTTCCGAAATAATCGTGCACTACTTCTAAGACTGCAGAAAAAAAAAATCGCACTAATATTAAAAATCGCACTAATATTAAATATTAAATATATATTTACTCGAATTGGCGTCCATAGTAATTTTAACAGAGTAGTACAGGAATAAAAATTTTAACAGAGTAGTACAGGAATAAAAATTTTAGGATCATAGGTGTCGAAAGTCTAAATACGACTAAATCGGTAATATAGGGAGATTTTTATAAGACGGTATACATTTTTAAAGCTAAACAATAAGGAATACCCTAGTTGACAGTGATATATTCGTTGGGGTCTACTTTTCTAAGAAAAAAAATTAAATCATTTATACAATAAGAGATACCGTCATTATTACTTTATTGACTATACATTAAAATGTTATATGAGGTTGATATATTCGGCGGCGCCGAACGCATATGGTGGATCAGGTCTTGATAGTTTGAAAACCATGATATGTTTTCATATAATACAACGCAGGACATAATATATACCGAGTGTGAGAGGTTCTGGACAAAAAAAAGGAATTTAACACTGTCATTATTTGACTCTGGGTAAGGTTTGACCACACTGGATAATATATATATAAGAGTAGGTATTTGGACAAAAAAGGTGTAGCGCGTTTCCATCAGTTTGTTATAAGCTTGTAACATACAAACACGTTATTTCAAAAAAAAATGTCTAATTCATCACAAAGTGAAGGTGAAGATTTTAATGGACGTCTGAATCAACTGCGTGAACAAAACGTTAATAATTATGCTGCACTGCGTATTCTTTGGACACAATCATCACCAAGTATATCACCGGATAATAGTAACGATAGACGTTTGGATCAGCCGATGGATCAAAATCCGGTATATAGTCCGGATGCACAGCCCCTTGAACTATTAATAGAGGCTCATAACAACAGTCTCAGAAATCGCGCTCTGGTAAGTTTATATTTTTTAAAAAACAAAACATAAAATACAAATCCCAATATTATTTAGAACCGAACTGGAGATAGCGGCTATTTAACATGTCCGGAGTCACCCATAATATTGATGGATAATTGGGAACGACATTTTCCAAGCCCAATTCATGAACCATCGGTACCTCAAAATACACCGCCACAAAATACACCGCCGCAAAATACACCGCCGCAAAATACACCGCCGCAGTACAATGAAATATCGTCGCCAGATTTATTTCCAGAACTTGAATCATCGTCATCTATAGATTCACCGAATATGTTAATTCCTCGTGCGCCTATAAGATTACACACGACGCAGCCATCAGTCGAAATGGATTGGAGTGATGATGGAAATAACGAGCAACTCTATAGACTTATGGACAAGTATGAGGGGTGGGGTAGTGATTATGACGAAATGAATGAGTTGATTTTAAAAAAAACATAATAAATAATATTTTTATTAACATACATACCTGAATTATTATTTCGTATATAACGTGTACAAATATTTTTATTAACATACATACCTGAATTATTATTTCGTATATAACGTGTACAAATATTTTAAATAAAAACTGAGCACAATAATAACGGGTGCTTGATAACACGTTCGTGATAAGAAATAATTTTCATTAAATGATATTAGAAATAATATGTACATTTATACAAGTTAAATAGAGCTAGTTATTACCAATTAAGTATATGTGGCGGGGTGGCGCAGTGGCACAGTGGTCGCTCACCAAACCACAGGCCCGGGTTCGAAACCCGGTCGGACGAAAAAATTTTTTAACTTATTTTCCCCGGGCGGCGGCGGCGGCCATAGAGTGCCCGCGGCGGCGGCTGGTGGGGGTAGTCGACCGGTGGTGGGATCTGCCGTCGGCGGCGGGATCTGCTGCCGTGTGTCAGGGATCTGCTCGAGAGCATAGGAATCTGCCAGCAGGATCTGGTTCCAGAACTGTCTTTTTTACTCTACTCATGCATGAATTGGAACCATAGTGAAGCAATGTGTGAACGTTTGTACAAAAAAATTTGTCCACCCATGTTGCATGTAAATATAACTAAAGTCTTCTTCACTGCAGTCTGAATTCAAAATTATGCAACCTGCACCTTGTTAACTTTCTCGATAATATGTCCTGTGTGTTTAATTTCACAGGAATGACACATACATTCTTCGTTGTTTCGTCCGAAATAATGTTGGCCAAAGTTCACAGTTATTTCTTCGCTAGGTCTCATTTTTTATTTAATAATGACAATATATCTGTGTTTGCCTCACAATAGGGATTCAGGAAACTTGCTAGACCAAGCCACAATTTTGTTTTGGCCCGTATATTTTGAATTCACACTGAATATTCTCGTATTTTACCAGAAAAAAAATCAACTGTGACAGGTGCCATTGAAATGTATAATTCCATTATCTGGTTATCCATGTAAATGTTTTTTGTAGCCACCACTTTCACGCCTAAATCTTGAAATCTCTATCCTTCGGTTATCTATTACATGGCCGATATACAAAGCTAGAACTCAGCCCAAGCGATTGTTCATATTTATCTTGTTTTAATCTTAACATTTTCTTGTCACGCATAGTAAAGATGGTCACTGGCGTAACACCTGATTTATGTGTTGTTAATCCAAGTATAGGATCCATATATTATCTTAGACAAATGTCGTCTACTGTGCAAAGAATTGTTGCTTTTAAATTTGATGACATTCTAAAATATTTTAATATAATAAAAAAAATATTAATTATTATACATTTCTTACATCTTTTCACCACGGTCTTAGAAGATAGCATGGACTAATCGTATAATTATCTTAGTTCGTACTCCGTAATGGTATACCGGTGTTGAGCAAAAACAATCTATGATTAACCAATGATGATCGTTTAAAATAGTTTTATTTAAAGGTCAAAAGTTCAATTTTGATTTTGAGCTTAAAAATGTTAACTTTACACCCATGTATGGGCCGGTTAAAATATTTGTTGCCCCGACTTGAAACTCTGCGCACGCCTATGACTCCGTGGTGGTGGTATCTATCTAGTATCTACTTATTCTTATAAATCTAAATTAATTAGTGATTCTGTCAATTTATTATCGCTTTTGATGAACATACGTCTTGAATATTTTTTTCAATATCATTATTTTGTTTCATTTTCAAATATTATACTCTTGCTCGTGGTAAGTACCAACCAATATCAAAATAATATAATTGTGTAGAATTATATTTTATTTTATTCTAGTCCTACTTTAGCAGTTAGTAAATTTGATGTCAGTTGACAGTTCTATTATTTATTTGTTTATTCCTCCTTATATACTTGGCAGTTAACGAGGTTTTATTTTATTTAGCATAATATACCATATCATAATATTTTTTAATAATTATAATGAAGTTCTTATTATTTCATATATTTTTATTATATTATTGAAGCTACAATTTTACGGGATACCTTCATTATAATTTTTCATAAAAAGTTTTATTTTATAATTTTATTTTTTAAATTAAAATTTTACAATTTAGAAGGTTTTTATACTAGGATTATTTACGCAATTTTTCTTATGATTTTTGGTACCCGACATAAAATTTAAAAATGAATGATTAATTAGCTCCTGGAACAAGGCTCCTGGGGGAAGAAGACTCTTACGCCGGAAAGTATAGCGGGTTGACCTTATCGTGTATCGACGGACTGCTCTTGGGTGTGTACGAATATATGCCTATGGGGGGATCGTCGTACTTACCGTTGCCGGAAAGTATTCTGAACCGGAAAACCGTTGTCAACCCACAAAATATTGACCGGCAATGTTTTAAGTGGGCTATCCTCGCCAAACATGTATCTAACGATCGCACACGAGTAGGTGCAAATTATTCGAGGGAAGAACACCGATACGACTTTTCTGCACTATCAACCCCCACCCCCGTGTCGGAGTTAATGTTATTCGAAAAGTCAAATCCCGGGACGAGCGTCAATTTATACGGCGTAAGAAAATGCGCGAAAAATAAAAAAAAAATAAAAAGTCATCCACACAATCTGTCGCATATCCGCTACGCATCGCCGACGAAGAAGAAGCAGATCATTTCGATCTGCTCTTACTCACCAGGAAGGATGAAGATAATCATTACACGTTTATTTCGAATTTTTCGCGCCTAGCCAGCCCGCAAAAAAATAATCACCAACATCGATTGTTTTACTGCAAACGGTGCTTTGCCAGTTTTGAGGATCGTCCATTACAATATAAATTACACGGCGAGCAGGAGTTGGCGAAACACCGGTTACTGTGCGGCGCATACAAACCGGTTGTTCCTCTTATGCCGAAAGAAGGAGACACGCTCAAATTCGAGGCGTGGTGTAAGACGGGTCGTCTACCGTTCGTGGTATACGCTGACTTTGAAGCCCTACTACTGAAAACGGGGCGAAAACAAGGTGAAAATACCACCGCGATACACGAACATCATCCAATGAGCTACGGGTACCATGTTGTCGCGGCGGAGGGGGTGTCGATAGAGTTGCTTGACCAGTTCGACATACCGCGAGCTCCGGTCATTTTCCGTGGTTCAGCTACTCAGGACGATGTTGCCAAACGCTTTGTCAGCGACGTACTCGGTGTGGCTGAAAAGATAGCAAGATTATATAAGGAAGTAAATGTACCGATTATTATGAGTGTTGAGGATTGTCACGTGCATGACGTCAAGACAATGTGCGACTTGTGCAGCTGCACGTTTAGTGAACGCAATTGTAAAACTGCACACCACGACCACTTGTCGGGGCATTTTCTGAAAACGTTGTGCAACACGTGCAACCTTAAGTTGAAAACACCGAATTTTGTACCATGCTACCTGCACAATCTGTCCAACTACGATGCCCATTTTATCGTGACGAATTTGGCGGGCGACGGCGACAATAACCTAATATCGGTAATAGCGAACACCGAGGAGAAATATATTTTGTTCTCGAAGTATATTAACAACTCGTTCTCCGTCAGGTTTGTAGACACGTGTCGAATCATGGCGTCGAGCTTGGCGCACTTGGCGGAGAACCTCACCTCCGCAAACTTTGATAAGTTTCGCGTAGTCGCGAAAGTGTTCACCCCGTCGGAGATGGAGTTGGTCACGCGGAAAGGCGTATATCCATATGAATATACAGATTCGTGGGATAAATTAGACGCTACGTCACTACCGGACAAGTTCCAGTTCTACAGCGCGCTGACTGAGACGCACGTGACCGACAAGGATTATAGTCACGCGACCAGGGTCTGGAATCATTTCGGCTGCACCTCACTCGGCGCTTATAGCGATTTATACCTTATAGTCGACGTGATGTTAAGCGCCGACCTGTTTGAGAATTTCAGGGATATATGTATGGCCACATATCACCTCGACCCCGCACATTACTACACGTTACCCGACTTCAGTTTTGACTGTATGCTAAAACTTACGAAAGTTCATCTTGAACTTTTGACCGATTTCGAGAAAGTTCTGTTCGTCGAGTCGGGGACGCGTGAGGGTCTGGTTCAGGCTAGCAAGCGTCACGCGCGTGCCAACAATCCTGAGACGCCGGGATACAATGCGGAAGAACCCAACACATCACTCATATACCTAGATGGTGATTATAAAATATAAAATATATGTGCGCGTATACTAATCCATTTTTACCGTATTTATTTAGCAAACAATTTGTACGGGTACGCGATGTGTCAGTATATGCCGATTGGGGATTTCGTATGGTACGCGGGAAATCCAGAGGTCGCGCTGGCTCAGTTAGAGTGGATGTTCGCGACGGACGATGTGGGTAGATTTTTTCGAGGTGGATATAATATATCCGCAGGATCTACACGACGCCCACAACGATATGCCGTTCCTGCCTCACGCTAGCATACCACACGGGTCCTCTGTGCGAAACTTGATGGTTACTTTTCTGCGGAAAGAACGCTACGTGGTTCATTATATGAATTTAAAACAGGCCATGGCCCACGGCGTCGTAGTCGAAAAAGTTATTATTAATATAATTATTATTTGACGAATACGATTCTTATGACTTTTACACACATTATAGACGCACAGAGTATTAGAATTTCGCCAATCACCATGGCTGGCTCCGTACATAAATCTGAACACGGAATTGCGGAAGCAGGCGAAAAACAAATTCGAAGAAAAGTTTTTCAAAGATTTAAATAATTCAGTGTACGGTATGTTATGGTTATAAATTGTACATGTTTTATCGAACTTCAACCTGCTCAAACTTTACTTCATGATAACTATGTATATGTATGCAGGGAAAACTTTCGAGAATATGCGCCTATGATTTGATTTGGAGCTTGTATCGTGTCCAGTCAGAATGCGGAAGCTGATAAACCGCCCGACGTTCAAGTACTGCACGACTTACAATGAAAATCTTTCGGTCGTCACGCAACATAATAAAGAAGTCGATTTTTGTAAGCCGATATACATAGGATTTGCTGTACTGGAACTGAGTAAAGTTTTAATGTATGGATTTCATTATGACGTTATGAAACGACCTTATGGAGATAAGATCGAGCTGCTTTATACCGATACTGGTACGTCTATATAAATCTCTTGCAGACTCATGCAGATCTTATATATTATTAATTATTTTTATTTAATATTTCAGATTCACTATTCTACCGCGTGACGACCAACGATTTCTTCGCCGATTTGATCAACAATCCAAATCTGATGCGGTTTATGGACACCTCAAATTTCGCACACGATCACAAGTGCTATACAGCTGCTCGGAAGCGCATTCCAGGACTTTTTAAATTCGAGTGTGGCTCCAGGACGGTCTACGAATTTGTAGCTTTGCGCGCCAAGTCTTATGCGTACGACGTGGAAGAGGAGGTCACAATTCGCGCGAAGGGTGTCATGAGACACGTTATTAGAAATCACCTAAATTTCGCCAAGCATAAGCGGTGCTTTTTCGCCGACGTGGACGACGATGCAGAATCCGACGAGTGTGACGACGAATTCGACGCAAATATGGGGAAAATGATCGCAGCCGACTCCGCGCTGAAAGCTGTAGCACAAATTCATCGGAACGCCTCAACGTCTGCAACAAATTCACCGTCGACCACACATCCGACACACTGTTATACCTATATGCCTTTTACAGAAAATGTAGAGAAGATGTCTCTATACGGTCGTTTAAACACGAAATGCGTACGATTAGGACTATGAAATTAGTTTTAAACAGGGCTGACGATAAGCGTCATGTCTTACCGGACAACATTTCGACATACGCGCACGGTCATCACCGCATAAATTATTAAATTGTTATTATTGTTCAACGATCTCATATCTGTATATATATATATATATATTTATAATCTATTAAAATATCTATATAAATTGTATAATCGTGAAATGTGACTACTGCATACTTATATAACCTGATAAAATATATGTATATGTATAATGTATAATCGTGAAATACAACCGTTTTATATAAAAATATGAGAGTGTACGATGCTAAAATATTATATTAACTACGTTTTGTATTTAATCTCGTGTTTTTAAATTATTATTATTATTTTAGTATCGCAACCTAATCTTCTCATCCTTATCATATTTTACCTCATCTTTATCTTCTTATCCTTATCTTACCGAGGTCTCGACAACATTATTGTTATTATTATTATTTTTAAAAAACCCCCGCCCATTCGCGCTGTGATAAGAAGCGGGGCGAGGATATTTGATATGCCTACATACGGTGTTCTGATGGCTAGCACTTCTCCGTCAGTCAGTCAGTCAGTCAGTCAGTCAGTCAGTCTTTGGAGTTAAACATTTACTCGCGTGTAATAACGATATATTAATATGTCGTCAGAGGAGTGCTCGTTTTTCGACTATGGGCTCAAGTTTCGATGTGCGGTAAGTTTTATAATTTTATACCACTCTACTTAAATTAAAATTTATTTTATTTCATTTTTAGTCACCTGATTTATTCGCGGAATCGCACGATCCGCGCAATTACACGTTACAAGAAGTCGAACGCATAGTCGAGCCACCAGTAGATTTGGGATTCAACCCCGGCCAACGTTTCTCGCGGAAAACGACCGATTTGAGTCAGTCGTTGCAACAAGACGCTCAACAGTTTACGTGGGAGACGCCGGACTCTAATTATTCACAAGCGGGACTTGATCTTTTGTCCGGACGATTTCCCGATGAAGTGGAAGTATTAAGTGAGTCTTGATATATCTTAATATATAATATATAAATAAAATGACTATAGAAAAAAATAAAAACTCATATTTTGAATTTTCAGATGACATACAATCCGGGCAAACGACCGACTACGAGTGGGATAGCAGTGATCTTAAAGATAATTGTGCTGAACACTGGAAAAAACGTTTGATTTCAAAATTTAATGATAAAATGTAATATAAATAATTGTGTAAAATAAAATATTATTATTATTTAGAACATTGAAGTCTAGTTTTTTTTTTTTTTTTTTCAAATCTAAATAGTAGATTTTTACCGTAGAATACAAATTATTATTTGGTCGATCCGGTCAGGCTAATTTTTCGGGGTATGAACAAAACAAGTTTCATTATAGTTTTCGTATGATCTCTATAACGAAACGTTTAAAAAAATATTTTTATGTCTTGTTTTAATAAAAAAAATTTAAAAATATGTTGTTATTCTCATTTTATCTAGATCCTATAATTTTAAGGGCCATACCTTTACGTTTACTTTGCCTTTGTTGTCTCCGTGTTTTCACAGTCCTTATTCATCAGTATTTACAATTTTTTCAAGTGTTGAATTTTGTCAGTGTTTAAATACTATATTCTTCTCGTTTGTTTTCATTTCAAACATTTTAAACATGTTTAATTACGATCAGTGTCCGTCAGTATTCACCATGAAACACAATTTGGTCGCCCACCAAAAAAAACATATGGGTGTACGTTTTCCATGCACTGCTTGCCCATTAACATTCTCCTACAAAACCGGGCTCAACAAACATATAAAGAATATTCATGGTATGTCTTAATAATATAAAGTTTTATTTCTATCTTATACAATATTAATTTATTATTTTTCCTAAGGTATCGACAACGTTCCGGCTCATTTGAGACCAATGCCCGCTGCGCCGATCACCGCTCAACCAGCACGACCAAGCGTCATTCAGTTCGCGCCTCTTGCCGCTCCGCAGAGAGATATTCAAATCGCGCAATACAATGATTTATTCAGACTTTCTTCGACCCCTCATGACTGAACTAATAAATTTATTAAAGACCACCGTACAAAAAAAGGCAATAAAATTTAGCCTTAAACTAGAGGCGACATACAACCGGCCCAACGTCCCAAATTCATCGGAGAACCGTTCGTTCAAGACCTCGGCAGTTGAAATATACCCTGACAGCGATATAAAAACCATTGTAGAGAGGGCGTACATGAAGTTGGTTCAGGAGAAAGACGATTACATCGGGAGGGGAAGCGGTTTCGCCCTAGAGTCGATAGACGGACTATTAGTAATGGTGTATAAATATATGCCGATGGGTGGATCGTCATATATTCAGCTGCCGGAATATATAGATAGAAAACGGGGAACCATCAACCCACAAAACACGGATCAGGAGTGTTTCAAGTGGGCGATTTTGGCGAGACATGTTACGGGGCCGTCGGCATTTCGTGTGGAGGGAGATAAATATAGTCAGCATGAGGGCAAGTACAATTTTGATGGTATAGCGTTCCCGACACAACTATCGGACATCACCAAATTTGAAAAAAATAATAATAACGTCTCCATAAATGTCTACGGGCTCGGCAAAAAATTCCAGGCGCCCCGTAAGTACCCAACGTACGAAGTGTACCCGCTGCGTGTGGTCGACGAAGAAAAAAAGGAACACTTCGACCTGTTATTGGTAACGGACGGCGACAACTCGCACTATGCTTACATTTCAAATTTTTCCCGGCTCATACGTGCACAAAAAACCAAACATGATCAACGCCATCGCGCTATTTTCTGCAAGAGGTGTTTCACCAGCTTTGACAACCAAAATTTAAAATTCAAGTTGAGCGGACAGGAGGCCCTGGACCAACATAAATTGATTTGTGGGGCGCACAAGCCAATTTTTCCGGAGATGCCGAAGGAGGGCGATTGTGTTGAGTTCAGGGCGTGGAAAAACACGGTGAGGCACCCGTTTGTAATTTACGCGGATTTCGAGGCGATCTCGGCGAAGGCGGAGGAGGCGAGAGGGGGTAGTACCACGATTACTCAAAAACACGAAGCGATGAGCTACGGTTTTTTGGTGAAGGCGAGCGAGGACGTGCCGGCGGATTTATTGGTTCAACACGAGATACCGGCGGGTCCGGTAATCTACAGAGGCAGCGAAGACAGGACGGACGTGGCGAGACATTTCATGGAGTCAATTGTTGATGTGGCCCGGAAAATTGAAGGTCTGATGAAGACGAATATTCCTTTAATCATGACCGAGGGTGAAGAAAAAACACATCAAGAGTGTAATGCGTGTAACTCATGCAAATGCATATTAGTCGGGGGCGATAATGTTAGGGATCATGACCATCTCACGGGCAAATTTAGGCAGACCTTGTGCTCCAGGTGTAACCTGGAGTTGCAGCAACCTAAATTTGTCCCCGTATTTTTTCATAATCTCTCAAACTACGACTCGCACTTCATAATCACTGAACTTGGGTATGATACACAGGCGATCAACGTTATACCGAACAGTGAGGAGAAATTTATATCTTTCTCGAAATATATAAGTAGTACCTTCACTGTTGGGTTTATCGACACGTTCAGGTTTATGGCGTCGAGTCTGTCGTCCCTGGCCGAAAATTTAGTTACACCCGAACATGAGAACTTCCGTGAGACAGCCAAACATTTTGTCGCCAGAGATTTGCCGCTCGTGACTCGTAAGGGGCTGTACCCATACGAGTACACAGATAGTTGGGAGTATCTGGAATACAGGAGACGACCGAGTAATAGAGATTTTTTTAGTATGTTGACGGAGACCGGGATTAAGGAGGAAGATTTTGAATACGCGAAGTAGGTCTGGGACCACTTTGATTGCAATACGTTGGGCGAATATAGTGACCTGTATCTCAAAATCGATGTGCTGTTGTTGGCGGACGTAAGTGTTAGTAATTTTAAATTATTTTGATATATATTTATATACACATATTTTTTTTATTCAGTGAGATAATTGAGCCACCGGTCGTTCGGTCAGCTAACCCTGACACAATTATTTATTTAAGACGGTTGTACCATGACTTTTCACTTATCCAAAATTCAGGCGAGAGGGCTAGGATATGGTCAGCACATGCGAGATCGCTTTCTCGACGGTGTAATATAGAATTGAGAGTTCTCAGTATGTTGATGCGTGAAAGTCACTATGATCGAACGATTGTTGGCGGACGTAAGTGTTAGTAATTTTAAATTATTTTACAACTCTGATATATACAGGGTAAAATGAATAGTATATAGGTCACGCTAACAGATAGCACATATTAAATACATATTATATTGAAATGCGTTACATTTACCATCTCTTAATATATTGATGTTCGCAAATAATAGGTATATAATATATATTATATGTGTACAAGATCAAAAGTGTGTGTGACGTGTACGAGAACTTCTTCACGGCCACCCGAGTGAATCAGTGGGAAGACCCTCAACCCATCTCTCTCAGTGAAATACACATGATAAAGAGTGGTCTCTGTCCGTACAAGGCCGAGCCTGTCCCCTACTACCGCAAAGTGAAGGCGGAATGTGAGACAAGCTACCTGGAAGAGGTGAGAACTCTGCTCGAATACTGCCTGGCCTCCCAGGTGCATGTTATCAGGCAACATCAAGGTAAAGTCAGGAGCGACAAAGCCGAATTGGAACCGTGCCAGTATGCAGACGGTCACTGTCGCACCAAGGACGGGGGCCTCGTGTATTGGACGGTGGACGCCAGCGTGAAAGAGAAAAGAACGGTGTGGACAGGAAGGGCAGAAGGAACAGGGAATATACTTGTTGTGTCCGCTCTGCAAGAGGCCTACACACTACCCTCTGGGTTAAAGGTGGGCACACAGATCACGCAAGAGGGTGTGACAGTGATAGTCAAGAGTGTGACCGAGACCACCACCAGGGTGAAGAGAGACACGGACGAGACGGTCAAGAATGCTGTGGGTGCTGTGCAAGGAGAGGTAACAGGGAAATTCCAGTATTTGTCATCTACCACATTGAGTCCTATGAAATCCGCCATCGACAACATCTGTATGGGGATGGGTGTCCATGACGGTATGCTGAACTCCCTACTCAACTCAGCGCCTGATTACTTCATCAGGTGGATTTTAGACAACGAGTATCTCACCGCCAACATCATGGATGACGTCGTACTCTATTGGCCCTGCCAACCTGTGGCTAGATGGTTTCCTACCCCCAACATGACAGTGTGTTACTCCGATCTTCCGATCAACTTCCATAACGGAGTGATATGGATGTCTGGGTACTTGGACACACAGAATGGAGACATCAAAATGCAAGCACCGGAGGTCAATTGCTCCTCCTCTGTGCATTGGTATAAACAAGAGGGCAAATATTACACAATGAGAGGCACCGCTGCTCATGAAGTCAATGCGGACGCATTGCACAGACTTCCAATGCGTGTCAACAAGACCGCACTCAGTGACCTACTCGTGCCAAAGTGGGACAACACCTGGGTATGATACTCAGACTATCAACGTTATACCGAACAGTGAAGAGAAATTTATATCTTTCTCGAAATATATAAGTAGTACCTTCACTGTTCGGTTTATCGACACGCTCCGGTTTATGGCGTCGATTCTGTCGTCCCTGGCTGAAAATTTAGTTACACCCGAACATGAGAACTTCCGTGAGACAGCCAAACATTTTGTCGCCGGAGATATGCCGCTCGTGATTCGTAAGGGGGTGTACCCGTACGAGTACACTTATAGTTTTGAGTGGTTGGAGGAGACAAGACTACCGAGTAAGAGGGATTTTTATAGCACGTTGACGGAGACCGGGATTAAGGAGAAGGAGTTTGAAGACGTGAAGGAGGTCTGGGACCACTTCGGCTGTACGACGTTGGGGAAGTACAGCGATCTATATCTTAAAATCGACGTGTTGTTGTTGGCGGACGTTGTCGAGAACTTCCGCGACGTGTGCATGAGAGCGTATAACCTGGACGCCGCCCATTATTTCACCGCCCCAGGCTTAAGTTTCGATGCGATGCTTAAGTTCACGGGGCAAAAGCTCCAGTTATTGCATGATTACGACATGTTGTTGATGTTCGAAAATGATCAGTATATTATTTTTTTAAAAATTAATATAATATAATAATCTTATATATTTGTTATAGGTATACGTGGAGGATTGGTGCAGGCGATCAAGCGATATGCGAAGGCGAACAATGTAAAGACCCCGGGGTATGACGAAACGAAGGAGAAATCGTGGATAATATATCAGGACTGTGAGTATATTTTTTTCAAAACTTGTTAATTTTTTTCTTACTTAATAATATTTTTTAAATTTTATAGGTAAGAACTTGTACGGGCGGGCAATGTCCCAGTACATGCCGTACGGTGGCTTCAACTGGGTTGAACCTACAATGAATGGATTGAACGATTTGGATGACACCTCCCCCATAGGACGAGTGTATGAGGTGGACGTGTCGTACCCAAGACACTTGCATAACGGACATAACGACCTGCCTTTCCTGACGCAAAACAGAGTGCCTCGAGGCTCGAAGGTTAGGAAGTTGATGGCGACATTTGAGAAAAAGGAGAATTACATCATACATTATAGGAACCTAAAGCAGGCCATTAAGAATTTTTTGATAGTTGAAAAAGTAAATATTTGTATTTTATATGGTTTTAAACAGATTTTTAACATTTCTCTTATTTTTTATAGGTGCACAGAGTTATTCAGTTTAACCAGTCAGATTGGCTGGCTAAATATATTAAGTTAAACACAGAGATGAGGAAGAAGGCTAAGAACGATTTTGAGAAAGACTTATTTAAGCTGATGAACAATGCTGTATTTGGTATGTTACTTTATACTATTTATTATATTTTTATTAATATTTTATTTTTACAGGTAAAACAATGCAGTCTAAAAGGAAAGAGATGAAGATGGAGTTGGTGTCGTGTGAGAGGAGATTACAGAAACTCATTAATAAGAGTACATTTAAACACTGTACTACTTATAATGAGAATCTTAAATTGAAAATAAAATTATTAAATTTGACAAACCTATATATATTGGTAAATATATTTTATATAATATACAATAATACATTTATTAACACATTAACTTTTTACAGGATTCGCTGTGCTGGACATTAGCAAAACGCTAATGTATGAGTACCATTATGATGTCATGCAGAGGCATTATGGAGACAGGATTAAACTAATGTATACTGACACAGGTAAATATTATATTAAAACTATACTCATGTATATAATATATTAATATCATTCTTTTTCAGATTCACTGATTTACCATGTCTATACCGATGACTTTTATGTAGACTTGGCGGCTAACAGTAGCTTGTTGGACCGGATGGACACCGCTAACCTGCCCAGTGACCATCCGTGTTATGTGACAGATAGGAAGAAGAGCCCGGGATACTTTTCCGATGAGGTGGATGCTAATGCTATTACGGAGTTTTGTAAGTTGAGGGCAAAGTCCTACGCTTTTAATGTATATGTTGGAGAAGAGGATGGAGAGAAAGACGACAGAGTTGGTGGTGAAAAAATCAAAGCGAAGGGGATAAGAGGTCATGTGGTTAAAAACCACATGACTCTTGAGGATCATAGAAAGTGTCTGTTTGATGAAGAAGGAGTGGAATTATATACAGAGAATGTTTCAATACGGTCATTCAATCATCAACTCATGACGATACAGACTAAAAAATTAACATATAACAGCTACGATGACTAGAGGGTGGTACTAGTTGATAAAATACATACACTAGCACATGGACACTATAGTATAGAGTAAGTTATTATAAAATATATATTTAGATTATTTTACTAATATTTTCTCTTAATTTTACAGAGAAGATGTCATACGGTCAGAACTTGAGGAAGATGGAAGGAACTGGAACGAGGAAGAGAAAGGATTAATGAGAGGCCTTCTACATTACATAACCTGATTTTATATATTGTATATTTTTTTTTTCTGTTAATTAGTTTTATTTTAAATATTAAACGTTATATAGTTTGTTATATATATTGTAAATATTATCATGTAATATAATTTAATAATTATACTTGAGATAGATTAATGTATATACTTTTGTAAATCACCTAGCATCGTGTTTCTCTAAAAAGTTGAAAATATTTAAAAAAACATAATTCGAACAAAGTAAATGTTTAAATCAAATGTTTCACCCCTACTTCAACATAAAATGTTTGAGATCAACGGACGGTCGGTACCTTACCCATGTGGCTGATCGATCAGTGTGTATCCAGTCTTTTGTCCGGTGTACACACATTTTGCGTTTACAGTTTTTCTCAACAGATATTCAGATACGGATTTATCTACTTATATGAGATTTTTATTTACCATAGAAGGTATTTATTATTTTTTATATTTCGTTTGTGATAATCATTACCGGTAAAAATGTGAGTATTTTGTTCTATATTATTCATAAGATATTTCAAGAATTATCTATAATCCGATTTTTAGATGTCAAATAATTCATCACCGAGTACTCCGGTATATGGAGGAGATGAGTATAATCCACGTCTTTCCGAAATACACAGCCAGTCTCTAGTTCTCATAAACAAGAAAATTTTTCCGTAGATGCCGAAGGAGGGTGATTGTGTTGAGTTCAGGGCGTGGAAAAACACGGTGAGGCACCCGTTTGTAATTTAAGCGGATTTCGAGGCGATCTCGGCGAAGGCGGAGGAGGCGAGAGGGGGTAGTACCACGATTACTCAAAAACACGAAGCGATGAGCTACGGTTTTTTGGTGAAGGCGAGCGAGGACGTGCCGGCGGATTTATTGGTTCAACACGAGATACCGGCGGGTCCGGTAATCTACAGAGGCAGCGAAGACAGGACGGACGTGGCGAGACATTTCATGGAGTCGATTGTTGATGTGGCCCGGAAAATTGAAGGTCTGATGAAGACGAATATTCCTTTAATCATGACCGAGGGTGAAGAAAAAACACATCAAGAGTGTAATGCGTGTAACTCATGCAAATGCATATTAGTCGGGGGCGATAATGTTAGGGATCATGACCATCTCACGGGCAAATTTAGGCAGACCTTGTGCTCCAGGTGTAACCTGGAGTTGCAGCAACCTAAATTTGTCCCCGTATTTTTTCATAATCTCTCAAACTACGACTCGCACTTCATAATCACTGAACGGATGATTTAATAAATATATACGGTATAGGTCTATCATTCATTCTCAAAGTCTTTAACATTTTTATTCACGGAGATAAATATTATTGTTTTCGACAAAATAAAATGATTTCGATAATATCATTTATATCTTTATTAATGTTTGTATTACCTACATCGAAGAGCACACGTCGTTTATCCGAACCTTTGCTAAATATAGATGATTTAATAAATATATACGGTATAGAACTGTGAGTATAGACTTTATATTTTTTTTTTTAATTTTTATTATTATTTCTATTTAATCATTCACATTCTAGGGTCAGGAGGCGAGCAGTTGAAGACTATGAAAACACAATCGATGACTTGGACCGTGAATACACGGGTGAAACGGGACTGACATTGCCTACGATGAAGCTGTTGAACAGTCCATGACTCCCTATGACGAGACTAACGAGCTGCCAACATCTACCAACGACGACCAAGATATGCGATCGGAAACATTGTCACCGGTTTTCGCAACTAGTAATTACGAATTAGGTGAAACGTATGTATTTCTAAATAACTTATTAGATGGATTCCTATGGGAATATGTGAACTATTATGCAGATAAAATTATTTTTAAGTCTGATATTATGACATGGTTTTATATTTATACTTCGATTAATCTGGAACAAGAAAAAATACATTGGGTTGAGGGTACTGGTTGTATGGAGAATTATACTACCCGGAATGATAGAATTATAAGAAAAATTAAATATAATCCTATTTTAATAGATTTAAGGATATCTAATACAATTTGTGAATTTGATTTAATAAGAACCAATTATTTTTGTGATACATATGTCGAGATGGCATACATATTACATTTCGGTTATAATATGATGACCATATTGAATGAAGAGAAAGATTACATTTTCACCAGCTATTTAAATGTAGAATACCTCGTGGCAGGAAGCTCGATTAATGACAGTCCTATAGATATATACTTCTGTATAAGTAGTAATTCTCGTTGTAGAACCGTTTTCAGTCGTGAAAATATAAATAAAATGCAGTTGAGTTCTCGTAATAAAAAGAATAATGTGTTAGTAAAAGATAAAAAAACGTTGTTAGATTTATTAAAATATTTTAAAACGTGTGAAGTTTGCGGGCATCGTTTGCAGATATGGATAGGAGAACAAGAGCTAGGCAAAATAGGTAATATAGTCATTGAGGAATTTACTCCTACCTAATAATATTTCCCAACAAAACTGTATTATCAGCACTTAGTGACATTGCATTGAAATACTGTATTATTCCAGCCACTTCAGTTCCGGCCGAGAGAATTTTTTCTAAAGCTGGGAAAATATTAAGCGCTCGGCGTAATAGGTTATTGCCTCAAAATGTCGATAAGTTAATTTTTTTAAACAAAAATATGTAAGTTTTTTTAATTTTAGGCACAAGTATGTGATAAGGTAATGTAGTTATTTATTTTATTGTAGTAAAAAATAAAAATATACAGTATAATTTATGTTTCGAAATTAAAACCAACATTTTGTTGTAGTTTGAAAATATTAATTTTTTTTATTTCGCAGATAATATTCAACTGGTTTGAAGATTGAATATATACCTCTGGAAGGTCATATAAGGGTATATTGCTGTTTATAATTTTTATTTAAAGATATGTGGAACATAGTTGAAGTTGACATATAAATTTGCAATTTTAAGCTAATATATTTATAGCTGTGGTGAGTATGAAATATGGGGTGAACAATGACAGACTGCTTGCGGCCCATCCTGCATACAAATTTTTTAACTTGTATAAATGTCATTAATCCTAGTACTGCACATATCTATTTTAATAATTTATTGTAAGTTGTAACATAAGAATCCATTTAAAACTTGATAATACACTATTAAAAAAGTAAAATAAAAAAATAAAAATAAAAATACTTATTTTGATTGTTTTTTTTTAAACTCTAAATAGTAAAATATATCCAACTAGTTTGGATAAATTGTGTGTACTTTTATAGTGTTTTAGTTCTATATCAAGTATCAACTGTCCATCTAGTACAAATCATACATAGCTTATAAAATTCTAAAATACTCAGTATTTAGTATTTACTATTTTCCAAATAAGAGTTACCTACCAAAAACCTATCGTATAATTTATTATGATTTTCTTCTCATAATACAATTCCATAGTTTTTAATACTTAGATTAATTAGATTCATAGGCGTATGGTGATGAATTTATATGGGGGGGGGGGGCTATAGCCAATTAAATTTCTGGTACACAACATATATTCTAAAAATGTAACTAAAAAAATTCACGAAATGGGAGGGCTCGACAAAATTCTAGGGGGGCTATAGCCCCTTAGACAATCCACCACCCCACCATTCGCCTATGATTAGATTGTATTAATTAAAGCTAATAAATTAAAAATGTATACAAAAAAGTTATATGGATTATATTAGGTTATATGGATTTTGTATGTAAAACATCCCCGTTCCAATATTTTAGGTGGTATATTCGCCTGGAAGACGTCGAGACAATTGAGAATAAGATTAAATATTACCTGTTTTGATTAATTTTTAGGCCAACTTACCTAATAAAAATTTAAAAAGTGAAAATTATCAAGAAAATTCAGTCGATTATACCGAAAAATCACATGTTTTTTTTTTAACTCGATAGTCAAATTAGTTGGTACTAGACTTGTATTACTATTTACTACCGAATGAAAACTATCGATAGTTAAAACTAGTCTGTTCTACTAACGAATGAAAACTTTCGAGCAATTCATTCGATGGTTTTAAAAACCATCGATGAATAATAATATCTATACAATTGAAAAATTACTCGGTAGTTTTTGAAACTATCGATAGACAATTGATTGTCCAAACTATTTGGTGGTGCCCATCACTATTTATAACAACTGTTTATTTTGTTAATTTATATGTGGGATGTATTAAGTACAGAATTTTTTTTTACAGTATTTTAATTTTTTAGTATAAAGTATAAGTATAATCACCATACTTTTAATTTAATCATACGGTGCCACCAATAACTGTAAATAGATATTCGTAGAGAAATAATTTGATTTAGTTTTTGTTTGATAAAAATTGACATTTCATATTAGTATTTTTCTCAATTCTGACAGTAGTAAATTAACGTTATCTTGACTTATAGTTCTATAGCCTATGTAAATTAAATTTAAAAAAAAAATAATAATTTTCTTGGCTCAAATGAAATTGTCTACAGTTCTGTTAAAATATGTGTGATACCAATATATGTAATATAATCGCAATTTACAAACAGTTAATAGTGCTATTGAAATATTATAATACAAATTAATGTTATATACCTATACACTTTTAGTACCTTATAAATTAAATATCTATTATATTATCATCATCATCTAATATTTTAATGTATTTGTCCACTTCACTGCACATAATATAGGTACTACTTGTATATACAAATATTGTTTGTAACTGGTTGCAATACTTGGACGATGCTTATTTATTACTTATTTTCATGATTATTATTCACTTGTGTAGTGACACAAGATGGAACACTTACATAATGCCATTACAGCAGTTCCACATATAAACTCATTTGAAAACACTCAGAACTTACAGGACGCTATGTCTCGCCAGAGGTTCTTTAAGTGTACACACTTGTCAATTTTGAACTCTAAGATCAAAAACATACCATCAAATTATAAATCATGAAAGTAACGATACATTTCATTGGTTATACGTGTATATAGTATTTACATACATAACAATGAGATCTGTCAATTGCTAAGTTGTAAATCAACTGTTGTATCTAAAAGTATTCTTGTCCAAGTAAATACATAGTTTTCTATTGACTTATATTTAACTACGATAGTAGCCAGTAGGTACCTATACTATTGTTAAAAGTGGACATTCACACAAATTACCTAAATATAAATTAATATTTTGTGTTTTAATAAGTTTTAATTTCATATCTGATATCTAGGTACATATTAATAATAAATAATATTATTATTTTAAACTGACTCAGTGTATAACAATTAATTTTAAATTATATAGCAATGTTTTTTATGCAAATCTCAATACACATTTTTAGCTGTAGTATGACACATAGGTTTAACAGAATATTAGATTTATATACTTATTGACAAATTGAAGCCATATATTTTTATTATAACGTTTATTATTTTTACTTATCACTTTTAATTGTTTCTCTACGACTAACTACTTTAAA
Source organism: Macrosiphum euphorbiae (assembly GCA_949089665.1). Lineage (NCBI taxonomy): Eukaryota > Metazoa > Arthropoda > Insecta > Hemiptera > Aphididae > Macrosiphum > Macrosiphum euphorbiae. Next base: position 823,446 of record CARXXK010001250.1, on the reverse strand, counting down.
GTAGGTATTAATTTAATTAGGTCGTACTAAATGTATTCATGTGTTGCCATATACTTTCTTTGGTAGGTACCTAATAGATTTTAATAGTAATATTCAGGGGTTTTTTTTTATTTAAAAATCAAACAAATAACAGATTATAGTAAATATTTTAGTTGGCAATTCTTTATACCAAATATGATTTGTTTTAATTATTGTTAATGTCCAATGTTTTAATACCGTAAACGTACCTTCATATAAATTTTATGACATTTGACAAGTTATAACTTATGAACCCTAGGAAATTTTCAATTATTAATTATGCTAAAAATTTAATTTATTTCTGTTAGTATTATGGACATGTTTAAAAACAGCATACATTTGTCTTTGTATGTTGAAAATAAAATAATGTATTTTTAATAATATACAGTGAAACCTCCACTAACGGACGCCTCCCAATAGCGGACACCTCCCAATAACGGACACCTCCCAATAGCGGACGTTTTTTGGGGAACGGGGACATTTTTATTACTTTTCAATAGGAAAACCTCCGAATAGCGGACTCTCCGAATAACGGACATTATTTTACTAGGGAATTTTTAAAATAATGGTAAATCCCTAATCATTATTTGAAAATAATGATATTATATAATATTATATGTAGATGATGGATAGGATGTTAATCATAAGTACCGATACCACAAATTATAAACAAGGTTATAATATATAATATTATATACTATAAAATAAACAAATGCTATATAATATATAGCATTTGTTTATTTTCTGGTGCAATCAAATATTTTTTTGTATATGATTTTTAATAATGTTTATATAATTAATAAACAAATTTGACTAGATGTACATGTCTACTCTTGATTATTATTAATAAGTTTTAAAATCTATTATATATTCTAATACCTATATAATTTAAATATTGATTTTCTAATCCTACTTTATTCACAAAAATACTATTTTTATTTTAAATGGCAGTGTACTATAGATTTACCTATACACAAAAATATGTGTCTTATTTTTAAACACTTATCAGAATAGGTTGTAGGTAGGTATATAAAATGATTTATTATTTATTGAATAAACTGAACAAAGTTATCAGAAATAAAAGAAAATTTAATGTTTCTCAATCAACCATTATAATATGTACTTTATCTTTTCTTATCCTAATAATGTAATTTATTTTATGGATAAAAATAATCAAAACATTGAGAGGAATAGACATTTCAAATTTTGTAAATACTTGCTTAAAGAAATTATTTTCCAATGTCTATACAAATACCCTTTACTGGAAAAACTTTAAAAATATATATTATATTCCAAAGATAGCTTTGATCAAACTTAAAGTGTTTCTAGTAATGTATAAATAAGTATCTGTTATTAAAATGAATTGTTTTTATAAATTAATAATTAAATAATTAAAAATATTAAATACTATTGTTAATAATCTAGTAGCACGCTGTTGCCACTTGCCAGTAACAATGAACTAATCAGTAATCTAGCATAGATAGGGATGTCAACGGTACATCGATTGTTTGTCGATGTATCAATGTTTATTATATCTCCAGATTTGTATTGGTAAATCAAAAATTAACTTCAATGATACTGATGCATTGATGTAGCAAAGTAGCTATGTAACTAGATATAGTTTTTTTTTATATTTTTAAATTTAAATTTCTTATGATAATAGGTATTATTTATATTTTTAAAACATTTGAGGTCCAAGTGGTTAAGTTAATTAATAAGTAATAACAATTGATAAATAATTTGTTCATATCATAGGTGCTGTAGTCCACATGCATTATTATGGTTAGTATTGGTCCATGGTTAAATAACTAATAAGTGAACAAATAATAGGTATTTTTGAGGTTATTATGCTTTCCAGATTTTCGGTATTCACGTTAAAGTACCTAGAATGTGGCTGTGTTATTCATTAGTTTTAAATAAAGTATATTGTGAGTCTTGTTGGTTGTTTGCGGATCGAAAAAATCACAAACTTAAATTAAATTGGTTAAATGGTATAAATGACTGGCAACATTTAACTCAAAAAATTATCAAACATGAAAACTGTACACAGCATATAGAAGCCATGCAATTGCGAATAATTTGGTTGAAAAATGAAACTATAGATAAAAACTTGGAAAAGCATATATCCGAAGAAGCAAAATTCTGGAGAGAAGTTTTAAAACCAAGATGTTACAGTGCTCACAAACCAGTCTCCATCAAGCCAGTGAGTTTTTGCAAATTGGTATTAATTCAATTAAAAATATGAGACATAATTATAAAGAACTGGTAGAATTAGCAAAAAATATGTGTTTAAAATGGGGAATACAATTTCAGAATGAAAATAAACGAAAAATTTATTCTAAAAAACTATTTGGTGAAGTTGATGGTGACAGGAGATTGGATATTACAGAGGAAAAATTTTATGTTTCAGTATTTTTACCATTAGTTGAGACTGCTTTATTTCAACTCGAAGATCGTTTTAAAGGACTTAAAATAGTATCAAATACTTTTAATTTTTTATTGCCACCAAATATAATAAAATTAAATGAAGCAGAAATAGTAAAATCATGCTATGATTTTATTCAGTTTTACAAAACTGACGTAACTTCCGATTTAACTAGTCAAGTTCTATCTTTAAAGGAGTTTATAAAAACACTGATATGAAAACAATTAAAGAATTATGTTTATATTTAATAGAAAACGACCTATCATCTTTGTATAGTGAAGTTGTTACATCTTGTATTATCATGTTTACCAGTGACTGTTGCAACGCCCGAACGATCATTTTCTAAACTTAAATTGATTAAAAACTATTTAAGAAACTCGATATCTCAAGACCAATTAACCAACATAAGTATCTTAAATATAGAAAGAGCTCGCACTGAAGAACTTGATGTAGAAAAATTAATTTTAGACTTTGCCAATCAAAAAAGCAGAAAAAAATTTTTTTAAAGTAATTTTAATATTATAAATATGTAATTTTTTATAATTTTAAATGTATTTACTATTTTGTATAATAGTGTAAATAAGCAAATATATGTATTATGTATAATATGTAAACATATGAAAAACATAAATATTTAATTTTTTTATTATAATTTTAAACGTACCTATATCAACCATTTTTATCTAGTGTAAATTTGTATTTTTTTAGTTAAAAAGAAATTTAAATGGTGATGGATACTTAACGTTTACAAATATATTTTTCATGAAAATATTTCGTAAAATTTTGGAAAGTAATGGGCCCTATTATTTGGTTTGGCACCCCGGCCCTAATAACCTTAGTTGCGGCACTGCACACCACCCAAGGTTCAATAGACACATTGTCATTACTCATTAAACATTTGTCAATTGTAAGTTTTCACTTTTCAATTGTCACATTCATATTACAAGTTAACAACATGGTCTTTAGTCTTTTGTTCATGTTTTGTCAACTATATTGTTAAAATACTTAATTTTTACCATGCCTAAACTAAATGCAGTGTGTCGAGACACTTCGATAAAATTAATGAAACGTAAGCCCGCTTGCAAGGTTTGTGGTAATAATATTAAAACTACAGGTAATACTAATTACTTTCATCAACACCTGCTAAATGTTCACAATCTAACACTGGATGGTAGGAATAACTTCGAACCAGAAGAAGATTCATGTTGACGATCCAGAGAATGTAAGTGAAATGTTTAAATTGTACGTTACTTATTTCATGTATTGTTATTGTTGGTAATATATCCATTGATATATTCATTAAAAATTATTTTTTAAAACACTTCTGTCTCTCTACAGTCAGTAAACACACCTGATGTGAAAGAATCACATTTAAAATATAAAAGATTTAAAATGCAGCAGCAAATTTAAGGTAGTGTATGACATCTATGTCATCTATGACAAGTAAGCATTAAAGATAAAACCATAGATAATAGTATATTGATTTGTATAATTTTGTTTTGTAAAGTATCTCTAAGTCTGGCAAGATTACAAATGTTTTGGTGCGATATAGACCTAAATTTAACCAACCATTCAACAGTAGACAACTGTGTGGGTTTAAGCATTTTACGAAAGACATAAAATATAAAGTGAGAAATATGAGTATTTGGTAACAAATTTTAAGGAAAAACAAAATCAAACTAAAAAATTTACTTAAACAATTGATATTTGGTGTAGTTTATCAACAAAAAGTTATTTAGGATTTACAATACACTTCTTGGAGGGAATATAGTTTGTTTCGTAAGCAATTATAGTAAAACGTGATTATAAATTATTAATTATTTTGTATTTTTTTTTTTATTTGTTATTAAATGTCTATACAAATATTGTATTATAATGTTTATTGCATAATATTAATGTTAATAGTATTGCAATTTCCAACTAAAAAATTTGTATTAGATTGATATAAAAATAAATAAAATCATATAAATTCTGAAGTCCTAGATAATATATTTAATACAAACAAGTACCTAAACAACCATATTACAAGTTAATTAATATTTTTGAATTAATTTGATCTATTTAGTTGGCAAGAAATATTTTTTTATGATAAATTAATATATTAATATATCTATAAAAAATATTATTTCTTTTGTAAGGTGAAATAACATAAAAAAAAGCCGGCTGTAATGATATGCTCACACACCATTATAGTAAACTAAAATCTTACAGAATACTTAATAAATAACGGCCAGACTGTCGTTTGTAAAAATCGGTCACATCAAATAAAACTATTATTAACGACAACTAAGATATCGGCACGCACTCATAACGATAAAACGCAGGGTGTGTGACTCTATAGTTTATTATAAGATGCCGCCAGAGAAAAGGAAAGGAAAAAAGGGTATCTGCCGCCAAAGAATAATCTAGTTCCCAAGCTCACGATAACCTTTTGATAAAGCCGCCTACCACTCTCTGGTCAGCATCTTCGAGTCATCCCTTAAACGAGTGCATGAGCACCATTCACAGAGTAACAACCTAAAAAAAAAAGTCTAAAAGAACCGATTTCAACGAGCGACATTCTGGACTTCTTATGTGAGCAATAATCAGTGCGTTTATTATTTCGAGTTATAATTTAAAAAATTAATATTACTCTGTGTCTATTAAAACCCTTACAAAATAATTCACAAACGACTGCGGATCAAATAAGGCAATTAATATAATATTTTATATTAATTGCATTTATTATATTATCTGTGCATGTTTTATATACAATTGTGTTATATAGTGTATTTGATCTAATTCTCGAAAACACGATCTCGAGAGTCCTCCGATCACCTGGAGGAAGATAATTGCTTAGTTTTACGATTTTAATATATTTATCGACAGGCGTCGTATTTTATTTTATATCGTAATTTTTGAGTCATTACACGGCCAAGTGCGAGTCGGACATTATCTCAATGTATAGGTACTTATTTTATTAGTATTAACGCTATCGCGTTAAAATCAACTTTCGCTTGACTGTAAACAGTCGGATATCAAGTGTAACAGTTGCACCTACTACGAATAGCAGTCTCGGTGATGTCGAATATATGTGTTATCTGAATTTCAGCAGTTTCTCCTCAACAGTAGGTACTTGTTCCGGCGAGGAAAATAACAGTGGACTGTATAATTTTGAAACCTAAAGCGATTCACTATAATTCTGTATTGAAATTTATAAAACAAATCTTTGTATACGACGTCACTCATGGCAACCATTTATTAACAATACGACTTCACCCGTGGTAACTATTTATAAACAAAAATTTAAATCTCAAATCTCAAAATTCCCGTTTTAGCACCCCCCCCCCCCCCCCGGGGTTGCTCCTATCCCTTTTTTAGTATTTTTTGTTATAGCATCCACGGGAATACATAATCTGTGAAAATTTCAACTTTCTAACTTTCATGGTTCATGAGATACAGCCTGGCGACAGACGGACGGACAGCCGAGCGAAAGTAGTTTCGTAGGGAAACGTACGGAACCCTAAAAAGCAGCACATGCTACGTTTAAGTTGATAAGTTTATACCGTGTATTGGACACAATCAATTAAATTACCAAAAATCAATATCAGAAACAAATAATTTGAGTTATTTACTTCATAAAGTATTAGTAAATATAAAACGATGAATAAGAAGTCAAAATAGCAACAACTCATGAATATTAAAGCCAAGTAATGTAGCAACTCGTGCACTGTATAGCACTAATGGGCTAACCACATAGATTTGAAAATTGTACTATTATTTTTAAATATGGGCATAAACTAATTAAAAATATATTTTTTTTATTTTAATAAATTCTATCGTTGTACCTAGATGGAGAAATATTATGTGAAGCTATGTAGGTAATTAGTTTTTATTGTACAGTCTACCATACGAAATGCTAAGTGTACGGTGTGGTATACTTACATTTTATAGTGTGCAAAATTGGTTTTATTTTTCAATGATGAATCAATATATTATTATCATCATTGTAATCGGTTCGATTCATCTAAATCGATAGGACGTTATAAAAACCTCGATTATTCGATAAGCGTAACATAAAATATCGAACATTGTTTATCTAGGTATATATTATACTCAATGCTATTATGTTCCAGATTGGAAAAAAAGACTGTTGTAATTCAATTATGTTTGAATCGAATACGATTCGTAAAGATAAGTAAAAAAAAATTGAAATAAACAAAAGGGAAAATGTAGGTATACTTAAAAATCAGTTCTATACTTCTAAATTATAATTAAAATCGTGCTTGAAATATTACCAATCCTCGTATGCGACATTAGATACTTGCAATCCGACCGTCCTCGTTCAGGGTTTCGTAGCCATCGAAACGACCGCGATATTGATGTGGTGAACGAACGGAAAACGGGAAATGCGTGTGATGCAAAAGAAATCGTGAGACGTGCGCTTATAATGGCCGACGGTTATTGAACAGTTAAAATAATTAAACTTTTTCACAATAATATACTATTACGATTTGAAATCATTAACGAAGTCGGTGTCCGCGAGCAGTGCGCTGCGGCCTGCGATCGACTGGCGGAACGATCAACGAGTGCCTACTGCCTTTGGACTGTCGTCGAGCCTCACCGTCGTACCACCATCGCCGCCGCCGAACCGGAATCCGACATTGCAAAGCCCCAAATAAATCTACTCTGATTCCGGAGGGGTCGAAGCGGCTGCGACTCTGTTGTTGGCGATCGTGATCCAAGACAATGTTCAGCTGTACGAGTGTACGACAATGTACACTGTATTTTTTTTATGTTGACAATGAATGAGGAGGGAGCTCGGCGGATTCACACGCATTCAGGCACGTTCTTGGCTTCTTGGAATACAGCTGCAGCTGTAGTAGCTGTATGCAAGACACAAAATACCTAGTATATGCTTCATTGTATGAATAAAAATTCGTCGACTTGTCGTTACTATTTCTATTATATACATACCTAGTATTTATTATGGGTTCCTATACCTATATAAATATATAATAATATGTTATGTATACAATATACAGTGGCGTATTTTCAATTTTTTTCTGAGGGTGGTCCAATAATTCCAACATAATATAGATAGGTACTGATATATAGAAATAGTTTTTAATAGATTATAAGAATAAAAAATAGCTTTGTTTTATTATATTTTATAATTTTCAAGTACAAAATCCAGGTGTCTTTTTTTTTTTTACAAAGTTTTATTTTTTTATTTGAAGACATATTTATTCCAATTCCAATTTCCAAACAATAAATAGATACAAATAATTTATAAATTATACAACTATAAAAAAAAATAAAAAATAAATTTGATAGCATTTATTAAATAATTATGAATTGGTTTAATCTGTATTTACACCTATCACAAATGAGAGACAATAGTTATTCTCAGTACACGTTGACAATTAATATTATTTCGATAACAGTTTAATAATATTATGTTGTCAACTTCGTGTTAACACGTAAAAATAATGAAAAGGTTTAAATTGTAGAAATATGACTTTATGACGACAGTCGTCCATATCACTCTGTTAATCTTTGAACAGAAAATAAATACTAAGTAGGTAAACATGGTTCTAAATGAATACTAACTATCGGCCAGTTGACTCCAAAAATTACATTAATGTTTTATGTTATTATAAAAAATAATAAATTCTTTACTGCTCACGTCAGATCAATGAGTTATTATTATTATTTACTACCTAATTTACTATATATTTAATTTGTACTCACATAAGTAATAGATCTAATATATTTTATTGAAGAAATAATATTCAAATACATGCACTCGTAGCCGACGCGGTCGTTCGGTAACAAAATACAAACATGAAGTAATTAGTAAATGATTCCACGACAATTGCCATGTTTACAAAGCAAAAATTCAAATAGATTAATAATAGCTACCAGCTATACTGTCCTATAGAAATAGTTAATTGGAGAATGATGTGTGTCGTAAATTTCTTACAATAAGAATGTTTTGACTTTTTTGAGAATTATTGATGTTTTTGAACGTTCGGTCGTTGGCTAATTTTAAACTATATTTCATATAAATACTTTGTTCACGGGAAAAAACCTTGTCTGCGTGTGCTTACATAAATATCGGGGTCTACAAATATGTAATACATTTTTTTTTTTTTTTGGAGAGATTCTGGGGGGGGCCAGTACCCCTGGACCACCCCCGTAAATACGCCACTGATAATATATAATTATATTATGTATAACTGCACCATAGACGACGCTGGTCACATATTTTTCCGTTGATGCCGCGATACGAAATTATATCATAGAATTATATCGTTAAGAAAAGACGGTCGTTGCGTTGCACACAAGCAGTCGTATATTATATTTTGTATATTATATTTCATATAGCCGGTTATAAGGAGAAAAAAAAACAGATTATACATTTAATCTTTGTGACTTATTGTTAGACATAGGTATTATTATATATTTTATTGTGACCTACATCGTAGTGGCTGAGACACGATTGAGCATACATTGTCGGCGTATCAAAGGAAATTGAAATACAAAAGAAAACCAACACGATTGAGCATAAAAATATCTGCAACGTTGCCATTTTCAATATTGAATTATACAAAAATATTTATTTAATTAATGAAAATGATAAAATTAAAATATTTATAAATCAATAACAGTCTCAATAGTAGTCACATTATAGTACTATATACAAATCTTTTTGCTAATAATTGAATAATAATAAATTAAATTGATATACCTTGGTATCTGTTTCCAAGTTGGCTTAAATATATTAATAAAGATTCCGTATTCTTACGATTTAAATACTGGTTGTATACGGAACTAATTTATAAATCGTTAACACTGTTGATAAAGCTGAGGGGCTCGGCCACGGCTCGCGACAGATATCATAATAATATTGGTGTAATAATACGTAGAAATAATAAATTACAAAATGTTGGCAACGTGAATGTGGCAACATCGCATAAAATATTCTATGCTCAATCGTGTTGCTAAAAAGGTCTATGCTCAATCGTGCTTTACCGATCGTAGTCACTGTCGTGCACACCAACAGTCGTAAATTATTTTATGTATAGACGGTTGTAGGAAAAAAAAACCAAATTACATTTAAATCTTGTGATTTTCTGATTTATCATTAGATCTATTATAATATATCAATATATCATACTTGTAAAATATACACATATATCTGCAGGCTGCAGTTTCTTGTAGAAAAATCAATATTATAATTAATTAATGGTTGCACGAAGTACAATATTATGATTTATAGGTACCTATTGCCGTATGCCGGCAGGGGAGAGACACCTTTCAAAAAGTAATTACGTAATTTTGGTCAATCGTGTACAGTATCAGAATTAAGAATCATCGGATCGTTCTGCGTACAATTAATTAATGAATTTGGAGCATACAACATTTTTCCCTGACTAAGTTTTTTAGATATCTAATATTTTATTAATCGATTATGTTCTTACATAGGTAGGTAGTATAAATATGTGTTATAATTATAAATATATTTATTTAGAGGTAAAATGTTTACATAGAATGTGCAACTGAGTTATTTAAGAGATTGCTTTTTAATTCTAACCAAGAAAAATGTCTATAAGCTTTCTTTTTTAAATCCACAAAATGTAAAAAATATCAATTCTGTTGAACCAGCTGCTCAATATTTTGAAACATCATTAGGTATACATTTATATGATATTGATCGGGAATGGCAACAATTAAGAAATGTTTATTTAATTTTGACCTAGAGCTACTTGGATTTTGAAAAAGTTGTGGTACATTTGAATTATGCTAATGGAAGTGTTATGTTTCCAGTACCTAGGTACGTGTGTTGAACAATTTTTTTCTTTCATTACCTTAAATAAAACTAAAGTATACAATAGGCTATTAACAGAATCGTTAATATTGGGCCTTTAGCACTCAACAAATATTTTGAATTTACAACAACAAACTTGCTACGATTTAAAAGTTAGTTGATAAATCTATAATAAAAAGTCAATTACAGTTCTATGTACCTACAGTTTTTAAAAATTTCTGAAATCCTCTGAAGTATAGTGTAATACCACTGTACAAGAAAAAAGTAATAAAAAGTTTTAATATTTTTTACATTTTGTATTGTTTTCAATTTATTATCTTGTTATGATATTATGTTACAATAAAACGGGAAAGCGTCTTATGCTGGAATGAAAAAAAATAAAGTGCTTGAAATATGGAGTTATTTTTTGTATTATTGAACATAATTTAGCGGGCAATTCACTAATAAATAAATTATAATTACATACATAAATACATATATTTTTTGATACTGAATTTAATTTTAAAAAAATATTATAATTGTTATTGTTTATTATTGTTTATTAAAAAATGTATATATTTTTGTTTGTTTACGATGCTGACAATACCTACGTCATAAAGTTTGTCCGAAATGGACAGCACCATAGGCGTGTCTACGGGTCTTGCCTGTCATGCACAGGCATGACCTGCGACATTTGATCTAACTTACATTATAAATTGCGGTACATAATAATATACACTTTTTTTCTTAGATTTTGATTTCATATTAAATTTTTTGATTTTCATCATGTGGACTTTTAATATCTATTACAATTATTGAAATTTTTTTTACGGGGTGGGGGGTGCAGAAACCTACTTCCCCTGAATATGACACTACTGTGCATGACCTGAGAACAAGGTCTGGACACGCCTATGGACAGCACTTTACGTTTTGTCCCACTAGGCATAACAAAATTACGATTATACACTTACGAACGAACTGCACTTACATGCTAACTGCTCTCACTAACTGCTCTCATAATTCGTACGATATCGCATTATATCGTCAATATACGTATCTCGTGTACGATGAACTACGGTAAAACTGTTATAATATTTAATGATAAAATAAGTATAGCGATAAAATAAAACGATACAACGATAAGAACACGTGAACCAGTAAAATGTCCATTTTTATTTTCACAAACCTACCATAATTTATCGTAATCAGCTAAACAAAAGGGTGGTTCACCCGATGAGATAGAGAAAACCCGAGCGTCTTAACAGGTGGTTTTTACATTGACTAGTATAGGAAATGTTTATTGAACGACGGAAAATATCGTCTTATGCGGGAAAGCGTATTAAGCGAGTTATACTGTATTTATTATTAATACCAATGTATCTGAGTTAAAAAATATATAAGTGTATGAGTTAATTATAATTTTGCTATAAACAATGATTTGTTTAGCTTATAAATATTGTTTATGTTTTATCTTATAAACTATAAAGGATAAGATGTTTGATGTACTCATAAGACAGACGTGTTAACATTAACCTAGTTTATTATAATGTATTTCAGATTATTTTTTACATATAAATTACTTTATTAAATAATAATAATTATACGACCTGATTGGAAGAATGAAACGAACGGCTCGCGGAGGTCCGATGTCAGCACTTGACGTCTTGACAACGGCGGCCAAAAGTCCATCTCGAGGTTTAAGACGGCTGCAACCATACCACAGAAAAATGTTAAACACGGTAGGGAGAGAGAGAGAACTACACAGCATATTAATTATTGGTCAAGTAATAAACTTATAAAAAAGATTTGGTAAACCACGAGGTTGGGTACAGCACGGCAAACACGGTGAGCTGACGGGACGCGCTCCGCCAGATTCAACTGATGGAAAAAGACAAAACGACGAAACGCGAATGCCTCAGCGGTCCAGTGCCCGTGGCATGCGAAGAGGGCAGCAGGTGGTGGACGGTGGTCAATACTCAAAGGGCGCTATCTATTGGCACAGAACAATATAGAAGCGACACTCTATGCAGCTGGCCAGATTCTTGTTTACCAGTGGGCAGTGTTGAGCCCAAATAACTGAATTTTTATCAAGAAAAAGATAAACTACAAATATTTTATCTAGATAAACATAGAAATAACCAGATTTTTCATTTTTTATCTAGATAAAGATAATTACACATAATAAGAAAATGATTCTACCATTTTTGTAAACAACATAATTAAATTATGCAGTGCCCTGCTAATGGATACCTAGCTGAGATATCTACCTAGTTTAAATATATATTATACATAACTACGTAAGAATAAAATAATAATAGTTCACTGCTATAGTAGCTTCTAAGTAAATACTTATATTGTCTTATTTTTAAAGTAGAAATAAAAACAAAACTTTAACTTCGAAAAAACATACTTATTTATATTATAACCTACTACCTACTAATAATATACTCATATATTATATTATTACTGTTATTATTATATAATATAGGTACAATATGAACATAACTAGGTAGGTACCAAATATAAAAAATAAAAAATAATTTTAATAAAGTGGATAAGTGGATATCGCTCTGCCTTACAGTAGGTTTCTAGTGGATCACTGTATAATGGGTGGTATTAAATTTGAATTTAATTATATAATAATATCATTGTATGCGAAAAACGATTCAGAGCGGTGACGGTTTGTCAGTGTAGATATTTTATATTGTATTTATATTGTTAGTACTATTATTATTAATACGGTAGCCGGTAAGTTGAATTAATATTATTAAATTACAACAAAATAACTAAAATCGTTATTCTTGGTTATTTAATTAGTAATTGCTTCCAAATGTATAACTGTGTTTATATATTTTTGAAATTTTTCTTCTACAGAATAACATACTTACGTAGAACCTTGTAGGTTTTCAATCCTTACCTATAAAAGTTGAACATTTTATACATTTTTAACTACAAAATCATTTTTAAATTTTAAATTCGATAAAAACAATTCAAAACCAATTAAAATCTTTTAAAATGTTATCGTGTATAGAAAATGTGAATATAAACAAATAGTGAAACCTGCCTGTACCTATATACGTTCATTAGTTTTAGAGCTACACCAAAGACCAAAATGGACCAAAAAATTATTACCAAATATGTATTCTAAAAGACATTTAGTGAGGTTTCTAAGATCCTAAATAATTTGTGTTTTGTTGGTATAAAGAATTATTGAATAAGAATACAATATATTTGGGAAAACAGTTTACACCTACGACTTATGAGCATATCTAGGCTTTCACGAGTTAAAAAGACAATTTTATTTTAACTTTTTAACTTAACTAGTCACTTTTCATTGGCTTTTCATTACTTTTTACTCTTAACTTACTTAATTTCTTTTTTAACTAACGTGAAATTAACGAATTAATTTTTCATTTTAAGACGTAAGTTAAATTCATTTATTTTGTTTTTAATTTAATTATATTTCACTATTTCAATCTATTTCGTTTTCATGTAAAAAATATTTACCATGAATTGTTTTAATTTATAACATTCGAATATAACTTAATATATGGAAATACTGCATAAAGTATAAAAACAATAGTCTAAATTTAGTTGTATAAACAAATTAACTTTTTTTTTAACTTAATAAAAGATTAACAAAAGTGTTATAAAGTTTTAACTTAACTGAGTAAACCTATAGTTAAATTCACTTTTAACTTTTTGTTATTGGTGCATATTAACTTGACCTAACTTAACTTAGTTAAAAAAAAATCATTAACTTGCCCAGCTTTGCATATTTTTATAAGTTATACATATTATTTTCCATTTTTAGGGCAGTTGAAAAATATTAAAATACATAGGCACAATTTTAAAGTTCGAATATTGACAAAATTTATCAAATTTAAAATGTTATAATTATTTCATGGTTAGAAATTTATAAAATGTTCAAATTTTATAGCTAAGGATTGAAAATTTATAACAAGGTTCCACGTAAATAGGTTATAAATTATAATATATTATAAAAAAATACTTTATTCATAATAACATCATATTAAGATATACTTAGTTATATCATAAGCGGACTGACGGTTTTATTCAGAACCGTTTTTCCTATGCAATGATATTATATCATTGAATTCAAATTGAACACCATCCAAAACAGTGGGCCTCTTGTAAAATACTGTACAGCAGAGCGACATACACTTACCACTTAAAATATTTGATTGTTTTCGAAAAAATCAATTTTTATTTTTGGTGTAACTCTTAAACAAATGACCGTAGCCCGTAGGTACATGAAATTTTGACGGAATGTTTATATTCACATTTTCTATACACCATTACATTTTCCAAATATTTTGACTTATTTTGAGCTGTTTACTGAAATTTTCAGTTTCTTTTTTTTTTTAGTTTTTTTTTTCTATAAATACCAATAAAATTTTATTTGTTGGTTAAAACAACTTGAACATTTAATAGAAGGCTCCTAGTATATTGATTCAAAGGCAGATTAAAAAAATTAAAAATCCAGTCACAATTTTTTTTTATAATCATTTTAAGTTCAAATATTTACAAAATACGTAAAAATGACGATAATTTTCAAATTATTTTGAGTTAGAAATTCATAAAAAAATTTAGTATTAAATCTAATATTTGAAAATGTAATACAAGATTTCTCATAAGTTTGTCTACCTTTATCAAAAAAAAAATGTCTACAAGAAACTCAAATTAAATTTTTATGAAAATTTTTATTGAAATTCATATTTTTACAACATTTGATATTCACTCGATTTCTCATGTATCGATTTCCTTATTTTATTGTATGAATATATTTTAATAACTCAGAAACTACTATTGATACTAAGTTGAAGATAAATATATTGCAAAATAGAATTGTAGCTTTGTGTTCGCATCTCACGTTGGTTTTTAAACCATTGTTTTTTAAATATTATTGGTAAATGTATAATATTTGGATAAATAAAAGGTAATAAAACAAGCTTGTTAGGGAAAATAGGAATTTTTTGTAAAGGACAGCGGTAGACTGATCTAAGATTTTTTTGTAATAGACAGCAGGGACTGATCTAGGAATATATAATAGTTATTGAGAATAAATAGACAGCGATAGGTTGATCTGAAAATTAATGCAAGTGCGTTGCAATTGAATAAATATATATGGAAATAATTGATGAATAATTTTTACAAAGGTAATTGAATTGAAATAAATAACTTAATTTAATGATAGATAATTGTTGAAGAAGAATGAGTTGATATATTGAAGAAAAAATAATTTTGAATTAAAAGGATGACCTTGTTGAACAAAAATAGTTGACGCCAAGAATACGGAATAAAAGTAAGGCTAGCCTAGAATAAGTATAGAAGACAGAAATTAGATATAATAAAAATAATACATTTTTTTGCGATAATTTAAATCGTTAAAAGTAATAAATTCGTTTAATAGCATTATATAATAAATATTTAGTTGAATATTGTTATAAGATTGCTGGCTTAGCTACCCAGTAATATAGTTTAATAATATTCAAACGCGTTACTCGTAAAAAGATCGAACGTCCAAGTGCATAGTAGCTTACGTAAAATACATACTCTGTGTAGCAGTGAGCAGTGTTGAATCCAGGTATACTTCAGGGGGGGCAAATTCCCCCTGACATTTTTTTCGCCCCCCACCCCTGACAAATACAACGTTCTGACTTTCAACAAAATGTACCTATTTATTAAATGCACAATACTCGTTACGATTACCACACCTAATGGCGTTCAATAAAATATAATTTATTTATATCAATGTTTTTATACCGTATTGCCACAATATAGGACTATCTCCTGACTTTCCCAAAATTATAGCAGTTATAAGATAACGAAAAATAATTGAAGAAAGAATTGATTTATATGCAAGAAAAAAACTCTTCGCATAAAATTAATTTAAAATAAATAATTACCTAATAGGTTTCTAATTTATTTTGTAATTTTTTCAATATTTATAATTTCTGAATTTCAATAAATAATAATAATAGATAATACGATTTATAATGTGTGACAACCTTAGATTGATTTAAAAATTAAAATAAAATAATTTGTTTTTAATTTGTTTGTAGTTTTATCTAAACTTGAAATGTCTAAATTATAAATTGTAATAAGAATAACTACCTATTAATAGATATAATTCATAATACTAAAATGACGTATCACCCTTCACCAATGAAAAAAAAGTGAGCCCCCCCAGAAAAATTTTCTGGATTCAACACTGGCAGTGAGTGTGTGTTAGTAGGTACACAATACACTACCGCGCGGCGTGCATGAATAAATACGAACGGAATGAATGCGTGTGTACGTTATAATAAATACATACGAAAATAAAACATTAAATAAAATAAAATATTTAATTAAATAAATTAAATGAGAATTAATAGATTTTTTAATAATGTTAATAAACATTAGGTATATATGAATACGGAATCAGATAGTTCAGATATTGAAACTAGTTCTACGGGTAGTTCAGTATAACGAGTAAGATCTAGGGAAAATTTATGAAGACCACTTAGTTTAATAGAATAAATAGATATCACTAAACGAAAAAGTGAACAATTTGTAGTTCATTCAGGTACTAGGTCAGGTTTATAAAAATGTTTAATAATTCGAAAAACTCCAGGAGACAACCTCAGGTGGATGTGAGGTTAGTCCAAGAAATAGTGCAGGACCCGCAAAACGAATTTTCCACATCACAACTCGATTAATAGAAAATCATATTACTTTAAAATCACGCAGTTTCAATAAGGATCAAATTAAATTATTAGTTGACAAGGGTGCAGATCTGAACATTATCAAAATTAATGCTTTAAAGAGAGATACTAAAATTAACGAAAATGAAAAAAATGTATTTAAAAGGTATCAATGAAAAAATAGTGTCTACAATAGGAAAAACATAAATAGATTTAATCATAGATAATAAAGCATTTGAAACAGAATTTTATTTAGTTAGTTAAATTTTTCCGATATCCGGCGACGGAATCATAGGTAATACATTTTTAATAGATAACCACTCAATAGTAGATGTCTCAAATAATACAATTACGATAAATGAAAGTAAAACAGAAAACGATAATAATATTTGTTTTACATTGCAACCACGTTCAGAAACAGTAGTACAAATCGATATAGCAGATAAACTATAAAGCAATGAATAATAAAAATATTTTAATTAATAAACAAGAATTACTATCAAATATATATTGCGTGAATATCTATAATAAAGTTAAAAACGTGAAAGTAACAATGAGCGTGTTAAATATATCCGAAACGGCACAGGATATAAATGTTAAATCCATAAAATATCAAACGAGAATGACATAGTAACACACTGCGATTACACCACAGACATAAAATAGGTACTAGATAGCTAACTTGTCTAAATTAGGGTAATCGATGTTGAAGTTAGCCACCATAGCGTGTGGGTCGATGTTTACATAACTATCTTCTCAATACTGTATGATAACTAAGGCCAACAACTATATGCCCTAAAAATCTATTAAATATGTATGCAGTTATACCCTAAAAATTACTAAAATATGCCCTTAAAATATGCTCTAAAAAAAAAATGTTATTGTAAAAATGATTAAATGATTTAATTTTTTTATGTATTATACAATGTATACTATAATACAATTGTTGCCAAATGAATGTATATACAAAAATTGAAAAATGTATGGTATTAAAAATGGTATTAAAAATTATAAGATTAAAATTAAATTAATAAGTAATAAATAATAAAAAAAAAACATTCATTAAATAATAAACGTTTTAATTTTTACTTGATTTTATTGCATTGAAAAATTAATGATTTGGATAAGTTTTCAAACAGCATTGAGAGTCTATTGTCCGGCAACAAATTTTTTTAGAGTGGAAAAGAATATATTACATCAACGGATGTAATAGGTGCGTATTTATAATGCAACAAATCGTTGCTTGTCAGATCTTCTGGGATACCTACTAACGTGGGTACATCACCAGATAATACTTTAGAAATTTCGGTAAGAATATGAACAATTGAAAACCATTATTTTTTTTAAAAACATCTATTTATTAGATTACCTCTTTTCAACCTCTTTTCATAAATGAGTTGAAATACTCATAATAAGGTATATGAGTGAAACAAATTAATATATTGTAACTCCCGAGTTTATAAGATCTTAAATATGCTCCAAAAATATACTATAAATGCTAAAATATGCCCTAAAAATGCAAAAATACCATAATATGCAAAAATATGCCAAATAAAATTTCGTATACAGCATCGTTAGGTTATAAAACAAATTTTGGTATAAACTAGCAATTTTTTTGAAAAACCAATAAAAATATGCAAATGCACACAAATGTTGGCCCTAATGATAACATGATATTATTCTCACAGAATAAAGTTTTTTTATAAAATATTAAAAAAATATAAAATATATATATTTCTATTGCAATTGTTTTTAATGAAAACACATAATATTATCCTTATTCAATATTCCATCGTCAGATATAAAAGTATTTTGACCATCAGATTGTTATCATGTCGTATTGATAAGACAATTATGTAAACATTGACCTACAAGCATATGGCGGATAACTTCAATGTTTGATGCCATTGTTAGCTATCTAGACATCTAGTATTTTATATCTGTGGATTACACACACATCACGACGCGTGACATTGAACGCGCGCGGAAAGTGAGAGAGTACCGATCACTTTCAAGTTCATGAGAGTAAATTAATAACAACAATTTGTGAGGATTACGCCGACATTTTTCATTTTCAGGGTGAAAGTCTTACGTGTACCACGGAGGCCGAGCATGTAATAACAATGCCCAAAGATTTAAAACCAATTAATAAAATATCGTACCGTTTATCATTTTCGCAGCAACCGGAAATATAAAAGCAAATAGGACAGATGATGAAAGATGAAATTATTGAAAGATCAATATAATACTTATAGTATAATACTATATAATACTATAGTACTTTAAAAATTAATGGGCTTATTGCATTTAATATTCTGACCAGGGCTTATGGTTTATTTCCTCTAAATTCCTCATAATATCTAAAAAGATACAAACATATGGAAAATATATCAGATTTTTTAGGAAACTTCATAAGCTTCAATTTGATACCAAAAAATCGCGTTTATGCGTATGATGGCTGCATTATTATCATCAGTTATTGTCAAAAGTTCAGAAAAGTAATTTTGTAGATAAATTAATATATTAAGTAAGATAAAATAAATGTAAATTGCTAGGTATTATATTTTTATTACAATTTAAGAGGACCAATGTAATGGAAAATGGTTGCAAGACAAATAATTTCGAAATTGTGTGTATACTATGTGATATATTTACCTACATACATAATGTATAATAATAATGTATCATAATAAAGTAGGTAACTATTAACTATAAAACCGAATTGTTTCTTTCATGAAATATTGTTGTCGTAGAATTATGGTCTAGTCGTTAAATCTGCATTACCTTGGCTGTGATTGATGAATGCAGAGGAGTGACAAAAAATAGTATGTGTGGCTCGTGCGGGAAGACAATTTCAGTCTTGGGCCAAATGCAGCACTCGCCCGCGACTGAAATAGCTCACTACTTCCCAGTATACAGTTCAAATTCATCAAAATCTTGAAAATTTGCAAATTATTTTGTATAAAGCGTTAAATTTTTATACCTAAGGTTGACAGTTTAAAACATTGTTTTTTATAAGTAGTTCACATTGTAACTAAATAATCTAAAAACTCAACCAACTCAACATCATAACATATATTGTTGAGAGCCATGACACTGCGAATGCATATTATATTATACTATATTATATTAAAAATGAATAGATATATACCACTCTCGTGAAATTTTAAAATATACAAAATATGATCTAAGTATTAAATAAAAGAGTCCAGAGACTTCACTCAGCTACAAACACACACACATATACGACTATTGTATAAGTACTTTATAATTACTGAAAATACACTATTATTTAATTTACTGTTGAAATTGACTTTGACTTTATTTCAAACAATTATATTTTTGATGCAGATGGACAAATACAACAATAGGTTTTTGATACAACAATAGGTATTTTAAAACTCATATAAAAAATGTTTTTACTCTCAAAATAATAAAAGAAACATTTTTCAGCACTAAATAATAATATGTATTATTATTACTATTATATATTATAGAATATACAAACATGAAATAATAAATCAACAAATACATTCTTTTCTTTATTTCTAAGTGTGTTATCAATAATAAATTATTTATAACCATCTTTAACCAAACACGTTTAAAAGAAGAAAAATATTTTTCATAATTTTATTGAAATATTTCAAATTCAGCACAATAATTATTATAATAAGTGCTCTTGATAGTATTGTGGTTTATTTATTTTGACTTAGTTTCGTATATCAGGTAAGTACTCAAATAATATCAAAAACTGTAATTTATGTTATTTGTAACTTATATGGTTATTGAAATTTGAAAGTATTTTTTAGAATACCTTTATTCTTTCCAATATTTAGTAGTAAGGCATATATCTATTAGATCGTAAAATATAGAGGGTCCCCTTTTGCCTGTTCCGTGTAAATTCCAGTATTGTAAAAACTCTAAATTTTTATTTTTATAATATTGTCGTTTGGACTTTTTTGTAAAATGTCGTCTTGTGTATAATAGATATAGAGTGGTATGGTTTTACATAATATTATAATAATTAAAAAGTGCTCGTGGTGTTATTCATACAGGATGATACGGTATTTTATGGATATTATAATTAAGTGATTTTTTTTTTATGAGTAGGTTTTTTCGTTCCTTTTTATGTGTCAACTGAGGGTCTTTACTTGATATTACGATTTACGAATAATATTATTTGGAAATTCGTCGTGTTTATAATATTGTGTTGCTTTTACAGTTGTGGTCTATTGTTGTTGGTTATGGTATTAATTTTGCTCACGGAAATTTTATTATTTTTAATATCAATAGTACTTTCATCATCTTATTGCCATGTAATGTCAAATTCAATGAGAATACAAGAAAATGCATGAATATTAAATTATACCTATATATGTTACATACAAACTGTAATCATCGGTGAATCGTAGAATTTGCTCACGATAGCCTATTACAATAGGTATTATACTTGTCAGTAACATAGGTACTATTTGTAGAAGTCGACCTTCTTCAACGGTACCTACGTCCTGACATTGTCGTCTTCACTTAAGTATAAAATATATATTATGTGCAATGTGCATAGGTATTTTATAATAAACCTACATTACGTCCATAATTTAATATAATATTTAAAAAAAAAGGTGCTCTGCTGTACAGTAGGTTACAAGTGGGTCACTGTATAATGGATGGTATTAAATTTGAATTCAATGATATAATATAATTGTTTTACCTATTGAGAATATCATATTACATTTATTTACTACTACCCACACCTCTATTTAAGAAAAAAATCAAAAGCCATTGCCTCTGAAATCACCGTTTGCCACACCACTGAGTGCACCTATAATTGTATGACTAATTTTAATTAATGCCACCAAAACTACGATCTGCAGCCACATCTTAATTGGTTGAAAGAACATCACTTCACAAGTGAAACTTGGCACGCTATAAGTACTGTGTTGGCATCTATTTTAAGTCGATGTAAAATAATTCAATTAATCATTACTTTGATTTACTTTAATTTAAACATTATAATGTATTAATATCAAACTTAAAAAAGTTAAACGCTTATTAGATAAGTACAATTTACTGTCGAAATATTACAACACAAATAAACTAATTCTATTCGATTAAACGGTGTGCGAAAAAAAAAACCAAGGAAAAAAAAACCAAAAAATAAAAACCAAAACATAAAAAACCAAATGAAAAAATTCCACGGAAAAAAATTCCAAAAGAAAAAAAACCATGAAAATAAAAACCAAATTTCATATTTTGCTATCATATTTTAGGTATTCTGTCTGTTGTATAATAAAGAACAAAAATTAATGTGTTAGTTAATAAACAGAAAATTACAAATAAATATTTTGTCAGTAGAATAGAATATAAGTATAAACTGTAAATAATTGAATAGGTGCTATGTTTTAGGAAAGTATTGTTGGGGTGTGTGTATGTACCTATATGAGTGTGTATAAAATGCACAAGTATTTAACCATATAAAGATAATATTTTATATTATTAAAGATACCATTAAGATAAAATAGGTACCTACAGCTTATGTTGTTCATTTATTCATTACATTATATTGTATATATCATATAGGTTTTTGATACAAAATCGGACTTATTTAGACTGTCTAGATAATGTATTAATTATGATAATTTATTTGTAATTTTGTATGTAATTTATTAATTAGGTAACTTATTAATGCGTGTTCTCTTTTATACAATGAGGTATCCATAAATTTTATATTGTATTTTATTCTATTGACAATATATTTATTTGAAATTTTCTATAATAATAGGTACCAAAAATATGACAGAAAAAAATGATAGCAAAATATAAAAATTTGGTTTTTAATTTCATGGATTTTTTTTCATTTGGTTTTTTTTTCCATAGTCTTTTTTTCATTTGGTTTTTTTTGTTTTGGTTTTTATTTTTTGGTTTTTCTTTTCGTGGTTTTTTTTTCCTTGGTTTTTTTTTCCTACAACCGATTAAACAGTGTATATTATAGGCCCAATCGTCGTCAACAATAAACAATACTAGCCAACACAGTATAATATCAATTTTATATACGAAATAGTTTTTGATGTTTATAGGTCATATCAGTGGTGTCATTTGGGGGGGGGGGGTGGAAAGGTGGGCATTCGCCCCTGTCTAATTTTAAAAGATGCAAAAATGTTGCCGTTTTATCACTATTATATTTAATTAGTGCAAAAACATGCCTATTTTATAATATTTTCAGAAAATATTATACTATATGTACCTACTAAGAAATTTTTGTCACAATGATACATTTTTACTAATATTTTATAGTTGGAATATTTTTATATTTAGACGTATGCGGGGACGTACACATTGTATGTAGGTATGTAAGTAGTATGTATTTATGTATGTTTGTTTGTGTGAGTGTGTCTTGTAAACACATATGTGCACAACAATAATAATAATGAGTATCGTAATCCCATATAGTTTTATTTCAAAATTCGAAAATTAATACCGATTGGCATTCTTATTAATTATCATTGATGATTGATCCCAGACTTCAGTTAACTTGCGACAGTTGTGTATCGTTAACTATTCAACTATTCTGCGTATTGTTTTAATTTAGTTGAGTTATTCTACCTACCTAAATTAAAATTTATTTTTTTGTGACACGTGTTTACATTAATTTTTTAATTTGGGCAAAATATGACTTAAAAAATAAATAAATCTGTAGTGCAGCTAAAAATATAAAATTTCCCTCAAACCGCTCAAGAATTGAAAACAATTTCTGGTATGTTTAATAAACAGACAAAACTTGAACCAGTAAGCAAGCAATAAGAAAAAGGTGGGTAAGTGGACGTCGCTCTGCTGTACAGTAGGTTACAAGTAGGTCACTGTATACCTAATGGATGCTATTAAATTTGAATTCAATGATATAATATCATTGTATAAGAAAAACGATTCTGAGCGAAGACGGTATGTCAGTCTAGGTTTAAGATAAATTATATACATATCTATGGTATTAAAAAAAAGTTGACCTATAATAAATTCCAAATTAATCAAATTACATTATCACAATATCCATTGGGTACTTATAACACTTTATACATCAACATCAATAACAAACCCTGATACTATCATAGATATATAATAGTACACTTTAGAAGTTTCAAGTAGGTACCCACGAATAATATTACATAATCACAACAAAATAACTAGGTTTTTTAATATGTAATTTCGTCCAAATTTGAACATAAAATGACTATAAAAATAAACTGTGATTGTATATTTTTTAGATTTTTCGGTAAGAGAATTAACTACTTACGTGGAATCTTGTTTTAAATTTTCAATCCTTAGCTATAAAAACTGAACATTTTATAACTTATTAATTACGATGATTAATAAATTTCGAGATTTTGAAAAATTCTGTCAAAATTCGATGTTTAAATGCGTATAAAAAAAAAATTGTGCCTATGTATTTTTAATATTTTTCAACTGATATTGTAACAATATATCAGGAGCCTTGTATTACATTTTTAAACTTTTTGGCCCAACAGATAAAACTTTATTGATATTCATAGAAAAAAAAACTAAAAAAAATGAAAAATGAAAATATCCGTAAACAGCTTAAAAAGAGTCAAAATATTTTCAAAATTGTATGGTGTATAGGAAATGCTAATATAAACATTCAGTGAAATTTTCATGTATCTATAGTTATTTGTTTATGAAAAACAACAAAATAAGGAAATCGCTACATGAGAAATTGAGTGAACATTCAATGTTGTAAAAATTTGATTTTCAAACGCTCATAAAAATTTAATTTGACAGTCCTTAAAGAGATTTTTTTATTGATAAAGGTAGCCATACTTATGAGTAATCTTGTATTACATTTTCAAATCTTAGATTTAAAAAGAAAAATTTTTACGAATTCTTAACTCAAAATAATTTGCTAATTTCCGTGATTTTTCCATATTTTGTCAATTTTTGAACTTTAAATGCTTATAAAAAAAACTGTGACTAACGATTTTTAATATTTTTCATCTGCCTTTGAAAAAATATACTTGAAGCCTTTTGAACCAACAAATAAAATTTTATCGATATTTCTAGAAAATAAACTAAAAAAAAAATTAAAAATGAAAATGTCCCTAAACAGTTCAAAATAAATCAAAATATTTTGAAAATTTTATCGTGTATAGAAAATGCAAATATAAACAACCAGTGAAAATTGCATGTACCTACGGTCATTTGTTTTAAAGTTACACCAAAAACCAAATTCAATTTTCTGAAAAATCGATTTTGCGTAAAAATTCCTGTTTTTCCATAATTTTTATTTTGTTTTTCTTGGCGCTTTTGAAAAGTACTGGGAATTTTAAATTTTGACCTCCCCAATGCACCAAAGATATTCACTTTCCAATCGAACAAGATACTGAAGTCGAAAATCGAAGCATTATTTCGACTATTAATCGTGTACACAGACACAAAAAAAATAAAAAATAAATAAACACACATCATTGTAAAATCAATATATTCATCGTGTCACTCAGAATCTAAAAAAAATATTATAATTTAAAATAATATTAATTTGTAAATATATCGTATATTCGTATACCTATATATTACTATGGCTATAGCTATAAGTGATGAATCAGGTAAAATTGATTTATAGATGATAAATGATAAAGTTGATGTATATTAAAAAATTAAAAAAAGAAGATATCCTTTAATAAACTACTAATATTTTTGTTTATAAATATCGCCATAATAGTTTGTAGACTTTTAATTTATACAGGTAGGTTATACAATTGTTTTTATAAAATATTTGCTACCTTGTTTTTGAAATTTGAGTTACCTAGCTAATAAAAAGGATACCAATAAAAAATGTAAGTAGATAACATGTGTTTGCGACCGAAGCGACCTGTTATTTTTTTACCCATTAGGGCCCATCAAAACCTTTACCCCCCTCTAATGAAAACTGAAATGACGCCATTGGTCATAATAACAATAATAAAAATGAATTATAGGTATATAACGTCATTGAAGTTACTTCAGGTATTATTTGTAGGTAAATACAATAGTATATTGTGTGGCAAGGGCTGGAAATGAGAAATTTCAGTGACGAGCCTAGGGCCACATTTCACTAAAGACTGAAATTGCCTTCCCTCACGAGCTACACATATTTAGTCACGCCTTGTTCATCGATCACAGCAAGTAGGAAATGCATTATGCACTATGCATGGATCTAAGCAACAAACAGTGTTGGGTAAATTACTTTTAAAGGGTAATGAAATTACGTTACTCATTACTTCAAATATTTTTATTTTAATTACATTTGCGTTACCTAAAATTAATTTTATCACGTTACATTACTTTTTAATTACCTAATAAAGTAGTGCGCTACAAATAACGTTACTCTTTTTATAATTGATAACAGTTATTATTTTATTTGAACCATATTCAATTCATATGGTCAAATTATTAAGTATATATTTTACAATCGATTCATGGACAGATCCCCGTAATACATTTCCCCGTTACCGTTTCCCCGTCCAATATTTCCCCGTCCAGCGATTTTCCCCGTTGGACATTTCTCCGTCAAAAGAAGGATATATATAAGATATAACAAATAAAGATAGTATAAATGTTTATATAGCTTATATTGCACCTTGTACGGACAAATTAACTTAGATATATATTTATATATTTTTTATTATTATTATTAAACAACATTTTACAAATTATTTTATGTGCCTGTAATAACGTATACGTAATTTGTATTATTATAATTATTGCTCAACATTTACAAATAAGGTATTGATTTTTATTATAATTATTGCTCAAAATTTTTATTATTATTAATATTATTATTTATATATTTTTTATTACATTTTACAAATTATTTTATGTGCCAATATTTTGCAAATTACGGGGACGGGGAAATGTCGCACGGTAAAACGTATTAGACGGGAAAATGTCTTACGGGGAAGTGTTTACGGGGAAATGTTCGACGGTGAAATGGTGACGGGGAAGTGACCCGTTACCTTACAATCATAGGTCTAGTGATAATAGACCTATTATGTACAAATGTACAAACATCTCAAATATATGGCTGTATAGTTGTAAATCATAATTAATTTTAATTAAATTTTACTTTTAACCAAACTCTTTTCTTTCTACTAATAAAGTGATAACATTTATTCCTGTTTAATAAACTTGTTAACTATTATCGGAATCGAAAATAAATATAATTGATTTAAATTTTACTGGAATATCCTATCGGCTTGTTTTTGTAACACATTCAAAACTATTATATTTTAATAACTTGGAAAATAACGCGTTAGTGCGTTACTTCATAGTAATTACTTTTGAAAAGCAATTTTGTTACAATTGAGTAAAATGTAATGAAATTACCGCTGCGTTAGAGTAATTTGTAATTTGCACTACGGTACTACTACTTACTACCCAACACTGGCAACAAGACTATTCTACGAAAACAATTTCATGAAAGAAAATGGTTTGCTTGTCATGCAGGGCCGCCGTGATTTTTGTCTCGTCGTGGGCTCAGAACCAAACGGTGCTAAATCGATTTTTTCGAAAATCCACTTTTTTTATATAAATGGGTTTATTGGTCAATGGTCTATAATCCAAACTCACATCCAACTTTTTAAGTACATTATTTAAGGAGTTATCCAGAACTAAAAGGTGCTAAATCGATCAAATTTACACTTTTGTTATTTGATAGCGATCTAGATAGCACCATTTGGTTCTTGAGAATAGTGTTAAAACCAAAAGGTTCTATCTATAAGAAGAAAAAAAATTATTGATAACCAAAAAGTACTATCTCATATTCACTGTATCAACCATACAATAATAATATGATGGTACAATATTATTAATTATTGTACATTTTTATCAACAAAACAAAGATTTCTATAAATAATTTTAATAAATATACGGTACATTTACCTTAGTCCTTAGTCAATATTATTTTTATTTTGGTTTTATTTTAACGGGATGCCTCAACATTAATAATTTTATTCTGATCCGAGATCTTGTCAATTATTATCGTTATAATAGAAAAAAAATATGTTGTCATCGGGGTTACGAAACCGTACCAATAAGTTAATGAAGCTAGCAGAAAAAAAAGTTGACATTAACAACAAGTAAGTACCTATAAAATAATACCTAATATATAATTTAGAATTAGGTATAGGTAATAGCCAATAGGTATTCATTTTAAGTGAGATATTTACCTAGGTACTTAAAATATTTTATAGATATAAATTATATTTAATATAATATTATCAATACATTTAATTTAAACATAATGTTAAATATTATTGAAAAGGCTTAAAATTGCTTTTACAAATTAATGCAGCTAATTGCTTAGTACCTACTTATGTTCATTTGATGGCATTATTACCATTTAAAATTTTAAAAGTAGGTAACTACCTACTAATTATTTGTAAACTAGGTATATTTATACAATATTATTACCTATACCTCTGATTATTTATTACTTCACGTTACCTCACGCGTTAGTGCGTTACTTTATAGTAATTACTTTTGAAAAGCAATTTTGTTACAATTGAGTAAAATGTAATGAAATTACTGCTGGTTAGAGTAATTTGTAATTTGCACTACGGTACTACTATTTACTACCCAACACTGGCAACAAGACTATTCTACGAAAACAATTTCAAGAAAGAAAATGGTTTGCTTGTCATGCAGGGGGGTTATAATATGAATATAAGATGTAACCCAAAAGTTTATGTTTCGTAAGGAACGTGGTATAGATTTTAGTGTTGCCCCAACAACTTATTCGAGAGGGGGTAACATTTTTTTTATCCCTAATGATTTTTTGTCAGCATATATGCTGTATATACAATCATTTTTCTCGAAATAATTTATTTTACACAACATACGGTCTGTCTACAACACAGCAAGCTATATATCTATTTATTTATTTACATTATTTATCAATTTATCGAATAATTATAATATGTATATGAATGGTAGTAATCACACTCCACAGGTATTACAACAATAGATACAAAATAATAAATATCTACCGATTCATATACCGACCTCAAACCGTTCGATTAATATTATGTACATAGTACATAGATTAATTCGTCTACAACAGTATACGCAGAAATACGCTTTAATAAATTCTTTTTAACTAGAGTTAGGATGTCAATGACCTAAAAACACACAAAATGTCCTAAAAAAAATGCAAAAATGCCCTAAAAACTTCGAAAAATGACCTTAAAAATTATCTAAAATACTAATTAAGTAAGTGAAAAAACTTATTTGTAAATAATAATTTTTATTAGAGATATGAGTATAATAATGGGTGTAATAGTAGAAGCATTTAAATAATTTATAAATAAATTAAAAAGTAAAATATAAATAAAAAAAAATTGTATTAAAAATATTTTCATTATTAGTGTTAGGATGTTGATGTTATAATAATATTCATATTGCATTGTTGCACTGTACAATTAATATGTGTCTGATGTTATCGAACAAATAACGACGACGTCGATCAGTTAATAAATATTTGTAATCACAACAAAAACCCCACAATAATAATATTAAAATTATTTTTTACTTATAGTCCAAATCCAAAGTTAGATTTTAAATAAATTAAATTTGTTTCCAAACTTGGATGTAACATTTGCCCTAAAATCTATAATTTGTGAAAAATGCCCCACATTGTATAAAAAGTACAAAAAATGCCCTTAAAGATGAAAAAATGACTTTAAAATGTTGAAAAATGACGTTTAAAAACAAAAAAAAATGTATTTATAGCTAAAAATGCAAAAAATGCAAAAAAATTCAAAATAAAATTAGAATATTCTGCATCGAGAAACAAATTTTTAGCTAGGATAGCATTGTACAGAATAAAAGTGAAAAAAATGCAAAAGTCATCAACATCCTAACTCTATTTATAACATTAATAGTTAAAACAATTATTATATAAACTGTGGTGTTTCTCTACTGCCACAGCCGATCAGTAATGTAGGAACATTAAATTAAAACCACAGCCAATAATAAATTATGAAATACTGACTATCAGACAATCATATCGGCCCCAAGGGGGGGGGGGGGCAAACGGAGCAAGTGCCCTAGGGTGTCTAAAGTATTATGATTTTAGGGGGCGGGCGTACTAAAAATGAATGATAAAAGAAAAATTTGGTGTTTTTATTTTAGGTATTATTTTTTTTTTATGCTGTAATATCAAAGATGAGTTCCTATCAAATTGTATGCTATTAAATATAAAATTATGTAAATAATGTGTTAAATCTTAATGCGACATACCTTCAATAATATATTCAATATTTATAAAAACAAATAAAAATATTAATACATATAAGTTATTAGACTACAATAGTAATTTATTTACAAGATATATATTTTAAATATGTATACACATTAGGGTGGCTCTTATTTTACGATATTGGATTTTTTTCAGTCTTACCCCCTAATTTGGTTCCAATATATATAAAAACTATGTGTACAAAATTTCATGTCGATAGGTTAAGTTTAACCCGTGCCCCTGGGTCCTTAAAGTTCGAAAGCACTATTTTATTCAAATAACCACGTTTTTTTTTTAATGTTTTATTTATATCTCGTTTCAACTCACTCATATATAAATATGTGTAGGACATTATTTATATTAAATTAAATTTTCCATAATTCTTGTTCTATGTAGTTTTTTGATTAACATAATATTTTTATATATAATTAATTATGAAACATAAAAGTTTATAAATAATGTGACATTTAAACAATATTATTACAAAACGTAGGTATTATATATAATATACATTTAATTGTTATTAAAAAAGAGCCTAATTGGTTTTATGGATGAATTAATTTGTTTAATATTTATATTTTATAGCATACAAAGAAAAATAATTAAAATGGGTTTAAAACCGTAGTTTTTAAACTGTTTGGGTATTTTCGGCGATAATCTTAGACAACTTGAAGCACGTATTGTTTTTGCTCTTCATTTTTTGTTAAGACCTTATTATACTCCTCCATGAGCTTTACCCCTCTTTCTGCCGTATCATTTGTAACACGAAATGTATTTACAATTTCAAGACCTTTTTGAAAGTCTACATTTTCATCCCACATTGATGGATGTTGCTCCAAGAATGATGTTGATATTCCAAATCGTGAAAAAAATGATGTAGATTCAACGTAAATAAAATCATATATTTCTTTCTTCATGATTTGAGTTACTTCATTTGGTGAAACAATGATTCGTTTATTAATTTCAGAAGTTAAATTATTTAGTTTTATAGAATCTACCATTTTAATTTTTGTTTCAATTGTTAAATTAGTATCAAAAAAGGCCAATGCTACTGTTTCAGGTGCTAAATACCACAAGTGTCCACATCGTTTTTTTAATGTTGATTGAGAAATTTTTTTATGTATATTTTCATAATCGACGAGACTTTTCAATAATTGTAAGTCTTGAAATGGAGCTAAAGAGGCAATAGGTGCACAAAACCATGTCTTAATATACAATCGAATAAGAAAAATACAAATTGAACGAATTGAATCTTCTTCATTTTTTTTTAATTTAAATTGCTTACGAAATATAAATATTTTTAGAGAATAAATGGCCTTAGACATCCAACGTGCGTGGTGCATTGCACCTGGATACTTAAAAGATATACCACGAGTAGGGGTACCACCAAGAAATATTACAGCTAATTCCAACAATTCTCTGTAGTCGTCTCTGTTGTGAAGTTTGCGTAATTGGTCCATGTAAAATAATAACATAACATTAGTTATATCATTTAATTTTTCACTGACAATTATATCTTCTAATCCAGTATTATAATTATTGATATTAACTTTTGGCCAAAATTGTTGAAAACGTTTAAAAATTTGAATATCTGGACCAGACGTAACCACAAAGTTTACTTCAAATGCCGATCTAAGTATAATTTCGTAAATGTGATGCCTGCAAGGAAAGTATAAAATATCACGTTCTAATAGTTGTTCTAGGATTATACATGCTCCTTTTAGACGGCCCGTGTTCGAAGCTGTTGTATCGCAACATAGAGCTTGTACATGATCGATAAGGCCCCATTCTTCAAGTGCTTGAAACACTGCTTCCGCTTGATTTTGACCAGTTCCAGTTATGAGATTAGGTACACTTAACAGTTTTTCGGAATTTTTATATGAAACAATAACTGGTAATCGATCAACAAGCTCTTTACCTGTTAAATCTGGGAGTAGCTTACCATCCCAATGAACAACAACTGGACCTACTTCTGATGTATTGAATTCTTTTCGAAGTTGATCTGCTCTATCCTTACGTAAGCGCTGGCGTATTCGGTTAATAGATGTCCGATTTAAAATTAAATCATTTACGTGTATACCAAACGCTTCTACAGTAGCTGTTAATATATGAACTGCATCGCGATCACTTATTTTACACCTGTCCAATGCGATTGCAAGTTTCGGCGTTATAAAATTTTTCTTACCTCTACTTTGAAACGTATGAAGATCTAGGAATTCGGATGTGTTACCAATATCTAACGATTTGTTTGAAATATTTTCACCAGTATCAGAATCGCTATCAGAACTTGTAGAACAAATTATTTCGCTGTCAACAGTACGTCCTAAAATAAATTAAATTTATAGAATAATTTAAAATGGTTTGATAGAAATTTACAGTCTTACTTGCTTGTTCAATTTCTCCATAAGCTCTCTTTTTCCGTTTTGTAACTGCTTCTAACCGAGTAATTACTCTTTCTTCAGCTTTTTGTAAATTTTTATCTTTACCAAGCATACAACTAATTCTGCCTTTTTCTCTTTGAGATAGTAAGAATTGTCGATCTACTTCTATTTTAATAATATCCAATGCATTCATATGTGCAATATCAAAAAGGTCATCTAACTCATTCACAAAACATTCTTGTTTTTTCTTATTTATTTCAGTTTTTCTTGTTGCATGTTTTTATAAGGTTCTCCATTCTTCGTATAATGATTCCAGCTTCTTAATGTTATTGTATTCTTGTCTTATTGGAATGCGAGCTTTTTGCCAAAATATAACTATTTCTTGGATAACAAGTTTCGCACTTTCGTGTAAGTTGAGTTTTACTTTACGCATATTAAAAAAAGTACACGTAACGCCTGTCTTTTTGACGGTAATTTACTACCAATAATTTGGTTGCAAGTACTACCAATTAAAAAAATTTTATCTTGCTCACGAAGAATAATATTTGAAGTAGATGTTGAAGCCATGATAAAAAAATATGTGTAATATTTTGTTTTGCTATCTATCGTGGTCCGCAGTATACTAATCGACCGTCAGATTACATACAAATATGTTAGTATTTACTATCAGTTTTATGGAGTAGTCTATTTTTAAAACTGTTTCGAATCATTAAAAGATAATAAAAAGATAATCAAATCAAATTATTAAATTATTAAATGCTGTTTGCTTATCTCAGATAATAAATTCAATCAGTTACAAATGTAATAATATAATGATGCTAGATATTTTGTAATCTTGTTAAATTGTCACGTTATTAAATTACGTTTTATACATTTTATAAACTTGTATGTTTCATAATTAATTATATATAAAAATATTATGTTAATCAAAAAACTATATAGAACAAGAATTATGGAAAATTTAATTTACTATAAATAATGTCCTACACATATTTATATATGAGTGAGTTGAAACGAGATATAAATAAAACATTAAAAAAAAAACGTGGTTATTTGAATAAAATAGTGCTTTCGAACTTTAAGGACCCAGGGGCACGGGTTAAACTTAACCTATCGACATGAAATTTTGTACACATAGTTTTTATATATATTGGAACCAAATTAGGGGGTAAGACTGAAAAAAATGTTATAAAATAAAATCACCTATTTGACGAAGGGCCACCCTAATACACATCATTAAAATATTTAAGTAATATACTTATAAACTAAACTAATTCATATATTTGGTAGTACCCAATAAATAATTTTTTCACTTGAAAAAGATTTTTTTTTCTGGTTTTTTAATCGACACATTTAAGAATATCGCAGTATGGATTACAGAAACCATTTTTAATAATTATAAACAAAGCGAGGTCCTTAATTGTTGTGTTTAATAGTCCTCCTTTAATTTTCCAGGTAAAATATGGAGAAATGTCATCATTATTTTATATTTATAGAATAATATTTCAATAATACATCAAATATCTACACTGACCGTGAAATTTGATTCATACATAAATACATTAAAATAATGTGATTTTGATATTTGTTTTCAAATACGAAAATAGTAAATTATTAGTTTGGCTGGGGCCTGGGGTCCCTGCAGTCTATGGGCCTCAGTGATCAACAAGTTGACAACAACCCCCATCTTCGGAGAGTTGTGCTACTGTAAATATTATACGCAAAGGCAAAGATGTATATTATGTTATAACTTATAACCAACTCATTATCAATTTTACCCACTTCTTAAAATAAATCGAGTTAGTGTATTTTTACTGAATTCTGTGTATTATATTCACTTATATTCAATTGTATAATTTACAATGTTGACTGTTATACACACCACACTCAGAAACGCACTCAGAAATAATAAAATCCACTAATTTGTGAAAATAGTTATATATATTTTCTTTCTGTAATGTACCCCGAATAATGAAATAATCGGTGTCAACTTCGAAAAAATCATTGAAACAAAATAAATATGATTCCAATAATAATAATAAAAAAATAAGTAGGAACCTTTAATTAATAAGTATTAAACATATTTAGGGTGTGTGGTTAGTTATAAGCTAAAAATATGAAGATGAGATTTTTTTGTGGGAGGGAGAGGGGCGTCAAATATAGTTGCCCTAGGGCGTTATTGGTGGTTAGAGCGGCACTGCAGACTATACTATGATTAGGTACCTATATTATTTTATATTTCATGACCAAGTACCTACTTGAATCAAATAATCTATACACACAGGAAACATTGATAGTGAATAACTTATCAGTTATCAACCAAAAGTTTAACTTTATAAGTATAAAATATGGTTCCTATTTTGGTATTAATTGTATGATAATTTATAAACCATATCAGAAAAACTCGAATTTTAGGTGATTAAAAATCAACAATTGTATACAATAAAGTAATACAGTAATATAACTTATATTGTTATATACTTATTACTCGTTTTTAAAATTATAAACTTATAAAGTTAAAACACTTTGCAGCACAACTAACTTTTATAAATTTAACAAGTTTTAAATAATTATAAAACAATTTATAATATTATAAGTACCTACCTAAATCAATAAGTAAGAGATAAAACACATCAACAATTTTTATATGAGTTTTGAAATTTGTAGATAGCAAGAAGGCTATGTTTAAATTTGTCATACCTACTATAGATATTTTGTTTAACATTTCTACATTATATTATGTAAATGAGTTATAAATAGTTTCTTTGTTAGATTAGAAATTAAATATTTCTAGAAAGGAAATTTCACGAATTTTAAAAACTCTAGTTTTAACTAGGTACTGATAATATAACTACCTACTCGTACGGAATTTGATATTTATACATCGAAGTACTCCGAATAATATTATCGGCTTTGCGATATGAAATGAAAATTGCATGTTGTCGTTCGAAATCGGAAATACTAAGAAACTTAAAACTAAATAAATAAAAAGATAACGATAGGAAGTGGAAAAGGTAATATTACATTTTTCCACCGCGTTCTCAGACCTCAGACCAGAGGCACACAGCAGAATTCCATCCATAAGACGTGTGTGAAGTTGGCACCCCTAATTTATCGTATCGTCACCCAACTGGTATCATATTTTTGCAAATTACCTAATTGCAACATTTTACTATACTGCAAAAAAAAATGTTGCAACATGGTTTTACAACCCTCACTACGAAACATACAGTTCGGTTGGCCAAGTTCACGTTAGCACCCTGATTTTGTCTCAATGTAGCAAAAACTGTTTTCGCGCCATATTTGTCGTAGAACTATCAAATTTTCGTAACACGTAAAGAAAAACTTTATCTGTGCAATAGCGTGCAGGGGTTTCTCTTTCCAAGCTCAGTCCATTTATAATAGGTCAATGGTTTTTTTTTAATAACACAATCCAATAATTTTTTTCTTTTAAGCAAATGAAAAAAAAACGAAATGTTTAGAAGCAAATAACTTTTATTGTATTTATGTTATCTAAAATATAATATGCACTTTGTTTCATAGATAAAGCTGTTGATCAGACATCTTGGAGCCACTACTACAAACGCAGGAAGGTAAAAGTTGTCCCATGCAAAACAGTTTTTTCCATGTTGTACATTTGTAAGACGGAGACAACACATGCGGGCGTGACGTCCTCATAATATATTATAATATTCGCTTGTATACACATAATATTATAATAATGTAAACTTCAATGGCAGTTTGCGAACGACGACCGTAGAAACATTCTAGTGTGGTCGACAAATCGGCCAAATGTAAACTCCTACACTAATAACCTTTTAAAATTTTTACCTGCAAATCAAAGATATTGTAATCTCCTTCATAGAAATTTTACCCTTTAAAAAATAGGGTAATATTACTTAAATTCACAGTTTTAAAGTTAAAAAGCTCAAAATTATCATAACTTGAAAATAATAATTATACGCTGTATGATAATTCTCGAAGGTTAGATTATATCCATATTATAATAATATACTATACTACCTATACGTTCATATCGGCCCTTGCAGTACAAAATGTTTTAAATAGATCAGCGATATGGCATCGAATATTCTTGAATAACGATAAAAAAAAGTCATAAAAATATACGTAAATGATTATGAATTAGTATTGTTTTATTGAATTTTTTATTATTTTTTTTCAAATTTTTTTTTTGTACGTATGTGATTTTGACTATTGTTTTATTATATTTTTCAAATAATTTTTGTTTTAGGATTAAACGATTATGACTATTATTTTATTAACACTTTTATTAACTATATTTTAAAAAATTTGTTTTCAACGTAAATGATAATGATTATTGTACCTATTATTAACATTTTTATTATATTTTTCAAACCATTTTTATTTTATGTGTTAATATATTGCAAGACTGATATTTTTTTACAGCAATTCGAGCGGTATTAATTTTTTGTAGGAGTTAACACTATCTTTTATAGGAGTTAACACTATATTTTGTAGGAGATAACACTACATTTGTAGGAGTTTACCATTCCCCGACAAATCCACCACAGTACTAGAGACCGAAGCAACACACAAATATGCACAAAAGACCCGTGTAATATAGGGTTTAAAAATCTCGCGGCATTTATTTTCTTGAAATATTTGGTTTGTGTGAAAACAAAAAAAAATTGTGTAATTTATGTAAAAGTTTATTTTATATATAGGTAAAAATCATAAACTAACAGCAAGAGAACATCTTTAAAAGTTGGTTTATTGTAGCGAATACCAATCAATAATAAAAAAAATATGCAAATAGCCGTTGGGGACTCAATTGATATGTAATTATTAGTGATGGGTTAACCGATAGTATAATACCATTTGTATAAGCCTGCAGGGCAAGTAAATGATAATTTTTAACTGAGTTAAGTTAAGTTAATGGAAAACATTTTAAAAAGTTTAAAGTTAACAGTTAACCTAATTTTTATTACAAAAGATGTATGCATTTATTATATATGTATCCAAGTCAAATCAAATTACGCACACATTAGTAGTAACTACTAACTAGGTATAGTACTTATAGTAACATTGATTATAATATACTATAATCATAAATCCAGTAGCGGATCTGAAGCTCATTTAAAGGAGGGGGGGCGAATTTGTATCATAGAGTTTAATTATTAACTAATTATTCTATTAACTTATTCGTAGTAAATATAAACGTATTAAAATTCAACAGTATTTTATTCAATATTAAATAAAACAAAATATGTACTAATAATTTATTTGAGCAACAATTGTATGGTTCTTTTTTACCAGCCGCAAATGTGTCAATGAACAATGAAAATAAAGTATTCAGCACTCAATATTAAAATTGAGTTATTTACCACAGTCACAGTGAACAAAATATTTAATTTATTTTATAAAAATGAAGTGATAACAGATTTGATGGTAGGAAAAAAGTCTCGGGGAAAAAAAAAGTCTTAGAGGTAAAAAGTCTGTTTGCTAAAGATAATATCTAATAATTATGTAATCATATAATTATAGGTAACTACTAAATACAAAACAGAAAATTACATTACATTACATAATATTATAAAAATCCTAGTTCTATAAGTTGTTATCGCTGTAGCTTTTAATAAATACAAAACAGATATTAAACAAAAATAATAGCTAATAATTATAAAATTATAAAAAATATCTCATTGAATCTTAGGCAATAATATTATTAAAAAAAATATACATATCTATATATCACTAAGTTATGTCAGA
The DNA here is from genome assembly GCA_949089665.1 of Macrosiphum euphorbiae. Taxonomy (NCBI): domain Eukaryota; kingdom Metazoa; phylum Arthropoda; class Insecta; order Hemiptera; family Aphididae; genus Macrosiphum; species Macrosiphum euphorbiae. The sequence goes on along the minus strand of CARXXK010001250.1, from coordinate 785,087 downwards.
ATAGAAAATAAATTATTTTCATAAACTTTTTTCCGTTTCCCAACAGATTTATGCGGCGGTGCAGCACTCTACAGCACTGTTTGGAGGTAAAATGATTTTATCTGTCATTCTATAGATAATTTAAAACTATGACCGTAGCAAGTTGTCTACAGTAATTTTGATTATAACCAAGAAAATATTCTTTTATTATCTATGGTTATAACCAATTTCAAATTTGTTTCGGATATAATCTTGTTATTTAAATTCGATATTTTGTATTGATAATCAAATAACAATATAATTTATAAGATATTCAAAAAATATACCTTTTTTCATTTTTGTATCTTTTATTAAGTTTGAAGTTATAGTCATGAGTCATGACCGGTGGCGGCTCGTGGTATGGTGCACAGGAGCACGTGAACCACCCAAAAAAAATGAGAAAAAATGTTAAAAAAGAATTAGACTTATAATAGTTTATTTATAACATGTAATTGATTATTATGTGCATGGTCTGTAATAAAAAAAAAAACTTTTTGCAGATTTTCATGTTGAGAAGTGGGTCTATGAACGATTAAATAATTCGGGGAGCCAAAATTAGTTGTGTTCCGGGCGGCCGTGTAAATATTATCTACGTGCATCGACACATCGGTTAGTTGATGACCTAAAAACAAAAAAAAATTTGACAAATTTATCAAATTTTAAATTTAAAAAAGGTGGGTAAGTGGAAGTCGCTCTGCTGTACATTAGCATTATAAGTTATAATACGTTATACATCAACATCAATAACAAACCCTGATACTATCATAGATATATAATAGTACACTTTAGAAGTTTCAAGTAGGTACCCACGAATAATATTATATAATCACAACAAAATAACTAGGTTTTTTAATATGTAATTTCGTCCAAATCTGAACATAAAATGACTATAAAAATAAACTGTGATTGTATATTTTTTAGATTTTTCGGTAAGAGAATTAACTACTTACGTGGAATCTTGTTTTAAATTTTCAATCCTTAGCTATAAAAACTGAACATTTTATAATTTATTAATTACGATGATTAATAATTTTCGAGATTTTGAAAAATTCTGTCAAAATTCGACGTTTAAATGCTTATAAAAAAAAATTTTGCCTATGTATTTTTAATATTTTTCAACTGATATTGTAACAATATACCAGGAGCCTTGTATTACATTTTTACACTTTTTGGCCCAACAGATGAAACTTTATTGATATTCATAGAAAAAAAAACACACTACATAGTAAAATCAATACATTCATCGTTCCACTCCGAATCTAAAAAGTAACTTTGAAGTATATACAACAATTTATTATGATAATTATTCATAATTATAATACCTAATAAAATATTTTTACCGAAAAGATATGCCTAAAATGTATAACAAAAATGTAACTTAAATGTATGTTTAACAATATATATATGTATACATATCGTTTAATCACGTTAATTGTTAATTTTATTGTACCTATATAGATAGTACAGGCTATAGCCATAGGCGCACATAGGGTGTTAATTTAGGGGGTGCTGGGATAATTTATGGTTCACAGATCCGTGGGGGGCAAAGCCCCCCACACCCCCCTAATCCTAATATTTCTGCATTGCATTACATTTTATTTGTACAGTGTATACAATAATTTCTAAAGTGCAATGTATCAAATAGTCTGTATGATTGTAAAGAAGACGCTAGGTACACCCACATGTGTTGTCTTCGTATTACAGACGTATAGGTACAACATAGGCAAAACTGTTTTGCACGGGTATAAAAAACATTCAGGCTCTACTCTAAGCTAAAAAACTAAATGTTCACACTAGAAAAATGAGAAAATGTACTCTGTAACTTTGTTTTTATATTTCCGATATCAAAACCAAAATAAAAGGTATTTAAGTTTGATAAACAAAAATGGTGCTCTGCTGTACAGTAGGGTACAAGTGGGTCACTGTATAATCGATGGTATTAAATTTGAATTCAATGATAAACTAACATCATTGTATAAGAAAAACGATTCTGAGCGAAGACGATTAAGTCAGCCTATGATATTACTACCTAAGTATATTTGATGATACTAAGGTGAATAAAGTAATTTATATATAACCTATTTAAGTAGAATCTTGTTTTAAATTTTCAATCATTAGCTATAAAAGTTGAACATTTTATAAATTTTTAACTATAAAATTATTATTAAATTTTAAATGTGATAAATTTGAATTTTAAATAATTATAAAAAAAAATTGTGCCTATGTATTTTTAATATTTTTCAAGTGTTAATGTAACAATATATCAGGAGCTTCGCATTCAATTTGTAAGCTTTTTTACCATACAAATAAAATTTTATTGATATGAATAGAAAAAAAAATTAAAAAAATTGAAAACTGAAAATGTCCGTTAATAGCTCACAAAGAATCAAAATATTTTCAAAACTATATAGTGTATAGGAAATGCTAATATAAAAATTTAGTAAAATTTTCAAGTATCTACAGTCATTCGTTTTTTAATTACAACAAAATTTGAAAATCGTTACATGAGAAATCGAGTGAATATCAAATGTTGTAAAAATATGAATTTCAAACGTTGATAAAAATTTAATTTGAGATTCTTGTAGACATTTTTTTTTTGATAAAAGTAGACAAACTTATGAGGAATCTTGCATTACATTTTCATATCTTAGATTTAAAAAGAAAAATTTTTATGAATTTCTAACTCGAAATAATTTGCAAATTTTGGTCATTTTGTAGTATTTTGTTACTATTTGGAATTTAAATGCTTATAACAAAAAACTGTGAGTAAGGATTTTTAATATTTTTCATCTGTCTTTGAAACAATATATTAGGAGCCTTCTATTAAATGTTTAAGCTTTTATACCCAACAAATAAAATTTTATTGATACTTATAGAAAAAAAAACTAAAAAGAATGGAAACTAAAAATGTCCGTAAAAAGCTCAAAATAACTCAAAATATTTAGAAAATTTTATCATGTATAGAAAATAGAAATATAAATAACCAGTGAAAATTTCATATATCTACGGTCATTTGTTTTAAAGTTACACCAAAAACCAAAATCAATTTTCTCGAAAACAGATTTTGCGTAAAAATTCCCGGTTTTCCTTAATTTTTCTTTTGTTTTTCACGGCGCTTTTGAAAACTACTGTGAAATTTTTGCTTTTGACCCCCCCAAAGTACCAACTAGATTCACTTTCCTATCAGAAAAGATATTGTTGAAGAAAATCCAAGCACTTTTACTGTCCTAAAAGATGATGACAGACAAAAAAAAAAAAAAATGAATTCGTGAATTCGTAAACAGTTGTCAAAATTTGTAATGAAAAGAAAAATTCCGAACCAATAAACCACGATAGTTTATAAATGATTGGTGAAATACTGAAATAAACTGAGGGTGCTAGTTTGAAGCTTGGGGGTGCTAAGCACCCCCAAGCACCCCCCTATGTGCGCCTATGGCTATAGCTTTAATAGCTTTAAATATTATATTACTAGCTGATACCGTGCACTTCGTTTCCAGTTAAATGTACCAACTCTATATGACTCAAACTTTGTTCGGTGTATGGTGTTCTTATTATAACTCTTCTGTTGCCTGGGATAAAAATTCTGATTTGCAGCAGTAATTATACATAATTATATACACATATAATATCAAGATACAGCGTACGAAAGAATTGAATGCATTGAATGAATACACCGATGTCAAGGCAACCAATGGCGACAATTTATAAACAACAATTTCCACCATAATCTCTAAACCCCCGTTTGAGCACATCTCCTGGTTGAACCTAGGGGGGGGGGGTGATTTGCGAATCTAAATTATCCGGGGAGTCAAGCAATCGCATACAAAAACATTCATTCAACAAACATGAACGATTAACCAATAGGCCCAATATACTGTTGCGCCACTGTTGTATTTTTTACATCCAGATTTCCAATTTTTCGGTGGATTTTCTAAAATTTTCTTTCGTACCAATCTTCTCGTATAACAATTTCGAACATCTTACAAAAAAATTTGAGCCAAATCGGTCCGGCCGTTCTTGGCCGTTTTATCCAGACTAACGAACAGCAATTCATTTTAGATTCTGAGCGGAGCGATGAATGTATTGGTTTTACAATGATGTGTGTTTTTTTTTTTATATTTTTATATTTTTATATTTTTATATTTTTTTTTGTGTCTGTCATCACGTTTTGGGACAGTAAAAGTGCTTCGATTTTCTTCAATAATACCTTTTCTGATAGGAAAGTGAATCTAGTTGGTACTTTGGGGGGTCAAAAGTAAACATTTTCCAGTAGTTTTCACAAGCACCGGGAAAAACAACATAAAAATTAAGGAAAAACGGGAATTTTTACGCAAAATCGATTTTCCAAAAAATCGAATTTGGTTTTTGGTGTAACTTTAAAACAAATGACCGTAGACACATGCAATTTTCACTGGTTGTTTATATTTGCATTTTCTATACACGATAACATTTTCAAAATATTTTGATTTATTTTGAACTGTTTAGGGACATTTTCATTTTCCATTTTTTTTTAGTTTTTTTTCTAAAAATATCAATAAAATTTTATTTGTTGGTTGCGAAAGCTTGAAAATTTAATAGAAGGCTCCTAATATGTTGTTTCAAAGGCAGATGAAAAATATTAAAAATCCTTTGTCACAATTTTTTTTTATAAGCATTTTAAGTTCAAAAATTGACAAAATATGGAAAAATCACGAAAATTAGCAAATTATTTTGAGTTAAGAATTCGTCAAAATTTTTCTTTTTAAATCTAAGATTTGAAAATGAAACACAAGATTCCTTATAAGATTATCTACCTTTATCAATAAAAAAATCTCTACCGGACAGTCAAGTTAAATTTTTATGAGCGTTTGAAATTCAAATTTTTACAACATTGGATATTCACTCGATTACTCATGTAGCGATTTCTTTATTTTGTTGCAATTCAAAAACGAACAACTGTAGATACATGAAAATTTCACTGAATGTTTAAATTAGCATTTTATATACACCATACAATTTTGAAAATATTTTGACTCTTTTTGAGCTGTTTATGGACATTTAAAGCTTTAAATTTTTTTAGTTTTTTTTTCTATAAATATCAATAAAGTTTTATCTGGTTGGCCAAAAAGTGTAAAAATTTAATACAAGGCTCCTGATATATTGTTACAATATCAGTTGAAAAATATTAAAAATACATAGGCACGATTTTTTTTATAAGCATTTAAAGTTGGAATTTTGACAAAATTTATCAAAATCTAGAAAATTATCAATCGTTGGACTTAAAAAATTATAAAATGTTCAGTTTTTATAACTAAGAGTTGAAAATTTAAAACAAAGATTCTCTTAAATAATTCATACTGTAACCAAAAATTCTAAAAAATATATGAACACACTTATTTTTTACAGACACTTTAATTTCAAATTTAGACAAAATTTCATATTTAAACCAAGAATTACGATTTTAGTTATTTTGTTGTGATTGAATAATATTATTCGTGGGTACTTGAAACTTCTAAAGTGTACTATTATATATCTATGATAGTATCACGGTTTTTGTTGATGTATAACGCGTTATAAGTATCTAATGGATATTGTGATATGATTAGTTTGGAATTTATTATAGGTACCTATTATAGGTCAATTTTTTGTGTAATACCATAGATATGTATATAATATGTCTTATACATAGACTGACATACCGTCACCGCTCAGAATCGTTTTTCTTATACAATGATATTATATCATTGAATTCAAATTTAATACCATCCATTATACAGTGACCCACTTGTAACCTACTGTACAGCAGAGCGACACCCACAATTTTTTTATTATTGAACGGTTCGCGTCAATGCAGTTATAAGTTTATGTGCTTCTGAGGTGATTATAACCTAACCCAAGGAAGCAGCGCTTCTCAATTTACGCTCACAGCCTACTTATTATTGACTAATTCTCCTCTTTACTTTGATATGTGTACCCATATATATAGCACAAAACAAATTTAATATAACGCAGCTCGATTTATATTTATTACTAGGGCTAGGATTTATATGCATTTGCATGTTTTTTTCCTTAAGTCCAAATTGATTGTTTGTCAGATTTGAATGTGCGGACACTTATACTTAAAAATTTGAGTGGTTTTAATAACAGCATAGAATTATAAACGGTGAATATGAAAATGAAGAAGAATATATTAATATTAATCTGGAAAATTGCGTCATTCAAATATGCACAAATAACCTAGTGTGATGTGGAAAGGAGTGTTAGTCAGTATAAATTTATTCTACGTTGAAATCGCTGGTCGTTCGTATTTGAAAATTTAAAACAGCATATCATAGTAGCGTGTAATAATATAAACTAATATTTAATGTAATTATATAAACTTATATTTAATGTAATAATAATAAATTATGAATTATCATAAAAATAAATATCAAGAAATAATAAAAATTTGTTTTTGCATATTTTGGTAAATCAAATGCATATTTTACAATTTGTTACTGCATATAAATCCTAGCCCTAAATTATTACCAACATTTTAAAATACGTATGAAATATATATATTACATATGACTGCACTCTACTTTGTCAATCATGAGATTAGAATATATTATGTATTATTCTTAAAAAGAAAAAACCTCATTTGAAATTTAGAAAAAAAAAACTTGTATTCTTAAGAGTATTTATGGACATAAATAGTTAAAATTTTTTTTTTTTGATTATTCTGATTCGAATTATTCAAAATAGCTTCATAAAAAAGTCAAATATGTTTTCAAAATAATTATAGGAGTAAAACTCAAGTTAGTACACGTTGGAACGCTTATAGGTCTATTTTACTCTACAAAACCGGAAATAAGTGTGGAATCCCCTTAACTTCACTCGCCCACTATTTTAAGTCGTTCAATGTTTTCAATTAAATAACGAATAACCATTGAGTATTGACGATAAAGATAACACAGTATAAATTTCATGATCAAAACAATATTGATCGACGGTCGGTCGTCGAATGACGGCGGGCGGCGGCCTACGGGAATTTCGTTGTTTCTAAGTACAGCCCACGACTTATTATAATAATATTATGGCGGGGTGCGTAGCGCGGGTCTGGTAAAATTGTTTCCATTATATTATACTGATAAGCTATGTAAAAATATTCGTGCCCCTGCAGGATCGCGTATTTTGTGTGTTAATATCTATTACTGTTAATTTAGTAATCGAATATAAAATTATAATATTAATATATTATAATATATATTTTTATTAAAACTGGACCATATTGAAGGGGCCTCTCAAGGGATTTCTCCCGCTCTCCACCTGGGCCAGTCCGCTACTGCTATTGTCCTTAAAAAGTTGCGACTACTTAAATGTGAGCCATGTCATAATATTAATAGGTGAGTTGTAAGTAATTATAAAAAAACTTACACTTACTACTACAATCAGTATAAATAGTGCAAACACAATAACGTGTACTATATATATATATATATAATTTCATATAATCAACGCGACCAGTTTAAAATTATAAAATTAAATTAATGACTAGTAATAGGTACACTGACGTGTTACAATGTGTGTTTGCCTGAAGACGATATATCGCTATATCAGGCTCGTGTGCATGTGCGAATGTGTGTGAAGTGAGCCTGTAAATGTAACCATGGTTAGTATAACCACTGCAGTACCCATACCGGTTCTGACTTTAGATTTTTGAAGCGTACTATCGTATACGCCGATCACAGACGTACACAAATAAACAAACAAATAATAATATAAGCACTTTATTAAACTCGGATGCCCAGTGGTAATCGAGTCACACGATCACCACACTCTGACCCCTTTTCTATTCTTATATGTTCCTTATATCTTAAGATTAAAATGTTGTCATAACCTAGTTACATGTAATATGGTTAATGTTTATAAAATATTGTTACCTATGCCTAATTGTTTTCTTAACCTAGTTTTTACGTACTAACATTTCTTATTACTACATCGTTATACTAAATGATTAATACAACAGTAACTAAGCAAATCGGTACCCTTCTAAACATCTAGACATGTGACATGTATTATGTGCGAATATAGGTTGGATCCAGTACTCCTTCGTGGCGTTTAAAAGTCATAAATTGTCGTCAAACATCTAACAGATGACTGTCACTATTTTGTGAACGGTGTCATTCACATCGTAGTCAACAGTAACACAAAAATACAAAGTAAATATCTAGTAAATTTTTTTTTTTTCAGAATTAAAATCCAAAGTTTTAGAACTTAGGCGAACTTAAATTTTTTCAAAACGTCAGGTCTTTTAAACTAAAACTGACGGTAGTAGCTAGGCCCCTTATAATTGTTGTGGATGCACTATATACCTAAGTTCTGAACTCATAGACTATTTGTTCACCCGCTGTTATACGATAAGTTACGCTGTAAGATGCGATAATTATATCTTAGTCGGCAGATAAATCCTCTGTGGTGCCGCCTATCACACTGAGAAACAGAGATTTATGTGATATTCGTATTATTTGATGTGTGTCTGTTTGTGGTATTGTGTACCTATTGACCAATGACCATCCTTGTCAACGTCATGACGCATCAAATGATTACGACTAACCAAGTATAGAAAACGCAGCTAAATTGTGACATTGTGTAATGTTGGTGTACTTAATTTTCTATTTTATTCAATTTATTAACATTTTACGAAACAAACCATGAGAAACGTATAATAATAATCTAGAACAACCACAAGGAAAAAATGAAAAATATACTTCTAAATCTTAATAGGATAGTATTCCACTATTACACCATAAGACTCTAATAAGTAGGTATTATAATTTATAGTCCATGAAGTATGAACAATGACATCGTGTCATCAACATTCGAATTCACCTTTTGTAAAAAGGGACCTCCCGTCCATACAGTATTAATATACTTATTTTAATTTCATAATAGTGTTAACAATATTTTTAAATTTAGATTTCAAACTATAAAAAGGTGGGCAAGTGGATCACTGTAATGGATGGTGTTAAATTTTTGGCATTTGGTGATTTACTATTCCACACAATATTTTACATTTACATTTTCGTTCACACGATTCAGCACAAAACTAATTTGCGACGTTGCCGATTGTACATCATTCGGAAAAACGATTCAGAGCGGAGACGGTTTGTCAGTCCATAGGATATTTTATATTATATTTATATTGTTATTATTAATAAATAATAAGGTGGTAGCCTGTAAGTTAAATTGTTGAATTAATATTATTTGCATATTATCATATTTGTGTAAAATAATATAGGTACATTAAAAGTTTCAAATACCAACGAATAATATTTTTAAATTGAAAAAAAATAAATAAAAACGTTACAGATATTATTGGTTATTTTTCTTATTATTATGTAATTTCATCCAAATCTGAACTTAAAATAACTATAAAAAACTGTGTTATAATTTGTTTAGATTTTTTGGTTACTGAATTAACTACTTATTTACGTTTAACCATGTTTTCAATTTTCAAGATTTTTGACAAAACGAATAAAATTTTATTGACAGTCACAAAAAATTAAATAAAACATTGAAAATTGAACCGTAAACAGCTCAAAACGAGTCAAAATATTTTGAAGATTTTATCGAGTATAGAAAAAAACCATGTGTGTTACCAGTACGCGCGCGGGAAGTTAAATTTCTTTTGAATGGTACACGTGAGTGAGTGAAAAAGAAAGAAAAAAATATTAATTCATTTAAAAAATGAGAAGAAGTATCCGGAATTATTTATTATTGATAGTTTTATTATTTTTTTTATATTTTTATTCGACAGATCGATGGATAATTGTTTGTAGTATTGTTTTTATCCAGACAATAGATTTGTGAGTGAATACTAATAATAATAATAAAAATAAATAATAATCGATCATTAATTATTCATATTAATTAGTATGGCCCGATTATAATATATAATACTAGCTGATCCCGTGCACTTCGTCGCCCTTTAAATGTATCAACTCAATATGAGTTATGACTCAAACTTTGTTCAATTCGTTATTCAATATTCGGTGTATGGTGTTCAAAATTTATCTTATCTTTTCCGTTGCCCGGAATAAAAATTCTGAAACGCAGCAGTACATTATCAGGTAGATCCTGCGGTAGATCGCGGACCCCGTGCTGTTTGTACGGAAGTGTATGATTTAACTCTAAATTATCAAAGTTATACCAAGTTTATTTTGATATAATACGGTGGATTAATATAACAAATTTGGTTGCTCGTAAAAAATCACAACTCTTAAAAAAATTATGATTGTTGAACTCCTTTTGGGTGTAACTTGCTGGGGTAAGTGCAACTCAGCCACCCTGGTAGGCAATGTTCAATAATTTGATTTGATGCAAGCTTGTACCTGATCTGCCCGAATAACCAATGGCAACCAATAAATAAATGCTAATTTCTAATGTAGACTGTAACCAATGGCAACTATTAATAAATAAAAATAAAATTTCCAATTTCCATCTTGAATCTCAAAGTTCCTGTTTGAGCACCTATTTAAAATGCGAATTTCGAAAAATCCTTTCTTAGCGCACGTCTACATCATAATAGTTAACTGTATGCCAAATTTCAGCCAGATCCGTCCAATGGTTTGAGCTGTGCGTTGATAGCAGTCAATCAGCTTACTGTTTTATATATACAGATATATATATATATATATATTATAATATATAATAAAACAACATTACCATGACAATATTTATTTATTTACGGACATGTACGCTTTCGCGTTCGTACGGCCGCCCGTTCGTACGCGCCGCCCGTTCGCTTTTTTTTTCCTCACTACCGTGCGTAAAGAAGTATAACTTCAAAATAGAAAATTTTAAAATAAATCTGAAGTAAATTTCAAGTATTTATTATTTACAGGTTATCCGTTTTTGAATTACAACAAAATAAGAAAACCATTCCATGAGAAATCGAGTGAATATCCTGTTATAAAAATGTAAACTTCAAACGCTCATATAAATATTTAATTAAACGTTACGGAAAATATAATTTTTGACAAGGGTAGACAAACTTATGAGGAATCTTGTATTACATTTTCAAATCTTAGATATGAAAATAACACTTTTAATGAATTTCTAATCAAAATAATTTGCAAATTTTCGCGATTTTCTCGAATTTCGTCAAAATTCAAACTTAGATTATATGCCCGTAAAAAATATTATTGTAATAAGAAGATAATTATTTATATTAACGTTTCTTGTAAATATTATATACTCATCCAAAAAAAAAAGGTGGGTAAGTGGGTGTCGCTCTGCTGTACAGTAGGTTACAAGTGGGTCACTGTATAATGGATGGTATGACATTTGAATTCAATGATATTATATCATTGTATAAGAAAAACGATTCTGAGCGAAGACGGTATGTCCTTCTAGGTACAAGACATATTGTATACTATTCTATGGCCTTAAAAAAAATTGACCTATAATGAATTCCAAATTAATCATATCACAATATCCATTAGGTACTTAAAACGCGTTATACACCAACAACAAACTCTGATACTATCATAGATATATAGTAGTATACAGGGGCGCATTAAGGGTTCACATATGGGGGTCAAAATTATTTTGCGCCCCTGGTGTATTTTATGAATATTAATGAAAGTATAAAAAACTTAAAAAAAATTTCCTCGCTGCGCTCGAAAAATTTAGTTAGTACCTTACATTTCATACAGTTATTATACCTACATAGATATCTTATAGATATTTCATGCAAACAGTACCAAAAGAGAAATGAAAATTCAACTTGTTTTGATCGACTTATATTAATTTTGAAAAGATGATTATATTCGTTAGTCTATTTTCTAGGTTTGCTCGGAAGTAGATTTACGATTTTATTTTTAGTTAATATAATATAATGCATAATAAGTTTACATTTTTCTCAAAATAAACTTATACTTAACTTAGTTGTAGATAGGGACGAAATTAAATATATAAAAATCCACTTCCGAGTAAACTTAGAAAAGAGGAATGCAAATCGAATTCCGTTTTCAAAATTGAAATCGAGCTACTGGAAGTATGTTTAATTTTCTTTCGCTTATTGGTCTAAATGTATGGAAAAAATGTAGTGCTGCAGCCCCCTTAAATTAATTACTAAATATCTATTTGGAACTTGGAATAATAATCCTTTCTTTTAAAATAGTACTGGTAATTGGAATATTTATTATGTAAAATGTTTATATTTCATTAACTAATAAATACCTCCTAGTAAGCAGCTCCTATATTTTTAGTTATTTATGGAGTACCTATGTATTAAGCATTGACTTATAACAATAAATATATCTTTATTCTTTATTAACAATAAAATATTATTACATATTATAAAACTATTTAAATGACAAATATGGAACAATACTAATTAAAATATTTTCTTATTTTTTTGTTCACAAACTCTTTTATAATACTTGACCAATCAATACTTCTAATCATCTCATTTTCTATTGATAGCCATAGGCGCACATTGGGTGTGAATTCAGGGGGTGCTGGGATAATTTATGGTTCACACCTCCTAATCCTAATATTTCTGAATTGCATTATATTTAATTTGTATAGTGTATACAATAATTTCTAAAGTGCAATGTATCAAATAGTCTGTATGATTGTAAAGAAGACGCTAGGTACGCTAGGTACACCCACATGTGTTGTCTCCGTATTATAGACGTAGGTACAACATAGGCAAAACTGTTTTGCACTGGTATAAAAAACATTCAGGCTCTACTCTAAGCTAAGAAACTAAATGTTCACACTAAAAAAATGAGAAAATTTACTTTGTAACTTTGTTTTTATATTTCCGATATCAAAACCAAAATAAAAGTTATTTAAGTTTGATAAACAAAAAAAGGTGCTCTGCTGTACAGTAGGGTACAAGTGGGTCACTGTATAATCGATGGTATTAAATTTGAATTCAATGATATACTAACATCATTGTATAAGAAAAACGATTCTGAGCGAAGACGGTTAGTCAGCCTATGATATTACTAAGTATATTTGATGATACTAAGGTGAATAAAGCAATTTATATATAACCTATTTACGTAGAATCTTATTTTAAATTTTCAATCATTAGCTATAAAAGTTGAACATTTTATAAATTTTTAACTATAAAATTATCATTAAATTTTAAATGTGATACATTTTGTCAAAATTTGAATTTTAAATAATTATTAAAAAAAATTGTGCCTATGTATTTTTAATATTTTTCAAGTGTTATTGTAACAATATATCAGGAGCTTTGCATTAAATTTTCAAGCTTTTTTACAATACAAATAAAATTTTATTGATATGAATAGAAAAAAAAGTGTGTGTGTTATCAGTACGCACGCGGGAAGTTAAACTTCTTTTGAATGGTACACGTGAGTGAGTGAAAAAGAAAGAAAGGCATGGATAGACTGGGTAATGAGGATAATAAAGAAATAAAAGAAACAATGTAAATTATATTTTTTATATATTTTTTTTTTAATTATTATTTTTTATGCTAATGATTGATTATCATTTTGCTCAATCGGTATAGTAGTTATGATTGGCATATGATGACTGAAATACGAAACGTACATTTGTGACTGAACATTATAAATATATCGCGTAAAAATTGCATCGATTGTTGTGCCTGATTTAGTAGTCGATATTGTTGGATCATTATTCAGTTGCAATAATATATAATATAATATATAAATTATAATATATAATATAACAACACTACCATGACAATATTTATTTATTTACGGACATGTACGCTTTCGCGTTCGTACGGCCGCCCGTTCGTACACGCCGCCCGTTCGCTTTTTTTTTCCTCACTACCCTGCGTAAAGAAGTATAACTTCAAAAAATTAAAATATTGAAAACTGAAAATGTCCGTAAATAGCTCAAAAAGAATCAAAATATTTTCAAAACTATATGGTGTATAGGAAATGCTAATATAAAAATTTAGTAAAATTTTCAAGTATCTACAGTCATTCGTTTTTTAATTACAACAAAATTAGAAAATCGTTACACGAGAAATCGAGTGAATATCAAATGTTGTAAAAATATGAATTTCAAACGTTCATAAAAATTTAATTTGAGATTCTTGTAGACATTTTTTTTTTTGATAAAGGTAGACAAACTTATGAGGAATCTTGCATTACATTTTCATATCTTAGATTTAAAAAGAAAATTTTTTATGAATTTCTAACTCGAAATAATTTGCAAATTTTCGTCATTTTCACGTATTTTGTCAATATTTGGAATTTAAATGCTTATAACAATTTGACCCCCCCAAAGTACCAACTAGATTCACTTTCCTATCAGAAAAGATACTGTTGAAGAAAATCCAAGCACTTTTACTGCCCTAAAAGATGATGACGGACAAAAAAAAAAATGAATTCGTGAATTCGTAAACAGTTGTCAATATTTGTAATGAAAAGAAAAATTCCGAACCAATAAACCACGATAGTTTATAAATGATTGGTGAAATACTGAAATAAACTGAGGGTGCTAGTTTGAAGCTTGCATATAAATGCCCATCTCATACTATGACATAATGTTATATACATAATTTATAACGTTTAATAGTACATTAGTATGATAGTTCTAATTATTATTAGTTGTTTCTTAAACCCGAGTTTTCCATTATGTCATACAATTTGTATGTTTTCTTTTTGACTCTGAGATACAAAAAAAAAAAAAATTACAAAAATGTACCGCCCCCAAAAAACTTCCGCCCGGGGCAAATGCCCCTTTTGCCCCCCCCCCCCCTTAATGCGCCCCTGGTAGTATACTTTAGAAGTTTCAAGTACCCACGAATAATATTATACAATCACAACAAAATAACTAAATAATTATTCTAGGTTTTTTATTATGTAATTTTGTAAAAATTTGAATTTAAAATGTCTGTAAAAAATAACTGTGTTCATATATTTTTTAGATTTTTTGGTTACAGTATGAACTATTTATGAGAACCTTTGTTTTAAATTTGTAACCCTTAGCTATAAAAATTGAACATTTTATCATTTATTAATTATAATGATTGATAATTTTCGATTAATTTTGATAAATTTTGTCAAAATTCAATCTTTAAATGCTTATAAAAAAAAATTGTGCCTATGTATTTTTAATATTTTTCAATCGCTATTGTGACAATATATCAGGAGCCTTATTGTATTAAATTTTTACACTTTTGGGCCCAACAGATAAAACTTAATTGATATTTATAGAAAAAAAAAACTAAAAAAATTGGAAACTGAAAATGTCCGTAAACAAGGAAGAAGAGTCAAAATATTTTCAAAATTGTACAGTGGAAATGTAGGAAATGCTAATATGAACATTCAGTGAAATTTTCATGTATCTACAGTTATTCGTTTTTGAATTACAACAAAATAAGGAAATCGCTACATGAGAAATCGAGTGAATATCCAATGTTGTAAAAATTTGAATTTCAAACGCTCATAAAAATTTAATTTGACTTTCTTAGACATTTTTTTTTTTGATAAAAGTAGATAATTTTATAAGGAATCTTGTATTACATTTTAAAATCTTAAATTTAAAAAGAAAAATTTTGACGAATTCTTACTATTATAATATTAATACTACTTACATATTTTAGTAGGTCGTAGGTATATTTGTTTTATGAAATACGATATAGCTGGTAAAGTAGGTAACTATATATCGTTTTTAATTTTTATACCTAAATATTATTATAGATTACAAGCCATTATTAATTACATAATGATACTTTATAGGTAATACGTAGGTACCTACACAAAATTAAGTGTAGACTTTAACTTGGCAATGAAATATTTTAAATACGATTATACCTAAGCTACTTTCTTTACTAAATCTGTTATCATCATTCCGTGGTTACGAACAGAAATTGTAATACTTTTATTTTGTATAAAATACTGTTTAGCTATAGATAATATTGTTAATATTAAAAATGTTTAAACTGCGTTATATATTTATTATTTCATAAGCAAATAGAAGAGATCTTTTTTTTTTAAATCTATTTATTGTATAACGTATACGGGCTATTATTGTATTTATTAGGTTTTATACTTATGTAGTAAGCAAGTTACTACGTAACAATAAAACCAATTCCACAGGTACATAATCAGTATAATATACTGTAGATCGGCATAAATCGGATATTAGAAACGGAAATAGGATTTCCTACTGGTTAACATAAGGAGACAGGCTCACTGAATAATATAATGACTCAGGAAGCACTGTACACGACGATATTCAAATATAAAAGAGTAGAATGATTATTTTAATGAATTAGACCATAGATTAACATTTTAGTAATACGCAGAATTATATTGGGAAGTCATAAAATGTGTGGGCTGGAACGATGACCACACAAATCACATCCGTGAGCCGAGATACAGTATCCATAGGCAAGGGGTACGGGGAACCTCATATATAAGGGAGCCTGAATCGGCCTGTTTTCAGACGTGTACTACCACCCATTAGTGCAAGCACCTTCACGCCACTCTGTACAACAATATTTGAACTTAGTAAAATTATCGAGTGTTATAATAAAATTCACAATTATACAACAACTGTTATATTATTCATTCATCAACCACGACTATATTATCTGAAGAAGTGTCTGCGACCTGCAACATTAACGTACCGGTAGCCACTTGTGTACTATTATTACTACAATAGTAGGTACCTAGATATCAGTATATCACATACGTTACACTTATATGTATCAAAAGATAACACAATAACCTCATGTATTCAAAGGTGGGTTACAAGAAGGCATTATAGGCAACTAGTTTAAAAAAATGAAAAATTTTTAACTTAACTATAGGTAGTTATAGTTGAGTGAGTATTATAGTAAGTGACCATTGTACCAACCTTTGATTTTTTCCCATTTCTCATCTTAAGCGGTTTGATATAATATGCAATTTTAGTGAAGTACTGAAATCAAAAATCTGATAAATAACTAATAAGTAACTTTCTTAAATATCTCTTAGGATATCAGCGCAATGTTTGTTTTCTCTCTCGGGAACATGCGCAACATAGACAAAACGCATTTACACAGAATCATTTAAAAAAAAAAATAATTTGTGTCTCAAAAACAATTTAAAGAACATTTAAATTCACAATTTTTAAAGTCAAATATAATAAGAAAATATAAAACTGATATGTCACACCCTCAAATTTATTCTCTATAATTTATAATTAATAATTTATCCTCTATAATTTTCGTAATAAGTGATTTTACTCTAAGACAGCTCAAAAAAAAAAAAAAAAAAATGATCTTAGGTGAAAGCGTTTTATCTATATTGTGGGTGGGTCTGGAAGAGAAAACAAATATTGCTCTGACATCCTTCACACACTTTTTTTATTTTATACACATTTCAAGTTTAAATTGGGACGAAATTAGATATGTTAACGAAGAATAATGATTTTAGTTATTTTGTTGTACTCACCTAATGGCTAATTCAATAATATTATTCTTGTGGATTTGAAATTTTTAGCGTATATTATTAAATTTTTTATACACACAATAACGACATTTTCAAAGTATTTAGATTGTATGCAGCTATATTGCCTGTTCTATGTTTATACCACAAACCTATCCAAGCTCCTATATGATAAAAAAAATATTGACTCATAAGTATAAATAACAATAATACATTATGATGTATGATAAAAATTTATACTTTTGTAATAAAATTCAATATTAATTATTTATTTTTATTTAATTTATTTGGTATCATTATTTTTAAGTTTCCCCGTCAATCTCATCTAAATTTATGGTTAGTTTTATAATACAGTTTTTTTAACGCGAAGGACAAAAAATGTCAAGATTTAAAAATATTTTAAATGCAATGGCTTGTGCAAAAATTAATTCAACCTAACGTGTTATAATAGTAGGTACCTATACGATATGAATATATGATAAATTACTGAAGAATTACTAATGAATATAAATATATCATAAAATAAAATAACTTAGTAATTTAATTAAACATACTATACATTATTTGAAAGCAATTACCTTAATGCACTCTTTGCAATTTTTGAAATTTTTTTTGTGTTAAATTTGTAAATATTATCATATCTTGGTGTTCCTATGTTAGTACTGAAGTTACTTTGTAGGTAGCTAATTTGTATTTCAAGAGTTGATTATCAATGATATAATATTATCGTATAAGACAAACGATTCTGAGAGAGACGGTATGTCAGTCTAGGAATATGACATATTATATACTTATCTATCGTATTAAAAAAAAAATTACCTAAAGTAAGTACCTATAATAAATTCCAAATTAATCATATCACAATATCCATAATCCATTAGGTACTTATAATGCATTATACGTCAAAAATTGTCCATACTCCATAGATATATAATAGTGTACTTAAGAAGTTTCAAGTACCCACGAATAATATTAAACAGTCACAACAAAATAACTAAAATAGTTATTCTAGGTTTTTTTTATGTAATTTGGTCCAAAGTTGAACTTAAAATGACTAAAAAAATAAACTTTGCTTATGTATATTTTAGATTTTTTGGTTACAGAATTAACTACATACGTGGAATCTTATTTTAAATTTTCAATCTTTAGATATAAAAGTTGTACATTTTATACATTTTTAACTAAAAAATAATTATTCAATTTTAAATTTGATAAATTTTGTCAAAATTCGATCTTTAAATGCTTATAAAAAAGAATTGTGCCTATGTATTTTTAATATTTTTCAACTGATATTGTAACAACATATCAGGATCCTTTTATTAAATGTTTACACTTATTGGCCCAACAGATAAAACTTATTGATATTTATAGAAAAAAAAAACTAAAAAAAATTGAAAGCTTTAAATGTCCATAAACAGCTCAAAAAGAGTCAAAATATTTTCAAAATTGTATCGTGTATAGAAAATTCTAATATAAATATTCAGTAAAATTTTCATGTATCTACAGTTATTCGTTTTTGAAATACAACAAAATAAGGAAATCGCTACATGAGAAATCGAGAGAATAACCAATGTTGTAAAAATTTGAATTTGAAACGCTCATAAAACTTTAGTTTGACTTTCTTATAGACTTTTTTTTTTGATAAAGATGGATAATCTTATAAGGAATGTTGCATTATATTTTCAAATCTTAGATTTAAAAAGAAAAGTTTTTACGAATTGTTTACTCAAAATAATTCGCTAATTTTCGTGATTTTTCCATATTTTGTCAATATTTGAACTTTAAATGCTTATAATAAAAAAAAATGTGATCAAGAATTTTTAATACTTTTCAACTGCCTTTGAAACAACATACTAAGAGCCTTCTATTAAATTGTCAAGCTTTCGCAACCAACAAAATGTTATTGATATTTTTAGAAAAAAAACTAAATAAAAAAGGAAAATGAAAATGTCCCTAAACAGTTCAAAACAAATCAAAATATTTTGAAAATGTTATCGTGTATAGAAAATACAAATATAAACAACCAGTGAACATTTCATGTATATACGTTCATTTGTTATAGAGTTACACCAAAAACTAAAATCGATTTTTTGGTAAACCGATTTTGAGTAAAAATTCCCGTTTTTCCTTAATTTTTATGTTGTTTTTTCCCGGCGCTTGTGAAAACTACTGGGAAATTTTTACTTTTGACCCCCTCAGAGTACCAACTAGATTCACTTTCCTATCTTTCCTATTAGGAAAGCTACTGTTGAAGAAAATCCAAGCATTTTTACTGTCCTAAAACGTGATGACAGACACAAAAAAAATTAAAAAATTAAAAAATAAATAAAAAAACACACATCATTGTAAAATCAATACATTCATCGTTCCACTCAGAATCGAAAACTACAAAACAGTATTTATGAACCAACTCAAAAACGTATGAATTGTTTTGAAGTAGTTATTTTCATATAGGTTTTTCACAAAAATTTGAAAAAATATGCTTCCATACAGATCACGAAACAATTATATAAATAATAAAATTAACAATTTGTTGGGAACGTGGTAGTTTTTTTTACGATAATTCTGTTTTTAAGTGATTTATGCATGTATAATAAATGTAAATAAAAAATACTCATAACTCACTCAAAACTGAATTGTCGTAAAGAAACTTCCAATACAAAACACAGATAATGTTCTTACCATCAAATTTCATAATAAGTCGATTCACCCAAATTTTTAAGCCAAATGAACAAAACGTGAACTGCTGAGCGTAAATTTGGTATGTGACCCGTTTGTAAGACGGAGAAAACATGGCATGCGACGTCCTTTTAAGAAAACATATTATAATACTTAGTCAACATTACTAGAATAACGAGAAAAAAACACAACGACACGATGTCGTATAGGTTGCTAAATAATAAAAAAAATTAAATGCGCAGTGCACATAATTATTGTCAGTTATACACCAAATGAAAAAAAAACGTAAAGCGATAATAAAGAAAAATACAATTTTATTTAGTGCAAAAATTAGTGCTAAAAGTGAAAATGTAAATTGAATCGCAACAAAAAAAAGCTTGGGAAAATGCTGGTACTGCTCTGCTGCACAAAAATAGTTTATCTATACCCGCCGATCACTGTAATGGATATTGTGTTAAGTTTGAATTAAATTATACTATAAATTCATTGTATACGATATCGATTAATAGCTAAGTAGGGATGATAATATTGTGAATAAAGTAATTTATTTACCAATTTACGTGGAACCTAGTTATACATTTTTAAACTTTAAAAGGCCGCCACACCCGCATGTGTATTGTCTCCGTCTTACAAACGCGTAACATACTATATTTACGCTCAGAAATTCAAGTTTTATGCTAGTAGCTTAAAAATTAGAGTTAATCGATCTATTATACAACTTGATGATAAGAACAGACAGTGTTTTGTTGGAAGTTTCTTTACGATAATTCAGTTTTAAGTGAGTTCTTACCATCAAGTTTCATAATAGATCGATTCACTCTAATTTTTAATCTACTATCATAAAACTTGAATTTCTGGGCGTAAATATATTATGTTTGTAAGACGGAGAAAACACGTCATGCGGGTATGACGTCTTTTTAAGAAAACATATTATTATACTTATTCGACATTACTAGAATAACGAGAAAAAAACACAACGACACGACGTCGTATAGGTTGCTAAATAATAAAAAAAATTAAATGCCCAGTGCACATAACTATAATTGTCAGTTATAAACCAAATGAAAAAGCATTAGTGCAAAAAGTGAAAATGTAAATTGAATCGCAAAAAAAAAAGCTTGGGAAAATGCTGGTACTGCTCTGCTGCACAAAAATAGTATATCTATACCCGCCGATCACTGTAATGGATATTGTGTTAAATTTGAATTGAATGATATTATAAAATCATTGTATACGAAATCGATTCTGAGCAAAGGCTCAACCTATAACATGTAACTAAGTAGGTATATTTGATGATAATATTGTGAATAAAGTAATTTATTTACCAATTTACGTGGAATCTTGTTGTACATTTTATAACTACAAAATCTGCTGATCGTAAATTTGGTATGTGACCCGTTTGTAAGACGGAGACCACACACGAGGGTGTGTCGTCTTCTTAAAATATATTCTCATTGAATTTGCAAATTACATAAGATAATGTGATGTATAGGTATAGGTACTATTTATGTTAAAAATACTAACATTTCACTAAGAATAAATTAATCAGGGAAATTGATCGTGAATAATGATTACATTGATAATCATAATATCATATAGGTATAGTGTATGAAATTCACGAATATTTAGCTATAGATAAAATCCATATAAACTGTAATCGTCGGTTAATTGTATCACAATTTTTCCCCGACACTGCCAACGCTGCGGACTTCGATCTAAAGGATGAAGGAAGTCGGAATAATATTATGTCGTGATCGAGATGGCTGTGAAACTGTGATTGTAATATGAGATTCAATTATTTCGATTACTAATGACAAATACAAATTAAAACCAATAAAAGTATTTATTTCGAATTTATTTAGTGCTCATTT
This sequence comes from Macrosiphum euphorbiae, assembly GCA_949089665.1. Lineage (NCBI taxonomy): Eukaryota > Metazoa > Arthropoda > Insecta > Hemiptera > Aphididae > Macrosiphum > Macrosiphum euphorbiae. Next base: position 763,105 of record CARXXK010001250.1, on the reverse strand, counting down.
ACTCAAAGCATACAATAATATCGGATCCGTTACAAGCGAGATTAAAACTATTTATTTTGTTATTTTCCGTACTATACAGTCACGTACCGCCTTTTACTGTCTGTGAACCGCTGCAAATGTATCTTTTATAATGATATACATATACCAATCTGGACCACAACTGTAAACGAAACACAATGAAATAAACACAACGAAATCCCGAACAATATTATTCATAGTATACAATAAATACCCTCAGTCGATTCAATAGTACTAGACATAAAGATAAAACAGATCGAAAAAACCGACTCGTAAAATCACTTGAGTATATAATATCCCTAATGTGCCGTATCATCCTTTATATGGATCGCACAGTGGACACTTATTGTGTTATTTAAAACCAAACACAACAGACGTACCTATCTGTTATAAATATACACTCGACGACATTCTACAAAACTGTCCCAACGACAAGTCTATAACCATAACAATTTATAGTTTTTACGGGAATTATACACAAAAAAGGCAACAGTCGACCCTTTATAATTTACGATCCAATAGGACATGCTTCAAATACTGAACATTTTAAAGGAGAAAGCTATTGTTGAAAAGAATTCTTTCAAATTCCAATAACCATACAAGTTACGACTGACATAAATCACAGTTTTAAATGGTATTATTCGATTACGTCTTGATATACGAAACCAAGTCAAAGCAAATAAACGACAACACTGTAGAGTACACTTTTTATAATACTTAGTCGGCATTACTAGAATAAAAAGAAAAAAAACACGACGACAAGGTTGCTAAATAATAAAACATTTAAATACGCAACGCACATAATTATTATCGTTAGTTATATACACCAAATGAAAAAAACGTAAAGTGATAATGATGAGGGAAAAATACAATTTTATTTAGTGCAAAAATTAGTGCTAAAAGTGAAAATGTAAATTGAATCGCAACAAAAAAAAAGGTGAAAAAATGCTGGTACCGATCATCTGTATAAAAATAGTGTGTCTATACCAGCGAATCATTGTTATGGATGTGTTAAATTTGAATTAAATTATATAAAATCATTGTATACGAAAAATGATTCTGAGAGAAGACGGTTTGTCAACCTATGATATTATATTACGAAGTGGGTATATTATTGTGTATAAAGTAATTTATTTGTTTATTTACCTGGAACCTCATTTAACATTTTCAATCTTTAGCTATAAAAGTTGAAAATTTTATGAATTTTTAACTACTAAATCATTTTAGATTCTGAGTGGAACGATGAAGGTATTGATTTTACAATGATGTGTGTTTTTTTATTTTTTTTGTGTCTGTGTACACGATAAGTAGTCGAAATAATTCTTCGATTTTCAACTTCAGTATCTTGTTCAATTGGAAAGTGAATATCGTTGGTGCTTTGAGGAGGTCAAAATTTAAATTTACCAGTAGTTTTCAAAAGCGCCGGGAAAAACAAAAGAAAAATTAAGGAAAGTAAGTAAGTAGTTTGTTGAGTAAAAATACTTGAAAATGTAATACAAGGCTCCTACTATATTGTTTCAAAGACAGATGAAAAATATTAAAAATCGTTAGTCACAGTTTTTTTTTAAGCATTTAAAGTTCAAAAAATGACAAAATATGGAAAAATCACGAAAATTTGCAAATTATTTCGAGTTAGAAATTCATAAAAATTTTTCTTTTTAAATCTAAGATATGAAAATGTAAAACAAGATTCCTTATAAGATTTCCTACATTAATCAAAAAAAAAAAATTCTATAAGAAAGTCAAATTAAATTTTTATGACCGTTTGAAATTCAAATTTTTACAACATTGGATTTCCACTCGATTTCTCATGTGGCGATTTCCTTATTTTGTTGTAATTCAAAAACGAATTTCTGTAAATACATGAAAATTTCACTGAATGTTTATATTAGCATTTCCTATACACCATACAATTCTGAAAATATTATGACTCTTTTTAAGCTGTTTACGGACATTTTCAGTTTTCAATTTTAGATTCTGAGTGAAACGATGAATGTATTGGTTTTACAATGATGTATGTTTTTATATTTTTTTATTTTTGTGTCTATCATCACGTTTTAGGACAGTAAAAGTGCTTGGATTTTCTTCATCAGTAGCTTTTCTGATAGGAAAGTGAATCTAGTTGGTACTTTGGGGGGTCAAAAGTATAAATTTCCCAGTAGTTTTCACAAGCGCCGGGAAAAACAACATAAAAATTAAGGAAAAACGGGAATTTTTACGCAAAATTGGTTTTCCAAAAAATCGATTTTGGTTTTTGGTGTAACTCTAAAACAAATGAAGATATATACATGAAATTTTCACTGGTTGTTTATATTTGCATTTTCTATACACGATAACATTTTCAAAATATTTTGATTTATTTTGAACTGTTTAGGGACATTTTCATTTTCCATTTTTTTTTATTTTTTTTTCTAAAAATATCAATAAAATTTTATTTGTTGGTTGCGAAAGCTTGAAAATTTAATAGAAGGCTCCTAATATATTGTTTCAAAGGCAGATGAAAAATATTAAAAATCCTTAGTCACAATTTTTTTTTATAATCATTTAAAGTTCAAAAATTGACAAAATATGGAAAAATCACGAAAATTAGCAAATTATTTTGAGTTAAGAATTCGTAAAAATTTTTCTTTTTAAATCTAAGATTTGAAAATTAAACACAAGATTCCTTATAAGATTATCTACCTTTATCAAAAGAAAAATGTCTATAAGAAAGTCAAATTAAATTTTTATGAGCGTTTGAAATTCAAATTTTTACAGCATTGAATATTCACTCGATTTCCCATGTAGCGATTTCCTTATTTTGTTGTAATTCAAAAACATAACTGTAGATACATGAAAATTTCACAGAATGTTTATATTAGCATTTCCTATACACCATACAATTTTGAAAATATTTTGACTCTTTTTGAGCTGTTTATGGACATTTACAGCTTTCAATTTTTTTTAGTTTTTTTTCTATAAATATCAATAAAGTTTTATCTGTTGGGCCAAAAAGTGTAAAAATTTAATACAAGGCTCCTGATATATTGTTACAATAGCAGTTGAAAAATATTAAAAATGCATAGGCACAGTTTTTTTTTATAAGCATTTAAAGATCAAATTTTGACAAAATTTATCAAAATCTCGAAAATTATCAATCATTGAAATTAATAAATTATAAAATGTTCAATTTTTATAGCTAAGGAGTGCAAATTTAAAACAGAGGTTCTCACAAATAGTTCATACTGTAACCAAAAAATCTAAAAAATATATGAACACCCTTATTTTTTACAGACATTTTAAATTCAAATTTGGACGAAATTACATATTAAAAAACCTAGAATAACTATTTTAGTTATTTTGTTGTGATTGAATAATATTATTCGTGGGTACTTGAAATTCTAAAGTGTACTATTATATATCTATGATAGTATCACGGTTTTTGTTGATGTATAACGCGTTGTAAGTACCTAATGGATATTGTGATATGATTAATTTGGAATTTATTATAGGTACCTATTATAGGTCAATTTTTTGTTTAATACCATAGATATGTATATAATATGTATTATACATAGACTGACATATTGTCTCCGCTCAGAATCGTTTTTCTTATACAATGATATTATATCGTTGAATTCAAATTTGATATCATCCATTATACAGTGACCCACTTGTAACCTACTGTACAGCAGAGCGACACCCACTTGCCCACCTTTTTTTAGTTTTTTTTACTATAAATATCAATAAAGTTTTATCTGTTGGGCCAAAAAGTGTAAAAAATTAATACAAGGCTCTTGATATATTGTTACAATAGCAATTGAAAAATATTAAAAATACATTGGCCCAACTTTTTTTTATAAGCATTTAAAGATCGCATTTTGACAACATTTATCAAAATCTCGAAAATTACCAATCATCGTAATTAATAAATTATAAAATGTTCAGTTTTTATAGCTAAGGATTGAAAATTTAAAAAAAAGATTCTCATAAATATTTCAAACTGTAGCCAAAAAATCTAAAAAATATATGAGCACAGTTATTTTTTACAGACATTTTAAATTCATATTTGGACAAAATTACATATTAAAAAACCTAGAATAACTATTTTAGTTATTTTGTTGTGATTGTATAATATTGTTCGTGGGTACTTGAAACTTCTAAAGTGTACTATTATATATCTATGATAGTATCACGGTTTGTTGTTGATGTATAACGCTTATAAGTACCTAATGGATATTGTGATATGATTAATTTGGAATTTATTATAGGTACCTATTATAGGTCAAATTTTGGTTTAGTACCATAGATATGTATATAATAATATGTCTTATACAGTTATACCTAGACTGACATACCGTCTCCGCTCAGAATCGTTTTTCTTATACAATGATATTATATCGTTAAATTCAAATGTAATACCATTAATTATACAGTGACCCACTTGTAACCTACTTTACAGCAGAGCGACACCCACTTTCCCACCTTTTTAAATTTTAAGAGAACGTCACACTCTCATATGTGTTGTCTCAGTCTCAGAAATTCAAGTTTTATGCCAGTAGCGTAAAAATGAGAGTGAATCGACCTATTATACAACTTGATGGTGAGAACATAATCTATGTTTTTTCACTTTTTTGTACAATAATTCAGTTTTTAAGTGAGTTATAGCTTGTATAATAAATGTAAATTAAAAATGCCCACAACTCACATAAAAACTGAAATTTCATAATAGATCAATTCACTAATTTTTAAGCTAACTGCATAAAACTCGAATATCTAAGGCATTTGTAAGACGGAGAAAACACGTCATGCGGATATGACGTCCTTTTAAAAAAACATATTATAATACTTAGTCGACATTACTAGAATAACTAGAAAAAACACAACTACACGACGTCGTATAGGTTGCTCAATAATAATAAAAAAAATTAAATACGCAGTGCACAAAATTATTGTCAGTTAAACACCAAATGAAAAAAAAAACGTAAAGCGATAATAACAAAGAAAAATACAATTTTATTTAATATAGCATTAGTGCAAAAAGTGAAAATGTAAATTGAATCCCCCAAAAAAAAAGCTTGGGAAAATGCTGGTACTGCTCTGCTGCACAAAAATAGTATATCTATACCTGCGGATCACTGTAATGGATATTGTGTTAAATTTGAATTAAATTATATAAAATCATTGTATACGAATTCGATTTTGAGCAAAGGCGGTCTGTCAACCTATAACATGTAACTAAGTAGGTATATTTGATGATAATATTGTGAATAAAGTAATTTATTTACCAATTTACGTGGAACCTCGTTATACATTTTTAACTACAAAATCATTTTCAAATTTTAAGAGAACGTCACGCCCGCATATGTGTTGTCTCCGTCTTACAAACGCGTAACATACTAAATTTACGCTCAGAAATTCAAGTTTTATACCAGTAGCTTAAAAATAAGAGTTAATCGACCTATTATACAACTTGATGATGAGAACAGTGTTTTGTTGGAAGTTTCTTTACGATAATTCAGTTTTAAGTGAGTTCTTACCATCGAGTTTCATAATAGATCGATTCACTCTAATTTTTAAGCTAACGGCATAAAACTCGAATATATAAGCGTAAATTTGGTATGTTACGCATTTGTAAGAAGGAGAAAACACGTCATGTGGGTATGACGTCCTTTTAAGAAAACATTTATAATACTTAGTCGACATTACTAGAATAAAGAGAAAAAAACACAACCACACGACATCGTATAGGTTGCTCAATAATAATAATAAAAATTAAATACGCAGTGCACAAATTTATTGTCAGTTAAACACCAGCTGAAAAAACCCGTAAAGCGATAATAACAAAGAAAAATACAATTTTTTTAATAAAGAATTAGTGCAAAAATTGAAAATGTAAATTGATTGGAAAAAGAAAAACTTGGGAAAATGCTGGTACTGCTCTGCTGCACAAAAATAGTATATCAGCTATACCTGCGGATCACTGTAATGGATATTGTGTTAAATTTGAATTGATTGATAGTATAAAATCATTGTATACAAAATCTATTCTGAGCAAAGACGGTCTGTCAACCTATAATATGTATAGCTAAGTAGGTATATTTGATGATAATATTGTGAATAAAGTAATTTATTTACCAATTTACGTGGAACCTCGTTATACAATTTTAACTACAAAATCATTTTTAAATTTTAAAAAGTTTTTAACGGGGTTTTTCACACCCGCATGTGTTGTCTCCGTCTTACACACGTACAACATAGACAAAACGGTTCCACGACAAAATATCCAAAATATTGATTCAAAATTTAACCTTCATTATAACAGTTACGATTAGATTATAATTCGAAATACCTAATAATCGCACAACAATAATCGCACTTTACCTAGGTACCTAAAGTGATTGTGTGTTATTGTCTATCGATATGATATTCACAACCAATTTAAATTTAAATACACTGAACGACTCTGAAATATAGTTTGCAGATGGTGCGTTTCAATCTGTACACAATATATATTATATCAACTGTATAATATTATTCATGGTAACATTGACTGTACTTTATATCCACTTATATATTTTAATGTGTAACAATAATGAAAATGGTTATTCTGAAGTACTAAATAAATAATCAATATAGGTACTCAGCCCAAATTTACAACCAAAATCTGTGATGGATTTCGATTTGTAAAATCATTTAAAGAATTTAAGCGATTAAAATATACTGTTGTAAATGGATACGATGAAACAAATAAAAATAAATATTTGAAAACAATAGCTCGTGACTTGGTATTATAATTATACATATATACATTTCTTTTCTAATTTTTTAACAATGCTATTCGTTAATTAGTATACATTTTCAGCTATTCATTAGTATACCTACCATAACTCAATATTATCAATTTGTATTGCGCCTAATCAGGTTAACTAATTTGATGGGGTGATTGGAGGTAACATAGGTAGTGTTTTATATTGTGAAATTTATATTTTTTTAGTTGGCACCGACGTACTGTTTTAGGCATAACGTTAAATCATAATACTTATAATATTTATACTATAAAAATATTATAAACAGAAATAAATCCTAACTATGACTATTGACCAAATTATTTTTCAAATGCATTAATTAGATATAACGCACATCAAAATTTAATTTGTAAGTTTTTTTCAAATGCATTGAATTGAATACCTAGTGACAAGGACTATATTTAAAAGAATATAATTTACATTGTTGTGATGAATTTAAAATTAAAACATGATATTATATTAATACAAGAAATCAACACACAGTATGTTGTTAGGTCGAAATTACATAATAAAAAACCGAGAATAACTATTTTAGTTATTTTGTTGTGATTGTATAATATTATACGTATGTACTTGAAACTTCTAAAGTGTACTATTATATATCTATGATAGTATCACAGTTTTGTAATGATATGCTCACACACCATTATAATAAACTAAAATCTTACAGAATACTTAATAAATAACGGCCAGACTGTCGTTTGTAGAAATCGGTCACATCAAATAAAACCATTATTAACGACAACTAAGATATCGGCACCCACTCATAACGGTAAAACACAGGATGTGTGACTTTATTATACGATGCCGCCAGAGAAAAGGAAAGAAAAAAGGGTATCTGCCGCCAAAGAATAATCTAGTTCCCAAGCTCACGATAACATTTTTGATAAAGCCGCCTACCACTCTCTGGTCAGCATCGTCTCGTCGTCCCTTAAACCAGTGCATGAGCACCATTCACAGAGTAACAACCTCCAAAAAAAAGTCTAAAAAAACCGATTTCAACGAGCGACATTCTGGACTCCTTATGTGAGCAATAATCAGTGCGTTTATTATTTCGAGTTATAATTTAAAAAAATATTACTCTGCGTCTATTAAAATCCTTACAAAATAATTCACAATCGACTGCGAATCAGTGTATTTGATTTAATTCTCGAAAACACGATCTCGAGCCCTCCGATCACCTGGAGGAAGGTAATTGCTTAGTCTTACGATTTTAATATATTTATCGACAGGCGTCGTATTCTATTTCCCATCGTAATTTTTGAGTCATTACAGTTTGTTGTTGATGTATATTGCCCGGAAGTTCATGCATTTGGATGTTATTTTCGAGCCATTATATTTATTGCTAAGTGAGCTAGAAATGCATTCAAAGACTCTACGAAAAACTTATCAAAAGTTTATAGTGCATATTTTTGCATATTTAGTGGTTTTTAAATTTTAAAAAAGCACATTTCTGAATTTTACAATTTTTTAGAGCATATTTATAATTTATGAAGATAAAGTATGAAAATTCGTAAATAAAAAGGTGCTCTGCTGTACAGTAGGTTACAAGTTGGTCACAGTATAATGGATGGAATTAAATTTGAATTCAATGATATAATAATATCATTGTATAAGAAAAACGATTCTGAGCGGAGACGGTATGTCAGTCTAGGTATAAGGCATATTATATATTTATCTAAGGTATTAAAAAAAATTGACCTATTATAGCTACCTATAATAAATTCCAAATTAATCATATCACAATATCCATTAGGTACTTATAACCCGTTATACATGAACAACAAACCCTGATACTATCATAGATATATAATAGTGTACCTTAGACATTTCAAGTACCCACGAATAATATTATACAATCACAACCAAATAACTAAAATAGTTGTTCTAGGTTTTTTTATGTAATTTCATCCAAATTATGATATCGCTATTAAAGTAGTAAGTACAACGTTGAACGCAAAGTCATTTTTATTTTATTTTCATAAGCTGTAAAGTGCAGGGCAGTCAACTATAATACCTACATTGATTTCGAGACCAGTTTATATAATATTAATTAGTATATACTATTGTAATTTTTATTGCATTATATTTTGGTCAAAGCCTACATAGTTATGGTTTCTTCGTTATATTATGCTCTAAATTTAACAAAATATATAGATACCTATTTGCGTAGTTGGTCTAGAACAGGGATGGCAAACTAGTAACCAAGGGCGCCCATTAGGGGGTGCAAGGATGTGACATGTCACCCCCTCCCTAGATAAATGTGAAACTTTTGTAATCATTTGTAATTGTAAATATTAAACTATTTTTGCTGATGATATTATGATACATGGCATATTACATAGGTTAGGTCCAGTGGCTGACTGGACGAAATTTCCTGGTGAGCAGCTGCTCGTATAAAATATATAATATCTATTAATATTATTATTGTGAAATTATAAATTAAAGTATTATCTAATAAGTAATAAGTATGTAATAATATTATTAAACATAAAAACCCAGATGTTGTTGTAAAATATAATTTATACAGTTAGAATGTACCAACAATTCGTATGTATTTTATTTTAATGATCTAACTGAATTTCTATTAAAATTATTAATATAGGTAGCACGCGAAAGATCATTTTCTCTATTGAAAATAATTAAAACTCGTCTGAGAAACTAAATATAGGAAGCATTTATGATGATGGCAGTCAAAAAAATGTTTTATTTAGTATTAATAATGATGATATTATTAATATGTTAAAAATTAAAAGTGATTTATTAAATAATAAACTTTCTTATTAAAATCAAATTGATTGTAGTTTAAATTAAATACATAACAATTACTTGATTATATACCCTAACTAACCAATTTACAATAGTTATTTTATTTTGTTTTATATCAACTATTTAAATATTTAAAAATTTAAGCTAAATCGTGTTTACAAATATATATATATATATATATATAATATATATATATATATATATTATATAAAGGGCTGTTAGTATACTGAGGGCCTCTAAAATTATAATTTTCCCGGGCGGTTTTTTTATCCAAGTCCATCACTGCTACCTACATCGTTAATCTATAATGTGTATTTATTTTCTATTATTTAATAAAATCAACTTTGTTGGTTCTATGTTATTTTTTTATGATATTGTCACCCCCTTAGGTTCTGATTGATGGGCGCCCTTGCTAGTAACTAGTATCGGCGTGTCAAAAACAAAAAAAATGGATTTTTTTATCTAAGTCGACAAGTCAGTATGACATAAATAATTAAAAAATACACCCATTAAATAATATATTCATCTTCTTAAAACGTCAAAAAAATGTATTAACTATATATTATTATAGATATACATTCAGATTGTGTAAGACTACAATATACTTCTAATTTCAATGAAAGAACAACCACTGGTTAGTTATTTTAATTTATGAATATTATTACTATACTACTATTTGTGAAACATTTTTTCAGAAACATTACACAATCTAGTGCACAATATTTTACTTCACTTTACTGGCATCGAAAAGGTGCACCAATAATATGTTTAACAACTTGAAAATTATTGGCAATCACTTGGTTACAATAAGCGGAGGACGGTCTCGTCGTAAACTTTTAGAATTACCAAAAATTGGAGGTTGTTTACAACACTTATTACCTTTGACGACAATGGAACATTATGGCATGTATTGGTCAATATGTTAAACAATGTTGAGCATAAACAAAAGTTGGTGAGTAAGATATAATTTTAATGTTATAAAAATTTGTTTGACCAACATTCAGTTAACTGGTTTTATTTATTTATAAATCATAATTATATGAAAATTAAATTATTGTTTTGTTGATGAATTATAAATCAATAAAGTACTTACGCTAGTGAAATCAAAATATGTGGTAAATATTATTATATAATAAATTATTAAATTATTAATGCTTGTACCTTGTTGTAGAATTTACACTTGCATTCGGTAGTATCAAAGGTCCAATCGATGAAAATTGTGATTACTAAACAATTATTAATGGAGTTCACTTTCAAAGGCACCAAAACTAAGCCAGCATTTTTTGAAAGTGTTTTATATAAAATATTGGACGGTAAAATCATTGTCTATAGCTTACTTATGTCAACAAAAAAATCCATAACTTCATTTTTGTATTATATAAGTTGTAGAAATGACAGCAGGACTTCGGAAATCTAAAGTAATGCCTGGAGACCCATTTGACACAAAACTGTCAAACTTAATGAAAAATGCAAAGAGGGATTATGAAATCATGGTGAAAAAGTATTCAAATATAAATACTGAATGTAAATAATTCTAAACTATAAATTTGAGTACAATAGGTGATAATATGTGATTTATTATTTATGTCATAAAATGGATTATTATTTCTATTTTTTTTTATTTTTAACAAATATTACAGTAGGTAGTATAAATAGTAACTATAGTATTATTAGTCAAATTATTATCTCATTTAAATACATTTATTATATTATAATATATTTGTCAAATGTAACATGTGATACACTTACACAAAAATTAAAGGCACTACAGCATCAGACTTTATTATACACAACCTTATACCTAATAATTAGTGTTGGGATTTGAAGGCAATATAATCAATAAAAAAATCATTTAAAATGCAAAAAAAGGCATTTAATTTATATAAAAAGGCAATTCATAAATAAACTATAAAATAAAATAGTGAACATTTTTTAAACACTTTTAAATGCACACATTTTGAGAAAAATACAAATTAAAAATGAGCATGAATACTAAACTACATTAAGTTTATGCTATTTTATATAAATAGATTAGGTACCTTTTTCTTTAACCAGGTTTGTCCTAAGAATTAGTTAAAAACAATTTTAAATATTAACTTACTTGAGTTATACCAGTTAATTTAATGCAAAATAAACAAAAGGTAAAAAAAAGGCAAAGACATTTATAAATTATAAGTAAAAAGGCAAAAAAAGGCAAAAAAAAAGATCCATTCTCTAAGAAATTAAATGAAACACATTTTTATATAAAAATTATTTTTCTATTATGATTAATAAAAGAAAGGCATTTGCCTTCAAATCCGAACCCTATACTAATAATAAATATTATTATAATATGATTTATATGAGTTATGGCCCATGGGTAGTTATTAGCGATGTGCTGAATTCATTTATTTTTTGTGTCTAGGTAGAAATTTTAAAAACATTTCCTTTTCACGACTTACATTTGACAATTTAATACAATGGTTTCTAAGTTATCGTAACTTAAATGCAAAAAAAAAAATAGTCAACTTGATAGTGATATTATGCCATTATACCGACGGAAAACATTGAATATTTATTTATTTCGGCTATTGATTCCACCGGGTATGTTTTATTTATATTGATTCCGCCGACCGTTTATTAAACAAAAGGTAACCGATGTACCATATTATACAGAGTTTTTCTGATTTTCAGTAAGGCACACACAGTTTACCATAAAATAGCAAATGTATTATTTTTATTTAAATAATCGTCAAACGTGGTCGTACACAACGAAAAAAAATACAATTTACTTATATCTAAACTTACAAACTAGTTTACAAAATGTATAGCTATATTATATACAATAGATAATATAGAAATACCCTCTACCTCAACTAGCAACGCCACTTGCAGTGGCGCCCAACCCTATTACTAGGTGTAGCGGTCGCTACACCTTGAAAATAAGGGGAGGATGGGTATAATAACATAAAATAATCAACTTGAAATATGTTCATAATTAATCACAATTTATATTGACTAATACCTTAATATTTACTAATATTATCAATTAAAATATGATAAAATGTATAAAATAATATAATTGAGTCTGTAAGAGGGTGGCCGGTGGGTGGGTGGGTTAAATTTTTTCTTGCTACACCTGAAAAATATATCTTGGGCGCCACTGGCCACTTGTAATATATTATAATACATAATCCCATAACATATATTATTTTATACACTTATGTCATTGTTTATATATTGTCATAAAATAACAATGACCTATACAATATGGAAATGAAATCCTTTTACACTTTTGTTTTATTATTATTTAAGTAAATAATTTACAAATATTCAGCGGATTCGAAAGACAGACGACAGTCGTCGGAATCAACATTTAAAAAAGTTCGTCGGAATTAATACTTGTTAGACTTCTAACAGGTTGAAAAAAAGGTAATTTCGGTGATATTTCCTATACACCATGGCGCGTGCGACCACCGATCAGCTGACAGCTGCTATGCGTGAGCACGTGTAAGGTTGACGGTCACCTACAGCTATTGTCTTATTATTATCATTGTTACTATTATTATTATTGTTACTATTATTATTATTATTTGACAACCATGTAATGTGATCGGGGTAAATAATCGTGTCGGCGTCGATCGTCACAAAAGGGGCTCATTATTGTTAATTATTTTTTTTGTAAGTCGATATAATCGCCATATTGTAACATCAAAGACTTTATTATACGCAACATTACATGCCTAACAATATATATTATTATATGATTTATATGGGTTATGGCCAATGGGTAGTTATTAGCGATGTGCTGAATTGATACATATTTATTAGCGCAACAGGTGAGACCCACCGCACCTAATATAGACGTCTGTTTTATTGAAAATACCGGACAAATTTACATTTGGCGACGACAATCATTGGCAATAAACGATTCCGAATAACCCTGAATGGGTATAGGTATTCAAACCGTGAAATTGTCATATTTAAATGAACAAACGCTGAATATAAAGATTCGTTTATTTTTTGTGTCTAGGTAGACATTTTAAAAATATTTCCTTTTTACGACTAACATTTGACAATTTAATACAATGGTTTCTAAGTTATCGTAACTTTAATGCAAACAAAACAGTTAAATGGAAAGTATTACCGACGGACAACATTTAATATTTATTTATATTATTTTTGGCATTTTTCTAAGACGTATTATACATGAAAACCTTCCCTGAGAGACACGGCCTATTAATTAGTAAAACTGTACTAAAATCCGATGAGTGCCTACCTACTTTTTGAGATATACAATTAGGTACATACAAAAATTGGTCTTCTATTTTATAATATTATATAATATAATTATTCGAATAATAAATCTATGTAACAATGCTCATTAGCAGAGTTAATACTTACATATTAAATAATAATATAGTATTTTAGATTTCTATACCATAACACTATAACCCCAAATCACAATGTAATTATTTGTGGATTGTGATATCCAATTTCAAATATCATACAATTTATTTATATAGTTATTATTAATTTATAATTTTCGATTGCTTAGCTATTTTTTGAAACGTCACTTTAATTTCTATAGTAGTCGCAAGACTATGGTATGATACTATGAAATTATTAACTAATTATAAATACGACAACACAAATAAAAAACCTCTAACACGAATTACGAAGACCAATGCATATGCCCTTATAGTTTGATATTTTCGCCATTTATATTAGCTATATTTTCGGGGGGGGGGAGATAGTTTTTGTACTATTCTGGAATTAGAATTGATATATAGGTACATAATATATCGACCACGATTGACCAATCAAAATGTAGGAGCCAGTGGTGCAACCCCCTTAAGCACCCCCCCCCCTCCCACACATAACTTTAAGCACCCCAGTGTTCTATGTCGTTGTAATTTCAAATATTTATAGTTTTAATTATAGAATTTACTTTTAAGAATTGTTTTTATCTTAATAATCTTTCAATTTGGAGACCACTACCCGACGAAATATTGAACACATTCGCTACTATCGATAGGACATAATGTTTACACTTTAAATTTTAATATTATAAAATACCTACTATAAAAAGATGTGTTAACATTTTTCCTCTAATAATTGGTACGTATGATTGTGATATAAGGACTGATATAAGGATTTTTATGGAAAAGTATATTAATATTATTTACAATCCACCAAGAATTATTTTCATTCAAAATGTTGACGTTTTGTAATGTGTGAATTCTATAATCAATTATTTTTTTTTCATATTTTTGGATATTTGGGTAAAAATGACTATCAATTGCATATTTCTATATGATTGCAAACATAAAAGTTGCATTTAAAATTTGATTTCCTGTTCTGATCATCGACGAGGCAAGGTGAGTGTGCTGCCGGTTCTGAAATATAAATCTATACTACGTGACAATCGCAGACATTTCTAATTTGAAAATATAAAATAACATTTTGTAACTTCATGTTGGAACTCAATCCAAAATAATAAGTATTACAATTTCCATATTCTATTAATTTTTTATAGCAGGAGTATATACAGACAATTTGAATTGTATTTTTATTAACATACCTAATATATTTTGTAATTATTACTTATTAGTAATTGTATTAAGATATTTAGTTTTTATGCATATTTTTGAATTAAAAAAAAAGAATAACTATTGTGTAACAACAAATTGTAAATAATAGTATAATCTAAATATTAACAAATACGCATCACAAATGAAAACTATTAAAATTGTATAGTACCCTCCTATATACACAAGCTATGATTTTTTAAAGACAAAATGTAATGTAATACCTAGATATTTAGGTACTAATATATATTTATTGCGTCGTGAAACACTACGTATAAATATTTGGCACTGAAGGTCGCAGGCCTTGACATCACGAATCCCTGTTTTACTCACGGACAATTTTATGTTGCTTGCTCCTGTGTAGGCTTGGCAAAATGTGCCTAATGTGTATAATATGTGCCTCACCAAAGTACAAAAAAATATTGTTTACAAAGACGAAAGGAGTATTGTAATATTAATAGAAATATATGTACAAAGATATTATATAAATTAAAGATATATATATATATATATAAAGTAGTTTTTTCAACATCATTTTTTTTTTTATAAAATATTCGAATACCTCCCGGTCAAAGCCTATATCTATAGTATTCAGCTAGTTTATTATATTATATCATTAATTGGGTATCGTTTTACACCTGTATTTTATATTTAGTCAAATTATCAAAACATCCAAATATAACTGTTAATAAGGGTCCCGGTGCCAGTTTTTCAAATTTCCACAATTTGCTATGAAATTTGAAAATTAAATTTTATATTTTAGTTTGCCACCTCAATTATAAGACTTTTCCACAAATCTACTACCCGATACATATTTAGGTGGGGGGGAGGGTTGATATAGAGTGTATTATATCGAAAAAAATTACTTTACAGGAATAACTCTCAATCTTGGTAGAATTGTCGTATTTTTATGACTATCTTTTTATCTGAAGGAAGAAGACTTCCTCCAGCCCGCATCGATTTCTGATTTTGTATTTTATAGGTATATGTATATATATATATATAGCCATATAGGTATATGAGTGTGTGTGTATTATTTTATAAAATTAAATTAAACATGAGATATTATATTTATAATTGTTTTATTTTAATTTTAATATACCTATCAATGATGTATTAACTATTAAGAATGTTATTTTATTATTAGAGAATTAATAGCATATCCATAATAGTTTTAAAATAATATATAGTTTTTTTTAATTTTAATAACTTATTAATTAGTAATAATAACATAACATAATTTCATTATTGGAGATTTATAATAGTATATCAATAATAGTTTTAAAATAATATATAGTTTATTTCATTTTAATAGCCTATTAATAATAACATCATAACATAATTTCATTATTGCAACTTTAATATTGTATACATAACTGCACCTACTTAATATAATTTTTCATATAGTTATTTGATGACATATTTATGTTGGTTCAGAAACATTATTTTTAAAACAATTATATTATAACTAATTATTATTTATTTTAAAATATTATTATTTTAATCAAATAATAATATCATTATGATATTGTCATTACAAAAATGCTATCAATGAACTGAAGCTTCGAGGTCGGTTGGCAAATTGTAAGGTATTTCATATGACAAATAAGATGATATAGATATTTTGATTTATTTTGAATCGTATTTTATTATTTCTAAACATGTTGTTTAAAAAAAAAAAAAATATTTTATATAAGTCATTTTACGTTTAGGTACTATTTTATTTGACCGTTAAAAAAAATATTATTCCCAATACATTTTGTATAATAATTAATGAAATGTTTTGCCAACCGACAAAATGGCGGCCGTCCACAGCTGAGCTTCACTCGTAACAGTGCAAAATTGTATACGAGTTCCTTATCTATATAGTGTAGTATATATAAGTCTGTGCATCCATCAGACAATCGGGTCTTAGTTATTATTGAAATTACGATGTTTCGAAGCATCAACGCATTCGGTGAATTTCAGAACACTATAGCTTGAAAATACGATGCATTTTAGAACATGTTTTATCCACAGCGCTGCATTACCGAAGGTGCAATTACGGCACGAGCGACGGGCAGAGTGCGCCGCGGGCCTTATATGACATAGCAAATTTTCGTTCACTAATTTCAATAGTACGCTGTTAATTTTGATATTAGAGTGATTTAACCTATTATTGTTTTTTTAGATAATAATATTATCTGTGCTTAAGCGTTGGCTTTTATTCGATATTTTAATTTTCAAGCGAGATATGAGCATTTATAATATTTCCCATACCCATATCTTGCTTGAAAATGAAAATTTTGAAAAATCGGTAAAGCTTAAGTACAGGTAATGTTCCGACCTAAAAGTTTTATACTAGGTCAGTTCACTCTAGTATAAAAACTAACAGCACACTATTGAAACTAGCGAACGTCAATTTGCTATATATTATGTAAGACGAAGTCTATAAATGTATGGGTAGCGTACTAGCGTAATAATATTATCAAATAATCAGTGTTTAGTTGTTACAGTTAATCTCAGATTATAATGTATTATTAATTGATAGTAAAAATCAATATTATCTACCAATTATCACCGATTATAATTTATGTCTAAATAATTACCGATTATAGTGTAAAAAGTATCGATTATAACCGATTATAATTATTCTTTTGATAATAATTGTTTATAATTTATGAATACAAAATAACTGATTATAGTAAGTATCGATTATAACCGATTATAATTTATGAATTAATACCAATTTATCTATAAAAAATAACCGATTATAACCGAAAACATTTTCTACATATCGATTATATGGATATAAAATAATCGCGCATCGTATATATCGCGCACCGAGATCGCCATCGTCGGCTGAGCGGGCCCGTCCGCGACTGAGAACGGCCCACGCTGAAACACAACGCGCGTGGCCCTCGTCCCGCGTAGATCGTTTTCCGAGTCCACCACCCCACCGCGAACACCGGTCACATAAGTCAGGCGGCAAACACCGGCACCGCCACCGAACCACTTTCCCGTTCCATGCCATCCGGTTACCGGTTCGTTCGTTCTCCCCCGCCACCAGCGCCTCCACCATCCATGCCACATAGCCAACCACGCACAATAAACCGCGTCCTGTCTCGCCACAACAACAATAATAATAATAATATTTTATTCGTCGATGTCGCGGCGGCGGACGGACGGTATTCCGACACGAAAAATGATTCCGTTAATTATTATTTTATAATAGTTTTGTTACAAAATCTGTGGTCGAATCGGGCCCTAAAATTTACCTAATTAATAATTGAAATTTGAATGGATGAAATGAGAATCTAATGGATATCTATGAAAATTGAATAGATACCTATCACAATTCACAACCATGATTAATTAATACAGGTACTATACGCAATTAAAAGGTAGTAATAGTATAAAAAAAAAACATTATTATTTACTACACACTTTCAAATTTCACAGTAGGCTTCACTCTGTGTACTACACAAAGTCTGTCTATTAGATTCTGAGCGGAGCGAGGAAACTAGTGGTTTTACAATGGTGTAACGGGCTGTGACTACGTACATATTATAATAGTAATAATATATAAAATATTATATTATATTATGCTGTATTAAGTATAAATGTATAATACGCTTATAATATAATATATTATATTCAATAACAGATATAAATGCTGCAGGGGGCACGTAACCCGATAATAGTAATAATATAAGCGTCCGGGCAGTCACATCGATAAGAGCACAGAACTAATATTAATGGTACAGCGCGAACCCTGATAGGTATACGCGCACATTATCCATATTCTAGGAAAGACGAAACAGCCGTAAACAACAAAAATAGATAACTTTGAAAACATATAATCCCCAATTAACATTATTTCGTAGAGGACGCCGAAATGACGTCAGGTGTACGCGGCTATGTACCATTTTTATACTAAAAATGCCATAGGAGGGATCTATAGGAAAACCGACGAAATACGTCGATGGACAAGTGTCCATCAGACGAACACCAGCCGAGAAGACGAACACCAGCCGAGACGACGAGCACCATAGCAGAACAGCCACGAAGTCGATACTAAGTCACATCCCGTTTACCACAATTTTATAATTTAATTATTTGGATTTAGTCTATTTTATGTGTCAAATAAATACCTACAACTGAACTATCATTACAAAATCAACTTGTTATTTAATTCAAAATACCATCAATATTGAGTTGAAGTGGTTGGTACGTTACAATGGTGTTTATTTTTTATATCCTGCATACAAAATTTCTACCAGAAGGAGTGCTTCGATTTCAACAAATAGTACCTTATCTTTTAGTAAATTGGATCAAAATGGTACTTTAGAGAGGTCATTTTTCGATTTTATCAATTGTTATTTAATGCCACGAGAAAAAACACCGAAAAATTACGAAATGGGACTTTAATTTCTAACGCTTTGTTTATATTTTGTATTTTATATTTTTTTGTTATTATTGGTTGTAGAGTATTATTTTGATTAGTATAGAAATGTTCACTGTAATATTTTTAATTTATAATGTCTTATTGTCTAATTATTCATCCAGCGCCACGGTTCTTATATTGTATCGTATGAAGTAAAAAATTTCCTCGCCAAGTAAATAAATTATCGAAACAGACTAAATATACTTAAATTCAGTTTACTTAGCATTTATTTATGATATCACATCTTTATAGTGCTTTGAAATTACTGGTTTTATAAATTTTATATGAAGCGAAAAATGTTTTGGTTATACAATGATTTTTTTTTTTGATTTTTTTTCTTCTTTTTTTACTTAGCTAATTTTTACACGGAGTTAGACGGAGGGTTTTTGTTTTGATATTATAATATTAAATCAACTTAGGTACATTATATTATAATAAATAATATAAAATATCCAGACTGACAAACCGTCTCTGCTCAGAATGGTTTTTTTTATACAATGATATTATAACATTGAATTCGAGTTTAATACAATCCATTATACAATAACCCACTTGTAACCTACTGTACAGCAGAGCAACATCCACTTACCTTTTTTTATTATAAGATTAACCTCCAACCGGCATTTTATATTGATTATTGAAAATTACTAATTAGCATATTGTATTCGTTTAAAATCGAATATTTTGTCGTTGTCGCATATTATAATATACTTGCATATTTTAGTATATAGGTATATTAGACAAATTAAGAGCATAATAATATTATGTAGGTACAAATTTAGACAACTTTTACATTAAATGTTAATGTACCTAACATAAAATAGTAAAATACAATTCTGTATAAAAATATTTTCCAAATGTTTAATGAGATTTATTCACTATAATAAAATAGTATAACACCGCAACGTAATGTATAATAAGTGAACTTCAGCTGTCCGTCGACCGTCATAATTTATCGCATACTTACTGTATTGTTTTGATTATCGTGCAATTAAGCAATTCATATAATTAATATCAAATAAACCAAATAATATTTAGTATGAACAAAGATTCATTGACATTCCATTTTTTTTTGTATAAAGTGAGATGTTCGAGCCGCTGGGCTGTTACTCTCGAGTCTCGTTATCACAAAAATATAAATAGGCAAGGCAGTCCCTAAAATATCCAAATTTTCGTACTACACACATAGTCCCGAATCGGTCAAATCTAAATTATATCCAGATAAACACTTAAAACACAAGTATACTATATACAACCGTTCACTACTAAGCTGATAATAATAAAAATAGCTGCTCTCAATAAGTAATAACAATGAATAGTTTATAATAATAACTATAATAAGATTAGGTATAAGACGTAACAACACAAAATATTGTTTACTGTGTGTCTGTGTAGAATGTAGATAATAATTAAAATGTGGTTTGGCAAAAAACCATTAAAATATAAGAAAAAATGTGAAGATATAAAATTATACATAATATTATGATAAAGGTTTAATTAGAATAACACACTTTTAAATTTCGTACTACACAAAGTGTGTCGTAGTACACACAATTTTAGGGACTGAGGCTTAAGGTATATTCATGGTCATCGTCGGCCGATCTGTCACACACACACACACACACACACACATACACATGTATGAATATCAATAAAATGTTATTTGTTAAATGTTGAAAATTTAATACAAGGCTCCTATAATATTTTGTTACAAATATTAAACATCCAGTCACAATTTTTTTTATAAGCATTTAATGTTCAAATATTGACAAAATACGTAATAATGACAAAAATTTGAAAAATTATTTTGAGCTAGAAATTCATAAAAATTACATATTAAATAACCAAGAATGACGATTTTAGTTATTTTGTTGTAATTTTATAATATTAATTAAACTTACCGAGTACCGCGTATTCATAATAATTAATAATAATATAAAATAATTATAAAATATCTACACTGACAACCACTGTGCACACTGACAAACCGTCACGGCTCGTTTTTCGTATACAATGATATTATATCATTGAATTTAAATTTAATAAAATCCATTTACGGTGTCCCACTTGTAACCTACCGTACTGCAGAGTGACATCCACTTACCCACCTTTTTTCATATTTATAATGTGGGTGTAAATGGCAGCTTGTATTTTAGATTCTGAGTGAAACGATGAATGTATTGATTTTACAATGATGTGTGTCTTTTTTTTTTAGTTTTTGAAGTGAAACTTCTTATGTGAGGGGTATCGAAAAAAAAGAGAGTGACGCTCTGACCGTCACGGACGCTCGGGCGTCACGGACGATCGGGCGTCACGAAAACGGTACGATGTTTTGTTTATAAACAAACCAGTATAAACGTATAAACAATATTCCGTAGTCAAGTTGATAAAAGCGAAAACGCATATATAATAAATATTCCAGAGTGCGCGATGAGTAAAAGAAATGTCGCGAAATATGAGAGTTCGGCCGGAACATTATAAAAATATATATAATATACTATTTTAGGTGAGTCAAATTATGTATATTAAAAATATAACTCGATGAATTTAATCATATTATATGACTATACTATAAGTATTTAATAAATAATAATAATAATAATTAATATTTAGTTAATACTTGACACATTTACAATGACCAACGCACCTATATTTTTCAAATAGTATATAATACTCTGATGGTTCAATTGTATAATGGTATGACATAATTTGATATTACTCAATATATATGTCTATAGTCTATCAAGTATATTTATTTATTTAATATCAAATGTAATAATTTATGAATAACAAATTGATATATATATTATGTACCTACATAATATGACTAATGTATTTTATAGATGTATGTATATACATAATAGTAGGGTTATATTATATGTATGGACATGAATTACTACTGATATTAGTAAATATTTTGGTCCATTGGTCTAAAAGTATAAATTAAGTACCTACACATAATATTATAAAGGTAGGTAGTAGGTATTACTTAATGTATTACGGTTTTTAGGTGAGAAAACAAAATATAACTTAATGTATTTAATTAAATTCTGGCAGGTAAATTGCATAATGGTATGACTAAACTATACTATACTAATTAAACTATTTAATAAATAATAATAATAAATATTTAATTAATACTTGATTTCATCTACATATTTACCATTACCAACGTACCAATATGTTTCCTTTATACTTGGATAGAAAATGGTACAAGTACAATTATTTATATTATATATTATAAGTAACCTACATGTATACTTTGTAGAAGGTACCTGGTACCTACTTGATATATCATTATTAATACCATAAATATATATATACCATTAATAAACATAAGATTATTATTATTATTATTATTATTACAAAACCTCATATCAGTTGTATGACTGAAAGAAGTTTCACTTCATCCCCGCGTACTTCTTACACGCTCGACTTTTTTTTATTTTTGTGTCTGTGTACAAGATAAGTAGTCGAATAATGCTTCGATTTTCAACTTCAGTATCTTGTTTGATTGGAAAGTTAAAGTCGTTGGTTCATTAGGGAGGTCAAAATTTAAAATAGTTTTCACAAGCGCAGGGAAAAACAACATAAAAATTAAGGAAAAACGGGAATTTTTCCACAAAATGGATTTTGGTTTTTGTTTATATTTCCATTTTCTATACATGATAAAATTTTCAAAATATTATGATTTGTTTTGCACTGTTTAGGAACATTTTCATTTTCCATTTTTTTTTAGTTTTTTTTCTAAATATATCAATAAAATTTTATTTGTTAGTTAAAAAGTCTTGAAAATTTAATAAAAAGCTCCTAGTATATTGTTTCAAAGGCAGATGAAAAATATTAAAAATCCTTTGTCGCAGTTTTTTTTTATAAGCATTTAAAGTTCAAAAATTGACAAAATATGGAAAAATCACGAAAATTAGCAAATTATTTTGAGTTAAGAATTCGTAAAAATTTTTCTTTTTAAATCTATGATTTGAAAATGTAATACAAGATTCCTTATAAGATTATCTACCTTTATCAAAAAAAAAAATGTCTATAAAAAAGTCAAATTAAATTTTTATGAGGGTTTGAAATTCATATTTTTACATTTGATATTCACTCGATTTCTCATGTAACGATTTTCTAATTTTGTTGTAATTAAAAAACGAATGACTGTATAGATACATGAAAATTTCACTAAATGTTTATATTTCTGTGCATTTCCTATACACAATGACATTTGAAAAATATTAAAAGTACTTTGTCACAGTTTTGAGGGAGAGACACTTCCAAAGTGGTAAAATGTGTGTCCCCCCTATAACTTCTAAAATAAGAGAATGATAAAACTAAAAAAAATATATGATGTGCATTACTATGCAAGCTTCCACCAAAAATTGGTTTGAACGAGATCTAGCAAATAATTTTTTTTAATAAGTAAATAGACAGACACAAAAAAAAATAAAAAATAAAAAATAAAAAAAAATTGTAAAATCAATACATTCATCGTTTCACTCAGAATCTAAAATGATATAACAACAGGAGGTCAACGATGCATATGCTATTATGGATTATTATTTTTATATACAGTCAAATTAAACTTATTTCATAAAAAAATAGCTGATATCACACCAAAAACACTTCGTTATTTTACTACGTGTAAAAAAAAGCTAAGTTAAAAAAAATAATGTAATAATGATTAAATCTTTAAAAGACGTGATACATATGGAAAATAACATTTTATAATATTACAAATACCTATGATGACAAATAACATCAATTGTAATGTTAAATACTTAGTCAACATACCTATCATGTTTAACTATTTAGCAGGACGTAGAAGTATACTTAAATAAATACAATTAAGTAATCACTACAGTATTTACAGTAATTAATAATGTATCAACAATATGTTGACTAAGTATTTAACATTACAATTGATGTTATTTGTCATCATAGGTATTTTTAGTATTATAAAATGTTATTTTACTTAATTTCCATATTATATCACTTATTTAATCATTATTAAATTTTTTTTTTTAACTTACCTTTTTTTTTACACGGAGTTATAACGAAGTGTTTTTGGTGTGATAAACCATTACACCATTACACAAACCAACCATATTATTGTTATTATTATTGTTCAGTTTTGTTAAAATTATTATTGGCCTGCTGCCTCCGCGAGCCGCCGCAACAGCCACCGAGCCACCGCCGCGCCGCCGCCGAAACTGAAGAAAAGTATCGATAAAGACATGAGTTCCTGGTAGCCGACTATACATTTTTCGTATGTTAAAGTAGCGTTCAACCGCACAGATCATCAACCTGATGTTGATGTTGCTTGGGTTGATCGGGATAGTAAAAACGCTACTACAACATACGAACTAAATCGAAAAATGTTGAGTCGGAGTACCATGGAGTACCATTGAATAAAAATTTTCTGTTTTGGCTAAAATAACTGTTTAATATTATATATTATGGTATTTCGTCAGGAGGAAGGTTTTTTCAAGGCTAGCCTCGTCGTGTCATATAAAACTTAATTTTAATAATATATTGTTGGTCTGTGGGGTACTGGGGTTGTTAAAACGGGTTGTTAAAACGTACGAACTAAATCTAAAAACAAGGTGCCAGAGCCCCAGAAGTATCAGGGGCTCATGGTCTAATCGTTACTTTTCTTCAGTCTCGCCGCGGCGGCTGCTCGGCGGCTGTTACAGCGACTCGCGGCATCATACAGCTACTCCTCGCTCAACGGCCATTACAGGTATATCTAGGATTTTAGATTCTGAGTGGAACGATGAATGTATTGATTTTACAATGATGTGTGTTTTTTAATTTTTTAAAATTTTTTTTATGTCTGTGTACACGATAAGTAGTCGAAATAATGCTTCGATTTTCAACTTCAGTATCTTGTTCGATTGGAAAGTGAATATCGTTGGTGCATTGGGGAGGTCAAAATTTAAATTTCCCAGTAGTTTTCAAAAGCGCCGGGAAAAACAAAAGAAAAATTAAGGAAAAACGGGAATTTTTACTCAAAATCTGTTTTCGAGGAAATCGATTTTGGTTTTTGGTGTAACTATTTAAAACAAATGACTGTAGATACATGAAATTGTCAGTGGTTGTTTATATTTGCATTTTCTATACACGATACATTTTCAAAATATTTTGATTTATTTTGAACTGTTAAGGGACATTTTCAGTTTAAAATTTAATTAGTTTTTTTTTTTATGAATATCAATATAAATTTATTTGTTGAGTAAAAATACTTGAAAATTTAATACAAGGCTCCTACTATATTGTTTCAAAGACAGATGAAAAATATTAAAAATCGTTGGTCACAGTTTTTTTTTTTAAGCATTTAAAATTCAAAAAATGACAAAATATGGAAAAATCACTAACATTTTAAAATTATTTCGAGTTAGAAATTCATAAAAATTTTTCTTTTTAAATCTAAGATATGAAAATGTAATACAAGATTCCTTATAAGATTTCCTACATTTATCAAAAAAAAAAAATTCTATAAGAAAGTCAAATTAAATTTGTATGAACGTTTGAAATTCAAATTTTTACAACATTGGATATTCACTCGATTTCTCATGTGGCGATTTCCTTATTCAAATACATTCGTCGTTCCACTCAGAATCTAAAATCATAAATATTATTGAACACAGAAAATAACCTAATTCATTTTAATTAAAAAATAACTTATTTATGGCCAAAATATTTAATAATATTATAATTTTAATAATTGTACATTTGTGATAAAATTTTTAAAAGTTAAGTTAAAAAGTTAAAATTAACTTAAATTGAGCTTTTTAACTCGTTTATGCCCAGGCTTGAATATTATTCAATATTGTTCGATATTTTTACAGTTGATAATTTTTATTAGATTAGACGTAGTCGATCTCTTCTCTATTTATTATTAGTAGAACACAACAATAATATTATATCCGGCACGCTTTGGTATTATCGTATTTTCGATACGATGTCAGTACATTTATCTGCTGGTCAATTCCCACGGTTAAAATTGAAATTGTGGCTCAGATTACATATTCCATTTCGTTTTCCGT
This sequence comes from Macrosiphum euphorbiae, assembly GCA_949089665.1. NCBI lineage: Eukaryota > Metazoa > Arthropoda > Insecta > Hemiptera > Aphididae > Macrosiphum > Macrosiphum euphorbiae. The sequence goes on along the minus strand of CARXXK010001250.1, from coordinate 736,488 downwards.
CGTGGCGCAAATTACCAAAATGAATTTTTAGAGGTGATACAAAGTACATGTTTAATTTTTATATTTTGGAGCAAATTACATACGCGCTTAAATGTACCTATTGGTGGAGCAAATTACAAGTAATTAAATTGGCGCTAAATACCATCTCCCGGCCACGGTTGATATTATTTTAAAATTAAAATATAAATAAATGATTTTAAAAATGTGTTTTATTTACATATTGTTTTCTTTTGGTATGGTAGCTAATATAATTCACCAAATAATTTAATAATGTACCTGAGAGCGAAGCGAGGTTTTTTTTTCATAAGTTTTCTTTTTAAAGTTTTAATATTTTCCCGGTATTCCAAAAATTATCTATCCGCCCATGCAGTGACCCACTTGTAACTTATACTGTACCTACAGCAAAGTGACACTCACTTGCCCACTTTTTTATTTTTCTTGTTTATAATTATTAATCAATATTATAATAATTTTACTATATACTAATTTAATATTTTTTTAATATTATGTTCTTATTAATTGTTATGGTAATTTTTAAACTTTCTTAAAATAATCTATACCTGAAAAATGTACGGAAAAAACAAAACAGTTGTTTGTACTATAGAATTATAATTGCTATAGGGATAGCTATACTTTTAGTTAGATTTACTAAAATATCATAGTCAAATTATTATATAGTTGTTCGAACTGAAATATGCTAATTTTACTATATTTTATAGTTAACGCAGTTTTTAATGTTTGAATTAACTATAAAATATAGTAAACATTACCATAAAAATTAATTATATTTATATAGTCATAATAAGTAAATCATTTTACCTATTAAATAGTTATATTTACTATAATTCGTTTAACTATAATATTATAGTGATTTTTTTTCCGTGTTTAGGTACATTGTGTTTTTGTTAAATTGTCAAATATTTATTTGCATGTATGACTTGAAATAAAAGTAAAGCAACTTACATTTTGTATTACTAAAAAACATTTTTGATAAGATGAGTGGCCTGGATGAATTGTTTTTTCCAGGCCTTAACTTGGTTAGCTACCACTCAGCTCTTGGATGTGAAAAGTCGCCAAAAACGGACACGCCATTACCCACGGAGGTAGAAAAACGACGGCCGTCGGCCGTATATAAGCACGGCTTTTCAACCGAATTATGATAGGGGGGGGGGAGGAAATCCCCTTATAGAATGTTCGATATAATAGCTCACGGATATATTATAATCTATACTGTTATATAAAGAGGAGTTGCTATATTTAACGTTGTTGACGGTAATCGCTGGAAATACCGAACTGATTTCGAAAATTCTTTCACCAATAGAAATCCACATTCTTTGTGAGTGTCATAATCATAAATTTATAAATAAAGACCAACCCAAGGAGGGGCTAGAACAGGAATTTTGAGATTCAAGTTGGACATTTTTGTTTATAAATGGTTGCTATTGGAGAAATAAATAGTAGAAATTAGTATTTATTGATATTGATTATCATTATAGTTATCGGGCAGATCAGGTACAGGCATTTAGCATTTTAGCATGCATCAAATCGGATTTTCACTCATTGCCTGCAAAGGTGTATGAGTTGCACTTACTGTAACGAGTTACACCCAAAAAGAGTTGAACAATCACATTTTTTTTAGATATGTAATTTTTACGGGCAACAAAGTGCGCTAGTATATGATATATAAGCGCCAAAGGTGTAACAATTATAAGACTTCTTTCTCCAAAATCACCTATAAGCGCCGATATGAAATTACGCTTCATTATATTATACCCAATATAATGTTATGACAAAAGCGCCAAATAAATAAAAAAATAAATATAGTTTGCACCAATATTAATATTTTATTTACCTGGTTCAAAATAATATTTAAAATCGTTATTAATCAATATTACGATGGCTACAAGGCAAAATTGTCATAATTACATAACAATATCATAATTTTTCCCAATATTTTTATGGGATGATACACAAAAACATCAGTAACAGAACCTCGTAAGTCAACGATTTTTTAACGATAATATGTTATAAAAAAAAATGATGTGACATACTTGCATTTTATAAGTTTTTATTATTTTAAACGTGACAACTAATTATATTTTATTTAAAATATTACCAGAACATGATATTCAATCACTTTAACAAGTATTTATAATTTAAACGTATCATACGTATTTACAGGTATTAATATTATACGTGTCACAGTTCTTCACTTCTCCTGTACAATTTGGTAAAATCGATTAAATTATTTATAAATAAATACCTAAGTAAAGTTATGATCGTGATAATATTATGGTAAAATAATAATACCTATAAATAAAATTAATTTGACACAGATAATAATAATTTACAAAATATGACACTTAGTTTACTATGATAGTTTACTATATCCTGACAACGATCACCGCACAAACACGAATATTATTACAGACTATATATAGTCATAGTCCATAGATTTATTTGCATCTCTATTCTTGCAGAACATTATATTTTGGAATATCTCAATGACGCATAACCAGCGGCCGCATTTCTCTTAACATTTTTGTTCATCAAATAAAATGCATAGGTAATGCCTTTATTTATAGCTACCTAATCGAATTTTTAAAATAAATTGTCGATACATAGCTTACGCGAATGCTTATACCTATTATAAATACTAATAATATAATGTTCTAATAAATAAGTTATAAGTCTAAAGACCGGATTTAATTGAGTCGAAAACACACGAAAATTGCTTAATAGAATGGTGTAATTGCACCAAAAACTAAGTACAATTTTCAAAATAAATTGCACTAATTGCAGTATAAAAATCCAAAACTGCAAAAAAAAAGTTTAATTTTCCAACCCAACCTATATAGTATCTGAATAACCACCAAATTTACTTAGAGTAAATAATCAAATTAAATTTTCACTATAATTAGTGACTTTCTATTCCTTCGATTTTTATTTTTATTTTATTGACACGCTATGTAAGTAATTTATTAAAATAGATTCGTATCATGCATTTTGGGTATAGTTGGTTTATATTAGTATATTAGTTAAACATTTTTTTTTTATTAAAATAATTGATAATTCAAAATAATATTTTTAAAGTATTACTCATACTGATTAAAATATGTTTGCACAAAGAAAAACTACGTCTACATGCTATATAGACAAATATGATTATAACTATTATAACTCATAATACCTACCTACCTATATCAGAACGACATCCACTTATCCACCTTTTTTAAGGAATTTAGAAAGTTAAATAAAATTTCTTTTTAATATAACCTATAATTATACAGTGTACTATTGAATCTAATTTCCACACGACGGTCTCAACAAATTCATCATATTATAAAAAAAGGGGAAAATGTTTACAAATTTACTGAAACCTATAGTGGCGCCTCGCTAGCTGGTTTCCATCCCATAAAAATGGAAACAAAATTACTCATATATACAAGACATTTAGACATGGGAAAATAATAAAAAAACATTATGAATATCATAATTAATACACAAGGAAGTGGAGATCATTGCATACTTCAGTAAATTATATTATAACAATATTATCAGTGGTGATTATACTGATTTGCTCCCACAAATTTAATAACAATAACAACTCATTCTTCAAACATAGTCCAAAGGAATGTTCTTATGTGCACACAGACTAGAAAATAATATATATCAAACAAATGTAGGCTTCGGCTATCGCTACAATATACTTCCCATAAAAAAAAAAATGATAACCAAAACATATAAATAAAATAAAAATAATTCACGACAAACAGTATACGTATATTATATATATTATTATATTATAAGTAGGTATTGTATTATACTGTTATAATATATTGTTCGTGTGGGACGTGGGCGTATGTGCTTTCAGTGTGCGACAAAGGCAATTTAACCGTTGTATTATAATACCATAATATAATAATAAATAATATTTCATATTGCAACAAGTACACGTAGTAACTATACTAATTTTGTAATTCACAGTACCATTAATAGAATTTTACTTTAATTTTTTGAACTAAATTAAAATCTTGAATTTTAGATTCTGAGTGGAACGATTTTACAATGATGTGTGTGTGTTTTTTTTTTTAATTTTTAATTTATTATTGTGCCTGCAGTCATCACGGGTTGGGGCAGTAAAACTGCGTCGATTTTCTTTAACAGTATCTTTTTCGATGCAAAAGTGAATCAAGTTGCTGCATTCGGGAGGTCAAATTTTAAAATAGTTTTAACGAGCGCCGGGAAAAACAACATAAAAATTAAGGAAAACAGGGAATTTTTACGCAAAATCGTTTTTCTAAAAAATAGATTTTGGTTTTTGGTGTAACTATAAAACAAATGAACGCATAAATATGAAATTTTCACTGGTTGTTTATATTTGCATTTTCTATACACGATAACATTTTCAAAATATTATGATTCGTTTTGAACTGTTTAGGGACATTTTCAGTTTCCAATTTTATTAGTTTTATTTTTTATGAATATCAATAAAATTTTATTTGTTGAGTTAAAATACTTGAAAATTTAATAGAAGACTTCTGTATATTGTTTCAAAGGCAGATGAAAAATATTAAAAATCCTTAGTCACAGTTTTTTTTTTATAAGCATTTAAAATTCAAAAATTGATAAAATATGGAAAAATCACTAAACTTAGCAAATTATTTTGATTTAAGAATTCGTAAAAACTTCTTTTTAAATCCTAAGATTATAAAATGTAACACAAGATTCCTTATAAGATTATCTATCTTTATAAAAAAAAAGTGTCTACCGGAAAGTGAAATAAAATTTTTATGAGCATTTTAAATTCATATTCATTCGATTTCTCATGTAACGATTTTCTTATTTTGATATAATTTAAAAACGAATGACTCTAGTTACATGCAAATTTAACTGAATGTTTATTTTATCAATTCTTACTATTCCTACTTGATAAAATTTTCAAAATAAATCGAAGCTTTTTGAGCTGTTTACGGGCATTGTCAGTTTTACAATTTTTTTTTTTTTTCTATTAATATCAATAAAGTTTTATCTTTTAGCCAAAAAGTGTAAAAATTGAATATAAGGTTCCTGATATATTTTTACAATAGCAGTTAAAATATATTAAAAAGGTGGGCAAGTGGGTGTCGCTCTGCTGTACAGTAGGTTACAAGTGGGTCACTGTATAATGGATGGTATTAAATTTGAATTCAATGATATAATATCATTGTATAAGAAAAACGATTCTGAGCGGTGACGGTATGTCAGTGTATGTATAAGACATATTATATACTTATCTATGGTATTAAAAAATTGACCTATAATGAATTCCAAATTAATCATATCACAATATCCATTAGATACTTATAACGCGTTATACATCAACAAAAACCGTGATACTACCATAGATATATAATAGTACACTTTAGAAGTTTCAAGTATCCACGAATAATATTATTCAATCACAACAAAATAACTAAAATAGTTATTCTAGGTTTTTTAATATGTAATTTCGTCCAAATTTGAATTTAAAATGTCTGTAAAAAATAAGTGTGTTCATATATTTTTTAGATTTTTTGGTTATAGTATGAACTGTTTATGAGAACCTTTGTAATCCTTAGCTATAAAAACTGAACATTTTATAATTTATTAATTACAATGATTGATAATTTTCGAGATTTTGATAAATTTTGTCAAAATTTGATCTTTAAATGGTTATAAAAAAAAACTGTGCCTATGTATTTTTAATATTTTTCAACTGATATTGTAACAATATATCAGGAGCCTTGTATTAAATTTTTACACTTTTTGGCCCAACAGATAAAACTTTATTGATATTTATAGAAAAAAAAACTAAAAAAAATTGAAAGCTGTAAATGTCCATAAACAGCTCAAAAAGAGTCAAAAAATTTTCAAAATTGTATGGTGTATAAAAAATGGTAATTTAAACATTCAGTGAAATCTTCATGTATCTACAGTTATTCGTTTTTGAATTACAACAAAATAAGGAAATCGCTACATGAGAAATCGAGTGAAAATCCAATGTTGTAAAAATTTGAATTTCAAACGCTCATAAAAATTTAATTTGACTGTCCGGTAGAGATTTTTTTATTGATAAAGGTAGATAATCTTATAAGGAATCTTGTGTTTCATTTTCAAATCTTAGATTTAAAAAGAAAAATTTTTACGAATTCTTAACTCAAAATAATTTGCTAATTTTCGTGATTTTTCCATATTTTGTCAATTTTTGAACTTTAAATGCTTATAAAAAAAAATTGTGACAAAGGATTTTTAATATTTTTCATCTACCTTTGAAACAACATATTAGGAGCCTTCTATTAAATTTTCAAGCTTTCGCAACCAACAAATAAAATTTTATTGATATTTTTAGAAAAAAAACTAAAAAAAAATGGAAAATGAAAATGTCCCTAAACAGTTCAAAATAAATCAAAATATTTTGAAAATGTTATCGTGTATAGAAAATGCAAATATTAACAACCAGTGAAAATTTCATGTATATACGTTCATTTGTTTTAGAGTTACACCAATAACCAAAATCAATTTTTTGGAAAACCAATTTTGCGTAAAATTTCCCGTTTTTCCTTAATTTTTATGTTGTTTTTCCCGGCGCTTGTGAAAACTACTGGGAAATTTATACTTTTGACCCCCCAAAGTACCAACTAGATTCACATTCCTATCAGAAAAGCTACTGATGAAGAAAATCCAAGCACTTTTACGGTCCTAAAACGTGATGACAGACACAAAAATATAAATAAAAATATAAATAAAAATATAAATAAAAAAAAGGTGGGCAAGTGGGTGTCGCTCTGCTGTACAGTAGGTTACAAGTGGGTCATTGTATAATGGATGGTATTAAATTTGAATTCAATGATATAATATCATTGTATAAGAAAAACGATTCTGAGCGGAGACGGTATGTCCTTCTAGGTATAAGACATATTATATACATATCTATGGTATTAAAAAAAATTGACCTATAATGAATTCCAAATTAATCATATCCAATATCCATTAGGTACTTATAACGCGTTATACACCAACAACAAACCCTGATACTATCATAGATATATATAGTAGATTACTTTAGAAATTTCAAGTACCCACGAATAATATTATACAATCACAACAAAATAACTAAAATCGTAATTCTTGGTTTAAATATGAAATTTTGTCTAAATTTGAAATTAAAATGTCTGTAAAAAATAAGTGTGTTTATATATTTTTTAGATTGTTTGGTTACAGTATGAATTATTTAAGAGAATCTTTGTTTTAAATTTTCAACTCTTAGTTATAAAAACTGAACATTTTATAATTTTTTAATTCCAACGATTGATAATTTTCGAGATTTTGATAAATTTTGTCAAAATTCCAACTTTAAATGCTTATAAAAAAAAATCGTGCCTATGTATTTTTAATATTTTTCAACTGATATTGTAACAATATATCAGGAGCCTTGTATTAAATTTTTACACTTTTTGGCCCAACAGATAAAACTTTATTGATATTTATAGAAAAAAAAATAAAAAAAATTGAAAGCTGTAAATGTCCATAAACAGCTCAAAAAGAGTCAAAATATTTTCAAAATTGTATGGTGTATAGGAAATGCTAATATAAACATTCAGTGAAATTTTCATGTATCTACAGTTATTCGTTTTTGAATTACAACAAAATAATGAAATCGCTACATGAGAAATCGAGTGAAAATCCAATGTTGTAAAAATTTGAATTTCAAACGCTCATAATAATTTAATTTGACTGTCCGGTAGAGATTTTTTTATTGATAAAGGTAGATAATCTTATAAAGAATCTTGTGTTTCATTTTCAAATCTTAGATTTAAAAAGAAAAATTTTTACGAATTCTTAACTCAAAATAATTTGCTAATTTTCGTGATTTTTCCATATTTTGTCAATTTTTGAACTTTAAATGCTTATAAAAAAAATTGTGACTAAGGATTTTTAATATTTTTCATCTGCCTTTGAAACAACATATTAGGAGCCTTCTATTAAATTTTCAAGCTTTCGCAACCAATAAATAAAATTTTATTGATATTTTTAGAAAAAAAACTAAAAAAAAATGGAAAATGAAAATGTCCCTAAACAGTTCAAAATAAATCAAAATATTTTGAAAATGTTATCGTGTATAGAAAATGCAAATATAAACAACCAGTGAAAATTTCATGTATATACGTTCATTTGTTTTAGAGTTACACCAATAACCAAAATCGATTTTTTGGAAAACCAATTTTGCGTAAAATTTCCCGTTTTTCCTTAATTTTTATGTTATTTTTCCCGGCGCTTGTGAAAACTACTGGGAAATTTATACTTTTGACCCCCCAAAGTACCAACTAGATTCACTTTCCTATCAGAAAAGCTACTGATGAAGAAAATCCAAGCACTTTTACTGTCCTAAAACGTGATGACAGACACAAAAATATAAATAAAAATATAAAAAAAACATACATCATTGTAAAACCAATACATTCATCGCTCCGCTCAGAATCTAAAATATAAAAACATACATCATTGTAAAACCAATACATTCATCGCTCCGCTCAGAATCTAAAAATACATAAGCACCATTTTTTTTTATAAGCATTTATAGATCAAATTTTGAAAAAAATTATCAAATTTAAAATTTAATAATTATTTTGTTGTTAAAAATGTATAAAATGTTCAACTTTTATATCTAAAGATTGAAAATTTAAAACAAGATTCCACGTAAGTATTTAATTTTGTTACCAAAAAATCTAAGGAATATATTTTTTTTTATAGTCATTTTAAATTCAAATTTTAACGAAATTACATATTATGGATATTGTAATATGATTAATTTGGAATTCATTATAGGTCAATTTTGTTTTATAACATAGATAAGTATAATATATCTTATACCTAGACTGACATACCGTCTAAGCTCAGAATCGTTTTTCTTATACAATGATATTATATCATTGAATTCAATTTTAATACCATCCATTTTACAGTGACCCACTCGTAACGTACTGTACAGCATAGCACCTTTTTTGTATACTAGCTATAATCACACATAATCCAGATGATAAATTATATTATACTTATCATTAAGTGAATTATCAGTTCAAATCGTTGAACTACGTGATCAAATCATCGACATATTAATTGTCTTATATTAATATAATATTATCGATGGATAAAATTAATTTCTGTAATTATATAAGTATAGAACAAGAAGTCAGTAACGAACACTATGATTGTCTTTCTTAATTCAATATTTCAATGTATCAATTATTATCATATATTATGTATAGATAATGTACACGGAAAAGCCAGGGGGAGACATATGGTTATTACTTATTATTTATTACCTACTAATAGTGTTTGAAGTATGCAATATTTCACAAAAACGTGAAATATTGAAATTTTTTTAAGACAAATAAAAACACTATTTATTTATTTTTTTTTAACATAATGTTTAGTGTTAAATTCTAACGTCAGAAATCAGTAGGCATACGATATACATGTATAATATTGTATACCTACTTGTATCATTTAAACATTAAAATATTTTAAAATGTTGAATACCATTTTAAATGTGTAATACCAACATACAGGTACCATACAGTTATGAAGGTAATTTATGACAATTATAATAAGTAAATAGAAAACTCATTTAAAAATAAAACAAAATTTATTAAAATACTGAAATATTTAATTTTTTTAAATTTCATGAAATTTTCAAACACTACCTATATGGCTGTATTGTAAAATACATTATTTTATTGTTTAATATTTATCTGTGCTTATAAGAGTTGGCGATTTTGTGATATTTTCACTTTCGAGTAAAATATGGGTAGGTGAAATATCAAAAATTAAAAATGCTCAAAATTAAAATGCCAAAAAAAAAGCCCGGGCCGTTTTTCTATCTGTGTATACTGTATCAACTCATATATCTGAACGCTACCCATACATTTTTTGTCTCTGTCTTACACACGTACGACATAGTAAATTTTCGTTCACTAGTTTCAATAGTATGCTGATATTTTTAGCATTAAAATGAAATGACCAATCATCAAATTTTTATATGTAAGAACATTATCTGTGCTTAAGCGACGGCGATTTTGTGATATTTTCATTTTCGAGTAAGATATGGGTATGTAAAATATCAAAAATTAAAAATGCTCAAAACTAAGATGTTGAATAAAAAATGACGCTTAAGAACAGATAATATGCTCGCCTAAAAGTTTGACAATAGGTTAATTCACTCTAATATAAAAACTAACAGCTCATTATTGAAACTGGTGAACGAAAATTTGATAGGTACCTACCTATGTCGAACGTGTGTAAGACTGAGACAACGTCATATTCATTTACGATGTCTTCTTTAATTTAATCGAATGCCCTGAATAACTGTTATATTATATGATTAGTATGGTAGCTGAAATTAATTTAAGAAATGTAAATTTGTTTTATTCGTCTTAAGCAAATATTCAATCAGTATGAAATGCACCAATTAATCGTTCAATGAATATAATAGATAATATTATGTACAGTATCGATCCTTTTGTTAATAGTCTTTACGAATTTAATACCAACGTAAATAATATAAAATTAGCTCATATTTGTTAATAATTATAGATAAACAATTTTATTGTGAGAGCTGGTCGAGCGTTCGAATGAAGAGTGTTCGAACAGATCTGTTCGAATGGACTTGTATGTCCGAATAGTATTATGTACGATTGTTATATTTTCCTATCTGAACATAATACGAGTATACGAATACCGTGCATAGTCACAGATGCACCTAATAATTGATAGGTATACCTTTATGATCGCGTGATAATACATAGGTTTTTTTTTATTATAATTTAATTTTAAAGCGAGTTATGTGTGTTTTAAAACTGTAAACTGTTTGTACATCTTAAAATACTCATAACTCGCTTTGAAATTAAAATATAATAAAAAAGCCTACTTCATTGCCTAGATAATAATCTTACCTTTAAATTTTATAAGAGGTCGATTCGCTCTAATTTTTAAACTAAAGGGAGATAAACGTGTTTTGCTGAGCTTAAAATTTGCTATGTTTTGCATATGCATGCGTATGTATGCACTTGTAAGACAGAGAAAACGAATGTAACTGTAACGGCCCCTTAAGTGTACCTAATAGTGTTTCATGTTTGTCAGTCGACTGTCAGAATGTCTTGTGTTATAAAATGCGTTGCTACAATACACAATTAAGTTATGTTAAATGTCAATAATAATTATGAGTTTATGTTAAATAAACAAAATACCCGAAAACGAGATAACACCGAAGTATATTACCTATTTTATAAGTTCCAACATTTTTAAGGGGAATTGTTTATAGTTTATCTTTTTAAAACATTTTTTTTTTAAATTAACACATAATATTATAATTTTTAATTGTATAGTTAAATTATAAATACTAATAATAATAATAATACATTTTTATACCGAAATATTAAATTTTGTTGATTCCGCAATAAAAATAATATTTGAACATTTAAACTTTCTAACAGATAACATTCGACTGATTTTACTGTAATTGGACTTTGCGTCAGTATATAAATTATTTAAATAAATAAATAAATAAACACGAAGTATTATAGGTACATATGGTATATAAATATGTATAATAAAGTATACATAAAAAAAATAAAAATATTAGTTAATATTAATAGAGAATTAATTTGATATTTATGAATATGATATTATAATTTAAAATGAATTGTAACAAATTACATTATTTTAAATCAAATTTATTTCTAGTCACCAGGTATATCGTTATTAGTACCTATAGTTTAAATATTTATTTACTTTTGAATAATTCTTGTATTTTTGTGTTTTTTTAAATGTGTTCTGAAATTATTAAGCCATAATAAAATTAGTCATAAAATACAACAGTTTTATAACCTATGTTCAATTTCCGATAATTTGAAATACAGCAATGATGGTTCCATATATGGTACAACACGGTAGGTATAATAGGTATAATATTATACAGAGAAAAAAATTTACATATACACAACGTATTTTAACATCTCTGTGCCTTAGGTATAGCGCAGGGATGGCAAACAAATGGCTCGAGAATGTGTCTATATATATTTACATACCTCTCAAGCAACAGACATTAGAAAACTTTCAATTAATATGAAATAAAATGTTTCTAACGATCAATAAAAGTGGCTTTTTTTAATAATTTTTTCTACATCATTATTCATTATCATTCATTTTTCATTTATATTTTATAATAATTCTCTGTGTTAACAAATATTGTAATTAGTGGCACTGCTGAAATTTTTTTTGAATTGTGTCATAAATTTTCCATCCCTGGTACAACGTGTTACATATTATTTTAATTGTATATAAAATATTATATTATGCTGTTTGAAATAATATTACATTGCGTCGTATTTGTCATGTCGTACGTGAGTATAGACCAGTGGTTCCCAACCTTTTTGACACTTTCAATGCATCACGGACCATCATAATTTTTAGACTTAAACGAGAAACAATTTTTTCATATAAATATTAGAATTCGAATTATGAATAAATAAATTATAAAGCAATTCCTTATAGTCGGCATATAACAATGTTCATTATTGTTCAAATTTAGGTAAACATTTTACATTTATTAACAATTTAACACAAATTACTATTATAAAAAAATGAATGATATCATACTATTATTTTTATCAGAGGTAAATTGTAATTATAAAAACGAGTCAATGTGATTTTTGAACTTGAATTTCTATACTATAAATGTGGACGACAAGGCGACAAATGCATGGGCAGCATATTATAATCCTCGTAACTGGCATTGTGACCAGCCTTACACTCGGTCCTTATTGTCTCTCAGAGTTCATCTTTCTCTCTCTCACTCATTATAGCTCCATCTCTATTCTCTATATACCAGACGCAACTGTGTATTATATACCATAGGTACCACTACTACCCGTCCACCAACGCAGTCGTCGTCGTCGTCTTTCCTTCTTTATTTTCATTTCGTTTGGTTAAAATTGTTTACTGCAAACGTTGTGTTTCAAGCAGGCTGAACAAAACAACAGTTCGGCGGTTTAACTGCAACGACAAAACACAATATTATAACGACCGTCGTCTTATTTTCCCACATTTATTCATTCATTCGTTCCTATGACCGGAGAACGGGACCTTTTTTATGTTTATAAATTATATATTATAAATAGATTTTTTATGCGATTGTATATTGTATTTTATTGAATTAATACTATTTTGTACGATTCGATAGTATAATTTCATATAAATAAAGCAATATAATTGTGTACAACAAAAATTCACTCTACAGTAATTATAATGAACCTGTCCCGTAGAATAAGTCAAGTTTTATATATTTTTAAAACTATTAGAGAATAATATTATACAGGCCACATTGAACTAGGTTTTTAAATATATTTTAATCTCAAACTGTATAATATGTCTTTAAAGATAAGAACATTTTAAGGTTTTTGAAATAAAATAAAAAAACATGTAAGTGGCTACCGTTCTGCTGTACAATACTTGTCTAGAGAATCACTGTATAATGGATATATTAAATTTGAATTCAAATTATTCAATTATATAAAACCATTTACCTATACGAAAAACGATTCTGAGCGAAGACGGTCTGTCAACCAATAATATATTACTATAAGTATTAAGTATATATGATGACATTATTGTGATTAAAGTAATTTAATTTAGTATTAGGCATTTGTACAACAGCTGTAGGTTAAATTTATTTTTTGAAAAAAAAAAATAGATTTTAAAATGTCATTGTGTAAATAACGGTTTCATATACCCTACGAGTAGTATATTTAAATTACTAAAAAATACCTAAAGTCATAATTATTAGTTTTAATATGTATATAAATTCATCCAACTTTGTCTGTAAAAGAGAACTGGGATTATATATTTTTTATAAAAAAAAAAAAATAAAAAAATTGAAAATGTCTAGTACCTACCGTTAATAGTTTTTTAATAACAACAAAATAAGAAATTCGTTGTAAGAGAATTTGCTAATTTATGGATGATTATCCAATGTCTAACATCAAACCATGGTATATTATAATAGTAATATAATATACCGTGCTTCAAACGCTATTAAAAAATTGATTTAATTTTACGGTTTACTTTTTTTTATTTTGTCAAATTTTAGGAAAACTTAATGGGAATCTAGTATTAAATTGTCAAAGCTTAGATATAAATAGAAAAATCATTTCGTCATTTCTCCAAATTTTAACTTCAGACATGCTCATAAAAAATTAATGTAGATTTACGATCAAATATATTTTTATTTTTTCATAATTTCCACTTGCAACAATTCTTGAGGAACGTTGTATTACAATTTATTTAAAGATTTTTAACCGAGCAAAAAATTTTCTATCGACAATATTTGAAAAAACTAATAAAACTTGAAATTTTCTTTTGCCTATAAATGAGTTTTTAAAACCAATAATCAATCGGTTTAATTTATAAACACCGTTATAGGTCTTAAGACTAATTAGTTCGTTTTGGTTTGTAGTTACTCGATTTACAGATTTATATTATTTACAATAATTTATTTAAAATGAGAGATAATTTCAAGAATGACATATACGGGCTATAATATTAAATTATATTATAATCTAATTATTAACATTTTTTTTTAAATATTTATATAATTACTTAATAACCACTAGTTTGGTATGCCTGTTCTATAAATTGAAAAAATATACTACAAAATTATCTCATAATATAAATATAAGTATAAATTATCTTATAATAATTGTACCTACTTAATATACCAACTGTAGTAATTTATTATTTATCAATTATTATTATTATTATTATTATTACTTGGTAGAATTATTACTATGATGTTAACGTCGTACGTCGTCGACAACCACGACAACCTCGACGATAACATTAATTATAATTATTATCACAAATCATCACAGTTATTTAATTGTCCATTTTATTGTTACCAATTATTTTGTAAAACCAGTCCCTATCTGTAATCGGATTATTTAATGTAGTAAACTATAATACGGAACATATTATTATTGTGATATTATTATTTTTATTATTTTCCATGAACGTTGTCATCTCCCCACAATAATACATTATACACCTACTGTTTTACAAAAAACGTATTGATGAATAAACGATTCTTAACATTTGTTCATTTGCTGTAAAATCTGAGCCACTGCTAGTCTGTTATCGAAATGTTCAAGGTGCAAAGACAAAATAATATATTGAATACTGTCTCGGTAAACACTCCATGCATGCTACAATTTATTATTGGTGACTATTTTCACTCATGTTCGAATTTAGCAATACCGTAAATGTCAATGTATATCTATAGACTATAACTACAGGGGTTGAGTGGTTTCTAATTTCTAAGGGAGTCCGTTTTGAAACTTACCAAACGTCCCACGGTTCAAAACACATTTAAATACCCAATGACTTCTTTCACACACAGTTAATAACAATCCTACTAAATTGTAATGAGAGGTACTTTGGAAGTTCTTAGATTTCGTTTTTTTTGGCATACGATCGTCACGATCGTCCAACATTACTAACGTACCTACCAGCCAACTTCTATTAATTATTTTTTGCACCTATGGTGAAGCCCACACGTAACTTTCAGTGAAGGAGACACGTACGTAATATATTATATGTATACCATACTCATCGTAATATCGAAAAATACTTTTATTCGTCATTTTATCATAAAAATGTAATGTGAAAACTAGGTATATTTTATAATTACGCAGCCATTAGGGTCAGTAAAAAATGTGTCTGAGGTGTGTCCGTGGTCCTCCAGTTGGTGACTCCCTGGACTATAACAATAATTATTAATATAAATTATGACTTATTTTCTCACATTCTACAATGTTAAATGCAGGTACAATACTACAATACATGTACCTACAAATCTGAAATCACAAATGTATTCATTAAGTATACTTTTAATAGGTATAATTCTTTATTACATATTATTATATCAAATATAAAAATTCTTCTTTTAAAAATATAGTCAACTAGACGTCAAAATTGAAAATATTTTCACTGCACGTTTGTATTACCTACACGTAAAACGCAGCTATAATTCCTGGGCAATTATTCTATTCAATTATTATGTATATATGGCTCTCATAAATTTATAAAAAAAAAATTAAGATACCTAACTAAAATTATAATTTTTATAATGTGTTTAACAATCTTAAGGTGGAATACTAAAGTAGATTAGTAAGGGAGATTATTTTATCACACGTTATTTGTATAACTTAGGATATAGTGTGTAAGATACAATGCTTACTATAAGCATGTATTTTTAAAAAATAATTTAAAATAATAAAAATACCAATTAAAAATAAACAGTACATCAATATACTACATTAACTACTAATTTATTACTTTTTAGACTTTGACTAGATTTAAGAACTATCATATTTTTATTATACAATCACAGTGGAACTATTGGAAATACTAAGTTATACTTTTCCAATAAAATAGATAGGTACCTAATCGTTTATAAAACATACCTACACAAAAATATTATATAATATAGGTATACAGAAATGATATACGGTTTTATTTTATGAATGATTTTGAATTCAAGCAACTACTATTTTCTAATTGCTAAATCGTATAAAAAAAAACAACGATTGACATATTTATAAAAAAAAACCAATTATAGTATAGAATATTTTATTTTATTTTAGATTCTGTACTGAGCGACGAATGTATTTGATTTCAACATGACGTGTGTTTTATTTATTATTTTTGAAACGAAGTTTTTTATGGCACGATGCCGGGCTAGTCGGGAAAAAACCTTCCCGATGAAATACTATTTTTTATAATATATTAAATAGTTATTTTAGCCAAAACATCCAATTTTCACTCCGTCATACTGATCGATCTAGTAATTTGATAATACTTTTTAAAACAGATTTGAACTCGTTATTATGTCTACTTGAGATTGATTAGTCTACTTTTTCCAATGACACCCCGCCAACCTCTAAAAATTTAGCTTGAATATTTTAAAATTTCAGAATTTTTGAACTTTGATTATTCTGGATTTATTCGGAATTTAAAGCAGAAATCTTAAAATGTGGACTGACCGATCTCTAAGATAAATTCTAACGAATTCAAATTAGTTTTCAGAAATATTATCGCATTATTAGATCGATTGGTAGGATGGAACAAAAAAAAAAAAAAAAAATACGGAAGAGGTAAGTTGTAGTGTCAGTCCACGATTGATTAATAATTTATAAATATCTTGCTTATATTGGTATATTGATAATATACCACAACACTGCTTATATTAAGTACTTATAATTATTATAATTAACGAAATATATAAGTAATAACTAATAAGTATATAATATATAATAGTATATATTCAATAAGTATTGAATTGTACGTAATATATTTTTTGTCACGCCTGCACCGAAAGTTGGTGGTTCCCGTGGTTGAAGCTTTGGAAAGTGACCTTTTTCCGTCGTAAAGTGGGAATGGAAATCCCCATAGTGCCGGAGGAAAAACGGGAATTTTTACACTAAAATCTGTTTTCGAAAAAATTGATTTTGGTTTTTGGTGCAACTCTTAAACAAATGACCGTAGCTGATCCACGAAATTTTCACTAATTGTTTATTATTTGCATTTTCTAAAACATTTTCAAAATATCTTGAATTATTTTGAACTGTTTAGGGACATTTTCAGTTTCGGATTTTATTAGTTTTTTTTTTCTATGAATGTCAAAAAAACTTTATTTGTTGAGTAAAAATACTTGAAAATTTAAAACAAGGCTCCTAGTATATTGTTTCAAAGGCAGATGAAAAATATTAAAAATCCTTAGTCACAGTTTTTTTTTTATAAGCATTTAAAGTTCATAAATTGACAAAATATGAAAAAATCACGAAAAAAATCAAATTATTTTGAATTAAGAATTCATAAAAATTTTTACTTTTTAAATCTAAGATTTTAAAATGTAATACAAGATACCATATAATATTATCTGCCTTTATCAAAAAAAAAAAAAAAAATGTCTATAAGAAAGTCAAATTAAATTTTTATGAGCGTTTGAAATTCATATTTTTATAACATTGGATATTCACTCGATTTCTCATGTAGCGATTTTCTTATTTTGTTGTAATTACATGTAGATATATGAAAATTTCACTGAATGTTTATTTTATCAATTCTTATACTTGATAAAATTTTCAAAATATTTTTACTTGTTTTGAGATGTTAACGGACATTTTCAGTTTTCAATTATTTTATTTTTTTATTCTATAAATATCAATAAAGTTTTATCGGTTGGGCCAAAAAGTGTAAAAATTTAATACAATACTCCTGATATATTGTTACAATATTAGTTGAAAAATATTAAAAATAAAATGGCACAATTTTTTTTTATAAGCATTAAAGATCGAATTTTGACAAAATTTATCAAATTTAAAATTGAATAATTATTTTGTAGTTAAAAGATAATTAAATGATCAAATTTTATATCTAAGGATTGAAAATTTAATACATGATTTCTTGTAATTAGTTAATTCTGTTATCAAAAATCTAAAAAATAAATAAGTACAGTTTATTTTTATTGTCATTTTAAGTTCAAACATGGATGAAATTACATAATAAAAAACCTATAATAACTAATATAGTTATTTTGTTGTGATTGTATAATATTATTCGTGGGTACTTGAAACTTCTTAAGTATACAATTAGATATCTATGATAGTATCAGGGTTTGTTGTTGATGTACAAAGCGTTATAAATACCTTATGGATATTGTAATATGATTAATTTGGAATTTATTATATGTACCTATTTTAGGTAAATTTTTTTTAATACCATAGATAAGTGTATAATATGTCTTATGCCTAGAATGACATACCCGTCTCCGTTCAGAATTGTTTTTATTATACAATGATATTATATCATTGAATTCAAATTTAATACCATCCATTAAACAGTTACCCACTTGTAACCTACTGTACAACAGAGCAGCTTTTTTTGTATTTTATTTGAAATATTTTAGGTTTTTAGTACTTTTATTCAAGTTTTGGTGATATTATTTGCATATTATACCTAACGTTTTATTTTATATTTACATAAATCTAATTTATAGTATTATATGTAATATGAGAAAGTGGGTAAGTGGATGTCGCTCTGCAGTACAGTAGATTATAAGTGGTTCAATGTATGAAGGTTTTTATTAAACTTGAAATCAAGGATTCTGAGAGGAGTCGGTTAAGTCTTAAGTGTTATTATTTATTATATCCCGTAGGGGTATAATATAAATATTATTTTTATTTTTTATTCGTTTCTATGGTGATACACAAAACGTTAAAAATTAAAATCCAATTTTTAGCGGTTTTTCGTAATTTGTCGGTGGTTTTTCTGGTGGCATTAAATAACTATTGAGAAAATCGAAAAATGACCTCCCAATAGTACTATCTTGATCTAATTTGCTAAACGATAACTGATAAGGTACTATATGTTGAAATCGAAGCACTCCTTCTGGTATAAATGTTGTATACAGGATATAAAAAAAAAAAAAAACCTAACCAGTCGGTGGACTGCCGGTAGAAGTGAAAACTTCTTAAGCACCCCGTAAGAAAGCATTTGCGGGTGAGGAAAAAAGTATGAAATCGCGACACCGCCACTGAGAGTACATGTATATATATACTGTGGTATATTATACTGTTATATGTTATGAACGCCACTGCGTATGCCTGTGATGTTATGTTATATTTTATATTGTGTCTCTGGTTGACAATTTGTTGAAACCGTTCTCTGTGTAGCGGGTGATAATCAAATGTTGTTTAATAGTTTATTAATAAAAAGAATACACGCTTTAGATTAATATGAGAATATTATACTTTATTAGTTTTAAAAAATATGATTTATACTACAAGCTCACTACTTAGCTCGAATGAGTCGAGTTTTAGACTGAATTGCCGACAGGACCGATACTATAGTCTTGTCGCGCATAAGCAAAATATCTAAGATAAGACGCCTACATACAGGCTTTATTATATTTTGTAAAACAAGCGTCTCTATAGTCTCTATAGTGGTGGGCATATAACATAAACTTAAGTGTGAGCGTGTATGTGTATACATATATACTAGAACAATTTTACTTCGTTTTTAAAAATTTTGTAATGCTTAGGAAATAATGTACCACGAATTGTTTTATTTATCAATATAAAATACTATACATAATTATTTCAGTTATTTTACATAATGCAGGCGGGCGTTGTTGTTTTCCCGTAACTGCCGTCTGCTGCGCGCGCAGCTTTGATACACTAATGTCTATACCACTGTATATATATCTACTCGCGGTGGCGGTGTCGCGAGATCATACTTTTTTCCTCACTTGCAAATATATATATATATATAAAACTAGCTGATCCCGTGCACTTTGTTTCCCGTTAAATGTACCGACTCTATATGACTCAAACATTGTTCAATGCGTTATTTAATATTCGGTGTATGATGTTCTAGATTTATCTTAACTTTTCTGTTGCCCGGAATAAAAATTCTGAATTGCAGCAGTACATTATCAGATAGGTAATTTACCTGCGGTAGATCGCGGACCCCGTGCTGTTTGTACGTAAGTGTATGATTTAACTCAAAAAGTACCAAAGTTATACCAAGTTTGACGTTTTTACTTAATTCCACCTACCTATAAATCCTAACCTAACCTAACCGTACTAAAATCCGATGAATAAAAAAAACCAAATTTAACCCTTTTTTAATTAGCGTATCTTCTTCCCATAGGTCATTCATTTATATAATATAAGATATATTTACAAAAAATAATAATACAAATCAACAAACATGCCCGATTAACCAATAGCAACCAATATAATATAATACACCATAGAGTAAAATATAAAGACAACGGTATCGGGTTCAAATCCCAGACATCAATAAATAGTTTTTGCAGTTTTTCTAATTATTCGGGGTTGACTTTTTAAAAATTTTCTTAAAAAAAATTTGAGCAAAATCGGCCCAGCTGTTCTCAACTGATGCAATTTCGAATTTTTTGTCTCCATTTTTATATATAAAATAAATATAACAATATAAATATAACGCGCGGTTGCTATACGTGACCAAACAAATACATATCGTCGGCCTAATTCGCAAAGGTCGTATGTCCAAAATTACAAATTGTTCAGGAGAAGAAAAAAACGTTTTACGGCCATATTATTAATTGGAGATACGACGATTTCTAATTATCAATTTCATGGAGGATAATATTATGAAATCGGAAATTTGATTGTATCAACAGACGCAGTTTTTTTTTCTTTATTTTATGAGTAAATAATCCCAAAATGACAAAAAATGGAGATACGACTTTTGCGAATTAGGCCGACGATATATATACTCGCCGTTGCGAGGTGGCGGTGGCGGTGTCGCGAGATCATACTTTTTTCCTCACTCGCAAATGCTTTCTTATAACGTGCCTAAAGAAGTTTTCACTTCAAAAATAAACACCATTTTAAAACCACTAGCTTCCTCGCTCCGCTCAGAATCTGAAAAGAAATGCTTACCGAAATATTGTCAGTTTTATTTTATTTTATTTTTATTCAAGTTGTATTAAAAATTAAAATTGTATATTATTTTAGTTGAGAAATGACATTATGGATTTATTAATTAATAAATATTACCTAATTAGTAATTACTAATAAATTACATTATTTATAATATAATTTAAAAACAAATTATCTATTTTTTATCTAGATAAATGTATGTGTATTTTTATATTTTTTTAGATAAAAAAAAAAAACTATGTTATATTTTATCTTATCTAGATACATTTTGAATGTTATCTTATCCAAGAACCACGTTACTGAAAGTCCCTTTCACGTATTATATTCCATATTTATACGCTTTTGTATTGGTGCTGTTCTTTTCTCTCACACCGGCGGCGATAGATCGTTGTACGGTAGTCACCGTAAGGCGTAAAGTATTCTCGTTGAACAAAAATTATAATATATTATTAACCACTGTGCCCTAGACTGTTGTTATTTCGTTATCACACTAAGTACGTCAGTTTATATTACTGTAAGTAATTTATCATTTATTTATCTATAGTATGTAATATAATATGGTACGTTGATATTATAATCGTTGTTGTAAAACATTGGATTTACCTATATTGTATGATAATAATAAGTAGACGATAGTATTATCCCATACAGCAAATTAATATTTTTAATTTATTTTCAAAACATTTTTTCAAGAAACGAAAATGTTTTTCATTGCATTGTCAGAACGTTTTTAAATGTCTTAAAAACATTTTTTGGCCAGCAAAGTAACATTTTTAACAATATTTTTCTATACAATTTTAAAAACATTTGAATATGTTAAATGTTTTTCAAAAATGAAAATAAAATATTTTTTAATTGTTTTCATTGAAGCATTTGTAAAATATATATTTGAAAACATTTTTTTATTTTGATGAGAGAAAAAGTTTTAAAAATATTGTCATTTTCGAATTTCTGTCTGGGATATTACATACTGCATGTTATCAGGACATCAGGTAACGACGTTTTAGTCAATAATGACACAATAAATTGTTATTATTAAATAATAAGTAGGTGATTTATTTGTCTACTATACCTCCTACCTACGGGCTATGAATAATAATATACCTATGGTAGTAGGAAAAAAATCCCCAGTAGCGTTATACCGGGGATTGATTAAATATAAATAATTTATAAGAATTGTTTATAAATTATATAATAGAAATAAAATTAATATTGTATATTATTTTTTAAAAAATTGTCTTTTACCCTATATTATATTATAATGTATAAAGAATGCATGCATGTAGTCAGACACTAACTTATAATAATAATAATATAAGTATAATATTCTGTTGGGGATTTTTTTTCCGGAGATTTTTTTTCCTCAATTCATAATATTATATACAATAGGTACATTAATACAAATGATCTATTCTTTTCCAAACACATATATAATTTATTATATAAGAACCTATACGAAATCTTCTGTCAAGAACCAACCGCAATTCAAAAATTGTCTATTTTTCTAAAAAAATCTACTTTACATTAAGAAATATAACCCGTATAGTGTATATATTATATTATATTATGTATACATTTTATGTAACTATGTAATATAACAATGCAAGTTACTGTCCAATGGCCTGCAGATCTGCTGCGGTCTTTTATGTTTAAAAAAAAATAAAAAAATAAAATATTAGATTTTAATATTGTATCTAGTGTTACGAACCCCTAAATAATAGTAATAATGTTTATACACGTGATATTATTATAACGAGCATCAGGAATTGTGAGTATGGTGGCGTCGAGACTGTGGAATATGCTGGCATGGGAATTTTGTGTGTGACTAGAGGGGGGGGGGCGTAGGCCCGAGTGCCAGGCACACTTCGAATGGCAGACAGACGTAGGTCTTTGTATTTTAGCTTTTCGATATAATATTATAATCGTTGGCTGAACATTGACAATATTACGTTATCTCTACATTATGTTATCTGCATATTTCTATACTAGATTATTTTGTTCGTCGTTTATAATAAGACGTCATTAATTATAATAAGCGTTGTGAAAAAATACCATAACATTTTTGTGACAGCGGTGAGGTGGGATTTCTGAGAGTCAAGTCTGTAATATTAGGTCTTTAGCTTCCCACGGGGCTCGCCTTGCGGCTTGTGACTCGTGAATAATATGCAATAATATGCAGATATTTGATAATTATAAAGACCGGACTTAATAGATACGGCAACTTTTTATTGATATCATGTAAATAAAATCTGATCAAATATGAACATTAATCGGAGTATCGGACTAATTACAATCTTAACATATTTAATTTTATATTGAAATTGTTTGAAATTTTCAAAGATTTTGAAATTTAATACACGTGATAAAATGTACAAACTATTATGTCTTAGGTAATTTATATAACAATAAAAAATATATAACTACGATGTAAATTTTCACATTACGCGGTGCCCAAAGTAAATCCGGCGAGTGTGTGCAATTTCTATTCTGACCAGCATTTCCAAATGCATCCGATGTGGCGAAAAACAAAACAGCTTATATTACGCAATTGATGCAATTGGATGCAATTAGAAATGCTGGTCAGAATATAAATCGCACGCACTCGCCGGACTTACTTTGGATGCGGGGCGTTATGGTTTTTATCAAAATAGGAGATAAGTGTTTTATTTTTATAGACACGATCTGTAGATATACTGCCGTGATATTATTAGTATATAGATAATAACAGTTTATTGGTCAACGTATTCCAGGACCCGATGGAAGATAAATTTAAATAGGTAAATTTAAAAAAAAAATTAAGGATATGAAACTATTAAAACTTACTCTGAGGTTATGCCGGTTATGGCAAGAAATCAAAATGTTGAATTATTTCAAATATGCACCGATAACAAATAGTGCAGACAATTTTCAAGAACTTAATTTAGATATGTAAATGTTACCGTCAATGATTTAAATTAGGTAATAACGTAAATGCCTAGCCAATATCCTAAATTCCTAACATTATTAGTAGATATCGTCAATGTTCCTGACCAAAATATTTTGTTGACATATTTACTATGGATAGGAAATTACATTAATATTCTAATACTAATAGGTAATATAATAAGTGTTTGAAGTATGAAATATTTCACAAAAACGTGAAACATTGAAATTTTTTTAACACAATGTTCAGTGTTATAAATTCTAATGTCAGAATTCAGTAGGTATACAATATACATGTATAATATTGTATACCTACTTGTATCGTTTAAACATTAAAATATTTAAAAATGTCGAATACCATTTTAAATGTATAATACCAAAGGTTATAGGTATACATACAGGTATACCATACAGTTAGGAAGGTAATTTATGACAATTATATGTAAATATAAAACAAATTTAAAAATAAAACAAAATATTTTATTAAACTACTGAAATATTTCACACATTTTCAAATATTTCATGAAATTTTCAAACACTAAATATAATGTTGATAATTTGGCTTAGCGACATATTTATACATTGGGTCAGAAATTAAATAATAAATATAAGATAAATCATACATATTTTATACTTAATAGTTAATATTACATAAACAAAATAAATAAATTGAATAATTTAATTTCACAATTTGATGTACGTTGACACTTTGGAGTTAGGTACCTACTATTGGTAGATACTATAGGGCTACAACTCATTTGCGCACATTTACCTTTTTTACAACTCATTTGCGCACAAAAACATAACTCATTTGCGCACAATTTACGAACAATAGAAACCTTTTTTCCAAGAATTTTATCCACGTATAGGGTGTACATAATCTCCGTACCACCATATTTTCGATTTGGTCAATACTGATAGTGGACAATTATTATACTCAAACAACATTTTCCTTCACCCTTTAAAAGGCTTAGGACTTTCTGTCTCATCATATTCTGATGTTATAGACTGGCGGGTTTAAAAAGTTTGTTTTAGCTATTACACATTATTCAAAATTTTGTCAAATTACAATAAATTAGGTACAATCATTTTTACAAGTCATTAAAATTTTGTCAAATTACAATAAATTAGGTACAATCATTAATAATAAATTAATCATAATAAAGATTAAAGCTTGTCCCACACGACTAGTGTACTTGGCGAGTATTAATGCCATTTTTGATAGATAAGAACTGATGTGAAATCACGTTATGCTTTAAGACTATATAAGGCTATATTGAAGATACTCCAATAACGGGTGATCATTGATGATTGATATCAATAATATTGAACGCGTGTAACGTGTTGGACAGCTTAAGACACCCTGTACACCCAAAACTGTACCTAAAAGCTGGTTTTCATTGTTTACTATTTTGTGCGCAAATGAGTTGTCGTAAATTTAAAAAATTTATTAATATGTGCGCAAATGAGTCTCCACCATACTATAGATACATGTTTTACAATGTGCTAGTAGGGCAATAGGCATTCGAGTGTACAAGTATTATAACTTAATTAGTATAATTATTAATTAATTATTATTACAAATAAGTTAACGCGATTTATATTACATACCTATACCGCATATAGATGACATATATTATGTATTCGATAGACAGGCAGACAGCTATATTTTACTTAAAATGTACCGAATATATGAGTGTACGACCATCAACATATTAGAGCCGGAAAGTATGTATTATTGTTAGGTAGTACCGATTATAGGTAGATGAATGAATATATCGACTTAACAACGAAAGTCCGTTTCTAATTAAAATTTACAAATACATTTATTAAATTTTTACATACATTATATAAGTGCGTATAACACTGTTAACAACTTATAATAAGTACCTAAATTAGAGTTCATCTAACAACCAGCTAACAATAGATTTTTGATTTAATGTTTGTATCGATTACATGTCTGAAAACGACAGGAGTTGTCGTCATTACCCAAAAATATTTCTAAATGCATCATCGCCAGAAAATAATGAACATTAGAGTTATTTTCTAGTCAATATCGTATACTTACTATCTAATTTGATCCTAAATATTGTTATTGACTAGGTAGTCATTAATTTAAGTCTTAGCTGGTAAAATATATAATTATAAATTTAAATTTAGAAAAATAATATATATTTTAAATTTTAAATACGTATTTTTACATTTTTTATAATTCTATAATTTGTTATTATATGTCCAACATGTTATTTAAGTAATAACCTAATTAAAAATTATAATATATTTATTATGATTTTAGTATGCAACTTTAATGTATTTTTCATTGTATTTTTAATATATTTATTAAGATATTTTGATATATTTTAATTGCAATTTTGAAGCAATTTTAACAAAATTAAATCTGTTATGTAAATCTGTCTGTTATCATATAATATTGTACTGCACGACACGTTATCGACTGTCTTGCAGGGCCCGTTTTGCGATCATTTTAATACGCGGCCTCCAAGATATTTGTTCCTTAACGCATTGCATAAATTAAGTACTACAACTAATAAATCACATTTGATAAGTAAAATTATACAAACTATTTACAGATTATCTAAAAAACATATTTATTATTATTATTAAGAGGACGCTACAGACAACATACCAAATTTTCGTTCACTATAGTTTCAATAGTGTGCTGTTAGTTTTGATATTAGAGTGATTTGACCTATAATAATTTTTTTAGATAATACAATTATCTGTGATTAAGCAATGGCTTTTATTCGATATTTTAATTTTCAAGCGAGATATGAGCATTTTTAATTTTTGATATTTCACATTTTTACAAATTTAGCTTTTACATAATATTGTAGTAGAACTAAAAAATTAGATATAATATACAACTTACTTAATTAAAATAATGTTGGCTGACATTTGAGTGAAAAGTATTTTAAATATTATATTATTAGAGCGGGATTTGTCTTTTCTCTGAATAGTTTTTAATTTAAATAGTCAATTTACCTGTATTTTTTTTTCTATATTCTTTTTTGGGTGTAATAGTATGGACACATATAAGTAGGTATTAATTTGAAATATTTATAACCTGATGTACATATGTTTGGATGGCTTGAGTAAAATTAATATGAATTGAATATTTTGGAATGAAATGCTTCACATGCATTTTACACAATCTATTTTATCACGAACGTGACTATAATAAGTAAATATATTAATTACTGTCCCGTGTTTATCTGTTTTCTATGGTGTAATTGCGACCTAGAGATATGATTTTGCCGCCGTCGCTCTATCGTCTAGTCGGATTCGACATCAGACCGCCTCGAGCTATCAGTTTCTTTGTGACGGCTGTACACACACAATAGACACGACACAATACACGCGATGCCGTAGTTTATTTCAGGACGACAGTTTCATCGTGCGTCGTGGATCGTTCGCCGAGTTTGCTGATCAGGTCGTATAAAATTGTCGTATTATTATTATGTCGAAATACCTGTTGGATTTATTTTTACTGTTATTATTTAATATTTTGTAACGCTCAAATTATCTGTCCGGGCGTCTGTATAACGATGGTTGTTTTATAAAATTGTATTTATCGTTGTGCCAGTGGCGTATTTACGGGGGGGAGGGGGTCCACGGGGACATGGAGTCCATGAATTTATTTTGAACTGTTTACAGACATTTTCGGTT
Organism: Macrosiphum euphorbiae; assembly: GCA_949089665.1. Taxonomy (NCBI): domain Eukaryota; kingdom Metazoa; phylum Arthropoda; class Insecta; order Hemiptera; family Aphididae; genus Macrosiphum; species Macrosiphum euphorbiae. The sequence continues at coordinate 708,316 of CARXXK010001250.1, read as the reverse complement.
TCAAAGTATTTTAGTTTTTTTTTTCTATGAATGTCAATAAAATTATATTTGTTCAGTAAAAAATCTTGAAAATTTAATACAAGGTTCTTAATATATTATTGTATTACAATGACATTTGAAAAATATTAAAAATCCAATGCACGATTTATCATAATATGTTTATTTTATCAATTCCTATACTTGATAAAATAAAATCAATACAATGACATTTGTACCTAGTCGAAAAAAGCAAGGCTGGACATTAACGAGTTAATAAGTTAAATTTAAATTAAAAAAAGGTGCCTGCTGTACAGAAAGTTACAAGGGGGTCACTGTATAATGGATGGATATTATTGTATAAGAAAAACAATTCTGAGCGGAGACGATATGTCAGTCTAGGTATAAGACAAATAATTATATACTTATCTATGGTATTAAAAAAATTTACCCATAATAAATTCCAAATTAATCATATTACAATATCCATTAGGTACTTATAACGCTTTATACATCAGTAGCACACCTTGATACTATCATAGAAATATAATAGTGTACTTTTAATGTATGTGTAACATTTAATAAATCATTCTGACTAAATTAAGCAATATAATTAGTAAAATGTACTAGTTTTAAAACATTAGTGGAAGAAACTACTTAATGTGAAATCCATATTTTTGTCATCCAATGGCACAACACCTTTCAAATTACTATTTCTAGCCGTTATCTGAAAACCTTAAATTCGGACGGATGTGATATAGTATTTGACTTTAAATAAATACATTTTATAACTATAAGTTATAACACATATTTAGTATTTACACTAGGTACCTATGTAAATACATAATTTATCAAAATGGACTTTCACTTTTTACCTACCCAAGCAACACAAACAGGTGAAACAGCCATTTTATTAAGTACCTAATATTTTTTTATTGTAGTAGGTAAACAATACATATTATTAGGTTCAAAGTGGTCTGAACATATCAAACTGTTTAAAGTTACTTTGTCATGAGATAATTAATTGCTCAACAGAAATTTAAACCATTTATTTCGAGTTAGGTACAACATTAGTAGAAATCTAAAACAAATAAATGGACATAGTTATCAAAATTATAATGAATTATAGTAAATATTAAAATATGTCAATAAAGTATAATAAAACAGTAGCACAGATTATAATATGTTTCATACATGTATGTAAACCAATATGATGTGTAAATGTGTAATACTAAATTACTCAAAAGTTATATTATCTTGCACTAACGTTGGAATATAAAAAAATATGCATAACTTAGGCGTGAAAGCTTTTTACTTTTGTAACATTCACTTCCACAACTGATGTATTTAGATAATTTAAAATCGCTTAAATTTATATTTTTTTCAATTTTTAGTCCTTCCCGTTCATTTGGAAAATTAGTTTGTTTAACGCTTTCATTATTCTGCAATTTCTTTGGCATTAAAATACAGGTCGTTTTGCTCGCCCTGTTAGATAAGCTCACAAATTATACGCGTAATGTTCTCCAAAGTATCCATTTAATATTCTAAAAACCGTATAAAATGTATATTATACAATGGTAGTAATGAAGTAATGTATTGTATTATCGAATTATTTGAATCTGGGAGTACAATATAAATATAACTATTAATTTTTATATTGAAGACTCTTTCTACTACAGCATTGGATAAAGGTAGAGACCAGCATACTCAAAACGAATGCAGCAATTATTTTTGCTTTACTATTATTTGTAATAGTCAGAACATCAACCCAAAATTGAGATGTTTAATTTTCCTCTATTGCAATATTTGAAGATCATAATATTTCACACAGATAGAAAAACTTATTTAATTTAGTACGAATTGGTGTTAAAATAACTAAAATGTCGTGTAGATTCTCACTTACAAGAAGCTTGGTATTTATACCACATAAGTCATATGAGTTTATATGAGTTTTTTTTAAGTTTTTTTAAAGGTAGACATTTTTGATTATTTTGGAGTTAGTTCAACATCTATAACTGTATTACTATTACGCCAATTATAGATTGTTGTAATTCCACTTATTTTCAAAATAACATGTAGGTAATATAAAAATTTAAAAATATTTTATTGTGGTTAAAGTAACTTTTATTTTATATCAATAGCAGTCGATCGGAGTGTAGAATTAACTACAATAGAAATCTTAAAAATGTGTCAAGTTCTATTCTCACCCAACGGGGCTCTAACCCACATATATTTATTATCCTACATTGGCGGTGATGTATTTACAAGTCTCCAGAATTATTGGACTCTCCAAAGTCATGTACCTACCTACTGGCTACTATATAGGTATACAATTATATAAACACAACAATAATAATAAATAAACCATCATGTTTCATGATACGGTTTATTTTACTACAAAATATATTTTTTTAATTCATTATCCAACATTTGTAAATACCTATATATATGTATATAATATTATGCTATTTGTATAACTATGTCAGGAATTAAGATAAATTATTTAATTTAACAAACAACTTCATAATTCTAAATCAGTAGCATTTGTTATTTTTAGTACCTATACTATAGTTAGTAGTAAATCTTAAAATCAAAAATTGTTAGTATTACAAAAACTCAGTTGTTATTTTAACCACAAATACTATTATACTATTTATACTATTTAACAATTTATTCTGAGTAAAATTAACATTTCTATAATTATATTAACAACACATAGTTGTTGGTTATCAAAATATTGGATGTTAAAATGATTAAACATGGAGTTGTTAAGTTATTAATGAATATAATTTTAGAGTTACATAACAAAAACTTAATTTAATCATTCATATACTTAGAATACATTTTTTCTTCATTTCAAACATATAATATGGTTAACAATGAATATATACGTTAAAAGTGTTCTGACTATACGCAGTGTAAGACTCAACATTCAATAATCAATAATATACCTAACACTCAAATGTTGTTATTTGATATACAATTTACAGTTAATTTAACATTTAGTTACCTACTTAACAATTGATTGAAACTGAATTTAACTTCAATATTTCTATATGTGAAGGTAATTTAAATAATATTATGAAGTTATTATCTAGATTACCTATCTAGATAAATTTAGCTATTGCACAACAATGGTTAAAAGTTGTAGTTGTGCGGCCCACAGGTATACAATAAAACTTTAATTCAAAATTACAATTAAGTAGGGAAGATTTCATGTCGTGGATGAAAATTTAGGGTTTTAATTTTATATTCCAAAGCAGAATATTTTTCTTAGTATTTTGATACATGAAAATCGAATTTGGGTTGAGTAGCTTATGAGTTATAAATATTCAAAGTTTGATGAGAGGTGAATGGCTACTTTAGAATATAAAATTAAAACCCTATGTTGTCATCCAAAAAAGTAAAAAACATAAAAAATTATAAGGATAAAAAATATTTAAAAAATAAATTTTTTTATAAAAACGTTGTTTCATAAGCGACTTGAAAGTATGTAAGAAAATATTTTCAAAAAAATGTAAGCTTTTTGAAATATTGAGTGTTGTTTAATAAAAAATCCGGTATAATATTATTATTATTATATACTGCACGGTGGATTATATATTTATCGTGAATCAGAAATAATAATGCCAGAAAATACGGTGGCTGATTGTTTTTAAATGGCAATTATATTCAGTAATATACTAATATAGTAATTGATATAAATATTATTAGATATACCATATTATAATTGTTTTAAACTATCGGTTTGACTCCAATAAGCGGTGTTTGATACTTTACGTTAGTTCAAGCTAGTAAGTGGCACTTCGAAGTTCATATTACGTCTATTACACGAGGACCCATGTACAAGTTTTTTGTAGGTCGTAACAGTACTACAGTATAGGTAGGTATATTAAATATTTATATCAGTTTAGTGGGCAATAAAATAAAATACGTATAGATAATAATATTATGTCTAAAAATCACAAACATTAAATATTGTGTAATCTGTTTTTTTTTCCTCATAACCGAGTAGGTATATAAATTAAAATATTATATTATACGACTTGCTTGTGTGCACAAAAATGACCGCCTTTTCTATTTAAGCAACGATTTAATTTTGTGTCGACGGAAAAATAATATCATGTGAACAGCGACACCGTCTATTGCGCAGTTATACATATTATAAATTTATATAGTAATAATATAAGGACCCATAATAAATATTCGGTATCGGATTCAAAAAGAATTAATAGTAATGACAAGTTGGCGAGTTTTTACTTTTCCTCAAACTACAGGTGGTTGCTTATATGTAAATATTTTACAAGCATGACATAGGTATATGTCTAACGATAAGTCCGAAAATCACGGTAAACGGTCACTTTGTACTGTCCATCGTCTAAAATGCATAACGCGGACACTTTGTACAGTCCGGTAAAAATGTACATTACAGAATTACTTTGTATTCTTATATACTTCTTATATACTTCTTATAAGGTGTATATAGTATATTGTAAATATATGAAATATAATGACTTGTGGTTTTGAGATATTTCAATATTATACTATAGGTACATGAAGTTTTTAAAGATTTTTTCAGTATTATATTTTATTTGTCATTTTGACATATTTATATTGTACACATTTTTACTTTACTTAAACATAACTTTTGATAGTATAATACATTTTTTTTTTTTTTTTTATTGATCTTTTAAAGCCCGGCGACTATGGCCATTAGCTGATTAGTATAATACAATTAAGATTTATAATCATATTATTGATTGTTCGATCATTTTGATTATTATTAATGAACAATATTTTATAACAATTTAGTTTTTATTTTTAAATTTTAATAATTTATATTATACCTATGTAACTTATATTATATACTTTATGTATATAATAATACAAAGTGTCTGCGTTCTAAAAATTAAAATGAACATTTTCACTGGACCGCACGTCCGCACGAAGTGTCCGCGTTCTGCAATGTACCCTTTTAGCTGACCGTACAAAATGTCCGCGTTTCGCACTTTTAATGCTTGACCGTACAAAGTGACCTTGAACCGAAAATCACATAAAGTAAATGACACCGTCTATTGCGCAGTTATACATATTATAAATTTATATAGTAATATAAGGACCCATAATAAATATTCGATATCGGATTCAAAAAGAATTAATAGTAATGACAAGTCGGCGGGGTTTTTTTTTCCTCAAACTACAGGTGGTTGCTTATATGTAAATATTTTACAAGCATGACATAGGTATATGTCTAACGATAAGTCCGAAAATCACGGTAAACGGTCACTTTATTTAAAATGCATAACGAGGACACTTTGTACTGTCTGGTAAAAAGGTACATTACAGAATGCGGGAACTTTGTATTCTTATATACATAAGGTGTATATTGTAAATATATGAAATATAATGACTTGTGGTTTTGAGATATTTCAATATTATACTATACATGAAGTTTTTAAAGATTTTTTCAGTATTATATTTTATTTGTCATTTTGACATACCTATTTATATTGTACACATTTTTACTTTACTTAAACATAACTTTTGATAATATAATACAATTAAGATTTATAATCATATTATTGATTGTTCGATCATTTTGATTATTATTAATGAACAATATTTTATAACAATTTAGTTTTTATTTTTTAATTTTCTATTTTAATAATTTATATTATATATTATACTACTTATATTAGGTACCTATATAGCTTATATTTATAATAATATTATATACTTAATGTATATAATAATACAAAGTGTCCGCGTTCTAAAAATTAAAATGAACATTTTCACTCGACCGTACGAAGTGTTCGCGTTCTGCAATGTACCCTTTTAGCTGACCGTACAAAATGTCCGCGTTTCGCACTTTTAATGCTTGACCGTACAAAGTGACCTAGAACCGAAAATCACATCAAGTAAATGACACCGTCTATTGCGCAGTTATACATATTATATATTTATATACCAATATAAGGACCCATAATAAATATTAGGTATCGGATACAAAAATAACTAATAGTAATGACAAGTCGGTGAGTTTTTATTTTTCCTCAAATTGCAGGTGGTTACTTGTATGTAAATATTTTACAAGTATGAAATGGGTCTAACGATAAGTCCGAAAATCACATCAAGTAAATGACACCGTCTATTGCGCAGTTATACATATTATATATTTATATACCAATATAAGGACCCATAATAAATATTATAGGTATCGGATACAAAAATAACTAATAGTAATGACAAGTCGGCGAGTTTTTATTTTTCCTCAAATTGCAGGTGGTTGCTTGTATGTAAATATTTTACAAGTATGAAATGGGTCTAACGATAAGTCCGAAAATCACATCAAGTGAATTACGTATAATTTGTTTTTTTTTTCTCACAACCGGCTATACATAAAATAATATATCTACGACTGTTGTAAGTGTTACAGTGTGCAGTAAAATAAAATTTGGCTTATAATAATACGTCTAATAATCACAAACATTAAAATAACGTGCACCTAATCAGTTTTTATTTTCTCCAAACATAAAATACTATAATATACGACTGTGCTTAAATACGTGCACTCAATGATAATGGCCGTCTTTTCTATTTTGAACAACGATATCATTTCGTGTCGACTGAAAAATAATATCGTGTGAACAGCGACACCATTTCATATTGCGCAGTTTTACAAATTATGCTATTATAGGGTATTTATTTTATGGTAATCTAAGAACCCACGATAAATTCTCTGTGCCGGACGCAAAAAGAAATTGTAACGTTTGTATTTTTCCTCAAACATGTTTGTGTCTCAAACCGCTGCCAGCCGTACTCCCAGCCGGGCAGAACGTGCGTGAGACCCGTCTCCTCAATAATTCATTGTCGGCATAAAAATACCGCCGCCGACGCATTGTCGTACAACACTCTGTCAAACAACTCTGTCGATTCGTCTTTGATCGCGATAGCCAATGACATCGCAGCCGCCCCGCCTCACCCGCTCTCCGGGATCAGCGTTGACTTGTCGGGCGTCGGCGGCGGCTCGTCAGTCTGTACACTCGAACACGTTCCGACGGTCGCCGGTCACCGAGTCGCCGCTCGCCAGTGATGTAGTTCGATCGCGGCGCTCCCCGAGCACCGTCCTTCGCGGACGCCGACTTAGTCAATAATTATTTCAAATCTATTATAATATTATATTATTATTATTAAAAACTTTAAATCACTTTACTGTACGCGCACTTCAGACATGTTGTTGTCACATTTTGACATTTTCATTACACGCATTTCCCGTTTTCCGTTCATTATTCACAGCGAGATGTCAACGAAACCCTCAGCGCCGATGGTCGGATTGCAAGCATTCACTGTCGCGTACGACCGTACTAGGATTGGTAACATTATGAGCACGATTTTAATTATAATTTACGAGTATAGGGCGGATGTTTCATAATTAATTAATAACATTTATTTATTAATTCAGCCAAAACAATTACAATTAAACAAGGCTGGGCAAGTTAATGATTTTTTTTAACTCAGTTAAGTTAAATATTTTTTGTTCAATTAAATTAAAAGTTAAGTTAATATAAATTTTTAATACATCAATTAAGTTTAAAGTTAAGTTAACAAATTGTGTTAACTTAACTGCAATTAATAAGTTAAGTTAATAAAAAAAAAAAAATTATTACGAAAATATCTTCTTTTTTTTTCCAACAATATTTTCTAATATTCTACGAATTTTCAATCGACGAACCGTTATAGACTAAAATATATTCTAGATAAAAACGAAAATTCAAAATTAACTTAATTGGTAATATTAAAAAAGTAGAAGTTGATTTTAAGTTAACGCAGTTATAAATGAGTTAAGTTAAGTTAATTAAAACAACGAACTAGAAAGTTAAGTTAATAAGTTAAAATTAACTTAACTTTTAACTTATTAACTCGTTAATGCCCAGCCTTGCAATTAAATAATTACAATAAAATAAATTAATAATAGCTTATACAAATACAAATATGATATTAAAATAATTAAATAATCATAACATGAAAAAAAAAACTTTAGAAACAAAAATTTACATCAGCATTACATATTATAGGTACGATATTATGTTTAGAAATATTGACTTTTTATGATTTTATTGATACACACATTATCATCAAAATCACTTGGTAACTATTTTACATGATTTTTATTACCAAATTATATTAATTATATCATTAATATTAATTTATTGACTTGCACATACACTTTTTATTAGACTCTTTACTTCGTTATTTAAATTGTTGAAAATAGTTTTCCCCGTGTAATTAGGAGGATTCTAGAAGTTAGAACTAGTTAATAAAGTATATGCCGGTTTAATGTATTTTCCTGTTCTTCTGTCTATTATTTCTGTAGCCATTGAGTGTATGGTTCTGTATGAATTACAATATTACAATAATAATACATTTTATAAACAGATAATATTATATTAGTATGTGTAGTAATCTCATTATTATTGTCATTTTTGTCGATAGCGATAAGCGCGGGCCGGACGATCGATGCGAACGTCGATCGTGTTGGTGGCGCAATAGTGTAGTCGCGACCGTCGACCGTGTGACGATCGGCAATTACGAAATATTCAATTTATTCATGTATGTAAATTAATGTAAATTCCGTGACCCATAAATAAAAGGGGTTGAGATTACATACGTATTACTTTAATTCATTTCTCACCTTTTATTTGTACGCTCAGGTACAATAGTGTGTATTTTAACGTTTGTACCACAGTTCAGGTGTGGGCTAATAGGATTTAACCGTCTAAAGCGAGTTTAAAAAAAAAAAAAATTAATTTAATGTTTATTCGTATTTTCAAAAAAAAATGTAATTCAATGTTTATTCGTATTTACAAAAAAAAAAAAAAATGTGTAATTTAATGTTTAGTCGTGTTTTCAAAACAAAAATGTTATTATGAATTATTATTCTAAAAAAAAAAAAAAACTGTATTATTATTCATACATTTGACTGGACGCCAAAAATTTGTCAGGAAGGCCGACTGTAGTAATCTCATTATTATTGTCATTTTTGTCGATAGCGATAAGCGCTGGCCGGATGATCGATGCGAACGTCGATCGTGTTGGTGGCGAAATAGTGTAGTTGCGACCGTTGACCGTATGACGATCGGCAATTACGAAATATTCAATTTATTCATTTATGTAAATTAAAAATAAATTAGTGTAAATTCCGTGACCCATAAATAAAAGGGGTTGAGATTACATACGTATTACTTTAATTCATTTCTCACCTTTTATTTGTACGCTCAGGTACAATAGTGTGTATTTTAACGTTTGTACCACATATGGTTAAATAATTCCTCTGATGGGTATTTTAATGGTAGGGACTATGCTACTTTTACAATCATTTTTTGTGTAGTACCTATGCAATGTATTGATATCTGTTCTGTCGGTGCCTCTCCAGCATGTTATGGCGTATAATAGAATAGAAAATTACACAGTGCCATGAAAACTTGTTTTATAATTGATTTATCAAGGAATCAAATTTTGTAAAATAATACAGTTAAGCTCCTCATTTATTTTTGATATTATGTATGTGTACCGACCATTTTAGGTTAAAATCCACTGTCACTCCTAAATATTTGAATGATGATACCATTTTAATTGGTTTGCAACTACTGCAATTTGCCATATCAGTTCCACATTATAAATTTATATCCAACAGGTAGCTGTGAACGTATATAGTAACTATATTGGAATGCAAACCGAAAAAAAGAATAATTAGGTAGTAATTATATACATTTTCCATTTTGATTTCTTTGGATTTTTGTGAGTTATCTTTACGAATCGTAATAGTTTCAAACTCAATTGAATTAAAACGGTCTTTTGTTTCAATTTGGAACATGATAGCATTTGCCATAATAATATTATATTGCATAGAGAAACAATATTCTATATTTTATGCTGCTTTCCTACGCTACATTAGTTCATTGTCGCTGTCGAGCGCTAAAGGTAGTTATAGCAATATTAATTTTTTTTTTAACAGTAAAATAATATATTAATTATTGCTCGTATATTATCGTTTGAAATAATAATATTTACTTTCCGGCTTCCGCTCTAGACGTGCCTACTAGCTCATCAATCGACTTTGAAAAATCGAACCATAACATTTTTCCATTCACGGCCGTCTTATAATACAATATAAATTTTCGAATAAATTAATTTTTTTAGTGATTGCTTAATAATATGCCATCCGGACATCCGGTGAATCTCATAATTTATGGATGGACTATATGTTATAACTAAAACCTTATAAGGTGTATTTTTTTTTTTTTATTGATCGAAAAAAAAGAATGTACATAAATTATTTTTATAGATACCATTTTCGATTATCTATCTCCTTTAATCAAAGCTCGTGTTGGAGATAGAAAGTTATTAAATTATATAATATAATTATTAATAAAAGAAATTAAATTAAATCAAAATGTTAAAGATACAATTTAAGATTCTAAATTCATACAAAACTAAATAAACAAAAATCAATGTAATATTTTTTTAGAAATTGTACATGATAAAAAGAAAACTATAAAAATAACATTATATTCAAACAAACATAGATTAAATATATTTACATAGCTTAAAACATACATTTTTTTTCAGGTTTCGGGTATGAAAATGGTTTCAAATTTTTTCGGGTTTTGGGTCTGAAAACGGTTTCAATATTTTTCGGGTTTTGAGTTTCGTGTCTGAAAACGGTTTCAATGACGCAGGCCGCAGATTACATAATGGCCCTTATGGTTTATATAGACTTCTAACAATATATTATATAACATTATATTATACTGAGCCTTCCACTCTTATCCGTTATCTCTCCTCGGTTTATTCCATTATTACTTATCGTTTCTTATTATTATTATAATTGATAAATTGTTTTAAATAATAAATAACCAACACTAACATTTCACGTGGTGGTAAATTAAATGAATTTTTTTTTGCTACTGTAAGTAGAGTCTTGATAAATTGTCTAACTTGACCGCCATTCGATTGTGGTATAAACTATAAACTATAAACTATAAAGTATCTGAATTAATTTTTAATATCTGACACGTTATTTGAGTTACATTTTGATAGGGCCTTCAAAGTGATAAAATTAAGCGAATTCTAGGGTAGGTACTTATTATGATAAACCAATATTAAGTATATTACAAATACGTGGAAATCATAATATTATTGTTGTAATGTTGTTGTATGTCTAGCCAGTCATTGAATTGATACACATTTTAATAAGTTCATATTATAGAAATGCATCATAATTTATAAAATAACATGTTTACCAAATTATTAAACCATTGCCAATTAGTATCACTTATTTTTTATTATTTTTGAGTTATTGAATTGATGGTTATCATCACACAGTTTTTCATACAAATACACTAACATTACATGCTACATATGTAGTTTCCCACCTAGTTAAGTTATCTAGAACAGCCTGTTATAAACAATCCTTTTTTAAAAGCACAACATAATAATATGATTGCGTACGGAGAACTTTCACAACCTACAGTTTATAAAATGTTAACATAATAATATATTATATAGTATTCTACAAGGTATATCTCTAATCCAAAATAGTTAAATGATTAACATTTAAAAGTACTCGTTTGATAATGATTACATTTCTTAAATAATATATGAGGCGTTGTATTTAGGCAACTAGGTAAACATTTGAAATGTACCTTTATTTTTATTACTACAATTAATAATTAATTTTATACACCTACCTATTCTAATAAGTGCTTAAAAATAACACACATTTTATTTTACATACATACATCTAATCAAATTTGTTTCTTAATTATATACCTATTATTAAAAATTTTCTACAAAAAAATATTTAATTGCACTGGAAAATAAACAATTTCTATAAAATATTATACAACCTTGTTAGTAATTTGTTGTATCGGTACTTTTTATTGACATCCCATCTATCAGATACATAAAATATTATTTATATAATTTATATACCTAATACATTATTTAATTTTATACATAAAAATTTAAATATATGATATTTTTATAGGAATGAATTAAATTTATGGGATAATTAATAACTGAAAATTGCCTAACGTTAATAAGTTATAATTTGTCAAAATTCATTAAAACGTATAAGAAGGTACAGGTTTACGGTTTCAAACCTTAGATATTAACAATAATATTAAAACCAGGATTAAAACAAATCATATTCAGTAATTTGATTAAAAATTACTCCCTATGATATTTACCTCGGTCTATTATTTGTTTAATTTTTAAATTAAAATAAAAAATGAAAAATTACTATTCAAATCTATTAAGTCACTATCAAAGAAAGTTTATGGTAAAACATGAATACATATTTTAAGAAGAGCTAACTAATTTTAATACCTACTTAAAAGTTGTTAGTCATAGAGAAGCAATGAATAATGATAATAAGTAAAAATTATAATGAAAAGATATAGCTTCAATTTATCAATAAGTATGTTACAAATCAAATATTCTGTTAAACCTATGTGTCATACTGAAGCTTAATATGTGTACCTAGCGAGTTTTGCATAAATAACATTGCTAATATAATTTAAAATTAATTGTTATACACTTAGAGTCAGTTTGAAATAATAATATATCATATTATTATCATGTACCTACCTGATATGAAATACAAATTTATTAAAACACAAAATATTAATTTATATTTAATGTGTGTTGTTTGTTCACTTTTAACTATGATATAGGTACTTACTGGCTACTATTGTAGTTAAATATAAGTCAATAGAAAACGATGCATTTACTTGGACAATAGTACTTGAAGATACAACAGTTAAGTTGCAACTGAACAATCGACAGATCTCATTGTTATGTATGTAAGATCTACATACACGTATAACCAATGTAATGTATCGTTGGTTTCATGATTTATAATTTGATGGTATGTTTTTGATCTTAGAGTTCAAAATTGGCAAGTCTGTACACTAAAAGAACCTCTGGCGAGACATAGCGTCCTGCAAGTTCTGAGTGTTTCCAAATGTGTGTATATGTGGAACCGCTGTTATAGCATATAAGTGTTCCACAAATAGTGAATAATAATCATGAAAAGAAGTCATAAATAACCATCGTCCAAGTATTGCAACCCGTTACAAACAATATTTGTATATATACAAGTAGTAGGTACCTATATAATATATTATATGCAGTAAAATGAACAAATACAAAGAGTAAAAATGCATTAAAATATTAGATGCTGATGATGATAATATGATATTATATTATAAAATTTAAAATGAAATATCAAATAAGTACTAAAAGTGTATATAAAATTAATTTGTACTAAAATATTTCAATAGCACTATTAAATGTTTGTAAATTGCGATTATATTATATTGGTATTACACATATTTTAACAGAACTGTAGACAATTTTAGACGAGCCAAAAAAATTATTATTTTTTAAATTTAATTAACATAGTCAACTTAAGTAGTCACTTAAATAGTTACTTGAGTCAACATAACGTTAATTTCTTTGAAGAAAAACACGAACATAAAATGGCTATTTTAAACAAACAAAATCTAAATCAAATTATTTATAATTATCTATGACTAGCCGTTGTAGGTACCTACCTAGTATCTCCCACTTACAAATTAACAAAAATAAACAGTGCTTATATACACGTTCAGAGATATTTTGTATTTTTATTGTTTCAAGAAGAAACTACTTTTAGATCGATCATTTAGATCAGTGTTTTCCAACTGTTCCACTGAAACAAAAGGTTCCATGAGCTGGCTCCAAGTGTTTCGTGAGAAATTTAGGAAAATATAAATTGATTAATAATATGTTTGATTTGAATTAAGATTCAAACTTTGATCATCTTCTCTTCTCACTAGTACGTTTCCTTACCTTATGATTAGATATTTAAGATATTTAATAATATAATGAAAAAAAATATATGGGCTGCAAAGAGTTCTAGTTTCTGCAAATGTACCGCGGCTAAAATAAGTTGGGAAACACTGAATTAGATGATAGAAACATTAACACTTTTTTTTAGGAATACAAGTACCGATATGACAAATTGTATAGGCTATAATATAGATTTTAAAATTTTGAATAATATAAACAAGAAAATGTCTGCAGTCTGTCAAATATTTAAGATTTGGCATGCCAATGCTTTTTTATACCTTCCATACAAAATCATTTTTTCTCATTTTATATGTTACATAATATATCTTAGTATAAATGTCTGCGCTTTTAGCTTTACGATAGGCTCTTCACGATATGAGTTTGAAATGGTACGTGAACGTGATTTTTCATTAATTTAAATTCATCAACAGCTATTGTTAAAATCAATTACTAAACCAATATTCTGACCTACCAATTTTTGACTTCACATATATTTCCTAAAAAAATATATGCTGTATAATACAATATTTGGACTGCATAAATATACAAGGAAATTAAAAATTAAAAATTTGAAAATTACAAAATTATTGTGTTTTAAAATATTAATATCTTACTCATTATCACCTAATAGTTACTATAAAATAATGCTACTATGTAATATTATAATCTTTAAATGGATATTTTATGGATATTAATTGGATACAATTTGTTTTGATTGTAAGTGTTGTATCCAAAATGTGCATTGTGTATTTGGGTAACTCATTGTAACTTTGTAGCCGTGGTTATTCCTAGCTTCTTAGGGATATGAGGGGGTAACAGTCTTGTAAAAGATACTTTTAAAAAGTATTCAAGTACAGATACAGATACTTTTTTTCAAAAGTATTTAAAATACGTATTTGAATACTCGAAAAAAGAAGTATTTAAGTACAAATACAAATACTTTTAAAAAGTATTTACAGATACTTTTAAATACTTTCAAATACTTTTTTTTTAAAATATTTTTCACTTTTTTACCTTAGCCTAATGACCTTATAGATAAATTGAATTATTAGTCAACTAAATAAATTTAGTATGTATAATGTATAGATATAATATATTATTATCAATCAACTATCGTTATGTTTTATTTATATATAATTCGAGTAAAGGTATTTCCAATTTTATTAGGAAATCGACAGACTGTATACATTCAGTTAAATGGATACACATTACCTAGTATAGGCCACTAAAAATATTACAATATACCCACCAAAACACACCATGAACGATCTATAATTAAAAATCTTGTACAATTTCAAATTTTTATTATTTTATTTAAATTTGGTAATAAAGTAAAAGTATTTAAAAATAGTATTTGATTTTAAATACAGATACTTTCAAAAAAGTATTCAAATATTATACCCAAGTACTTTTATCAAATGTATTTAGAATACGTATTTGAGTACTTAAAAAGTATTTGAATACTTTACTCAAATACTTTTACTCAAGTACTTTACAAGACTGGGGGGTAATACCCCATTATTATATTCGGCAACGTCAGTCATTATAACCCGTATGTATTTCGGTAAATTATGTTTATAGTGCCCCCCGAAGCACCAACTAATCCGTTCATGATAAGGATGTTATAGCTTTGTCCCACTTCAAACACGTTGGTTTTCGGCTGGCTATTTTCAAGCCTGTCCAATCTCTCATTTAATTTTGTTAATGCTGCCATAACGTCAGATAGAGATGGTACATTTTTGTTTTGTTGTGTACGGGTTTGAGTCAGTTGACTCTTTTGATTTACGTTTGAGGAACTAGCCACCTGTGCAAAAGAAACTTCTTGAGTGACTGTTTTCGCAGGCTTTTGTTGTATTCTTTGTACTGCTGTAGTTTTTTTAAGGTGAGCTTTTTCTATTGCATTTTTATAAGTTATGCATCCTTCCTTTCCAATTTGCAGTATGTCCTTCACCACAGTTTGCGCATTTCGCCTTTGATTTCTTAGACTTAGGGCAATTTAGTGAAGTGTGTCCTTCACTACATTTTACACATTTTGGTGTTTTGAAACAGTAGTTTTGAGTGTGACCAAATATTTGGCAATTTTTCCACTGTGGCATTTCTTTATTTTTCCTTGGAGGTTCCACTTTTATTATATGATAGCACAATTTTTTAATATCATAAATATCTTTGTTGTTTGCTTGTGGCTCCAAATCCACGAACAATAATGGAAGCCTTACAATAGTTCGATCACTAAACTTGTTGTTATTGTCGCCTTTTTTTTTAATTTGAATGTTCGTAACATTATGTACAAACTGTCCTAGCTCGGATAATTCGCTTTTAATGTCACAGTGGTCAGTTTCAGGGTGTAATCCATGAATTACCACCAGAAACTTTTTTTCTGTTTTAAGTTGGTATCTGTGATACTCAACTTTTTGCCCTGTTAGTATCTTAATTTCACCATTAGCCAAAGTTTTCATTTGTTGCTCGTGTCCTTCAGCTTCTTCGAGTTTTAAATTAATAATTAATTGTTTAAAATCATTTACACCACATATTGTTATTGGAGGTGGTTTGTGGATTTTTACAGAAGTTTTCGCTACTTCTTTCGTCACTTTGATTGGTATTTTGGCGAGCTAAAATTTCTTTGGAGCTCCCAGCGTTCATTTCAGAAATCTGAAGTTGTAATTTCTCATTGTTTAATCGAAATTCCATTACCATATGTCTCAAGGTCACATTGTCGTTTTGTATTTGTGTCCAAATACCAGCATCAACTGTTATATTATGCGGCGAATTTGAACCACCTTCCATATTTGCATACATTGTGCAATTCGGTCAGTTTGAGTATGACCCACTTAAAATATATTTGTTTATAAAAACTTACCATCCGTCCGACAGGCCGTGGTTTGCATTGTAAACGTTAGAAAAATAAAAAATAAAATTTTTTTATAACTAAGTCAGCACTATTTCGCAAACTGCGAAAGCGAAACATACGTGTTGCTTGTTCGGTGAGCAAAACGCAACTGATATACTATTTTATGTTAATTGTTATTTTTATATAATATTTTGGACCATACTTTATATAATACTTTGATATGTACGTATACTTTAACACAAAAGGTGTTTTTTATAATATTTTGGATAATACTTTATACAATAGTTTATATACTATTTTTATATAATATTTTGGACAATACTTCAAATAATACTTTATAATATACTACTTTATATACTATTTTATGTTATTTTTTTATTATTTTTATATAATATACTATTTTATATTAATTTACCTTCATCATCTACCCATCTTATATCCCCGAATCTATCGTTAGTATATATTTTTATGCTTTCAAAATCATTAGTTGATATACTTTCAAATACACTTATATCTATTATGGTTAAATTATTGCCATTATCGTTACTGGTATTATTTATATCATTATTTGGTTTATTATTTACATTATTGTTTGGTTTATTATATTTTTATTTTCATTCAATATCTTGCCTTTCAGCCAATTTATCGATTCGTCTGAAAATTTTCTTTTTTAACATTTTGAACGACTGCTATAGTACGCTCGTGGACATATGGTATTTTTTATGAAAAATTTTTTTTTTTCCCTGCATGCTTCACAATTCCATTCGAAATGACGGTGATTGTCTAATGACGCCTCGCAATGAGACGTCATTAGACCCTCTAGAGAGGTATGAAAATACCTCTCGATTACTTCTAAGACTTTAAAAAATAAAAATCCTGGATATAAATATTAGGCAATGATACTTACTCGATTCGGCGTCCATAGTATGCAAAGTATCGCGTTGATTATTGCGTGTTATGAGCTAGTGATACGACGTTTGAAGTCTGGTACAAAAACGTGTGGCGCGATCTGTACTATACCTGATGACAAAATTAAAATAAAATAAATATTTAAAGTGAATACAGAAAATACCATGAGCATTTTTCAAATGTTTATTGAGGCTGGTCTTGTAACTGAACGTAATGCCGCACCTAATACACGGTATACGAATACCCTCGTGCGTTTTTTCGTGTCTTGTCAGATTACGTTTCGCTGTAAATTCATTTGCTGCATTTGAACAATTTCGAATGTGTTTTTTCGGTGAGAGATCAGATTCGACTCGTATACGAATCCCAAAGAACATTGCTCGCATTTAAACATTTTAAAATAAACGGATAAGAAAAAATTAATACGTTATATAATAATTACGTGCGTAGTATTAGCGCAGAGCGAACGAGATGTAGGTTAATATAATAGAGCACTATATCACCAACTGCGGACAGTAATGAATAGTGACTATTCATTCATTCAAAAATCCCTACCGCCGCCGCCACCGAAACCGCCACCACTCATCCCCATCACGTGACAAAATACAGAGTCGTCGGATTGTCCTATATATCGGGTGTACTAATATCCGTATGGTATAGTGTTCAAACCATCTGTTAAAAAAAACTATGAAATCGGGCTCAAACGTATAACGGATGACTGTATAGTTACCTTTTCTAGATGAGATATACTTTTCGCATGCAGGGAAATATATTTACAATTAAATATTCCAATTTTCTAATATACCATACCCGTAAGTCCAATCCCTTAACATCATTAATCTATCTAAACTTAAATTACCTAATTCTACATTTAAATTATATACACTATTATTATTATAACTATGAATACGAGTACTACGATTATTATATACAGTATCACTTAAGGCTAAATCTAAATATTCTAAATTATTAATAATATATATGCTAGGCCCCATTTTTTTTTGAAAAATTCTAAACAATAAAAGATCCCAATAATTTTTAGCTATACATGAACTCCTTAATTCTAAATTTCTAATATCATAATTTACACAACGTCTTATTTTTAAAAATACCTCCTCCCAATAATCCCTACTTGTATCTTGTAACCACATCACACTCCCGGATAACAAATTACCATTCCAGATAATGTGACCATGGTTGTCTACTAATTGGTAGGTTTGCTGAAATATTTTCCGGAAAAAATATTCGAAGTCACGATGCGAATATATTTTTAACTCCGGCTTAATAAAACTTAAATTTGTAATTATTGAAGGGTTTATATTTAAATTAAATTTAGCGTATACAAATTCCCGCCATTCTACGCTGGTGGACATATGGTATTTTTTATGAAAATTTTCTTTTTTCCCTGCATGCTTCACAATTCCATTCAAAATGACGGTGATTGTCTAATGACGCCTCGCAATGAGACGTCATTAGACCCTCTAGAGAGGTATGAAAATACCTCTCGATTACTTCTAAGACTTTCAAAAATAAAAATAAAAATAAAAATCCTGGATATAAATATTAGGCAATGATACTTACTCGATTCAGCGTCCATAGTATGCAAAGTATCGCGTTGATTATTGCGTGTTATGAGCTAGTGATACGACGTTTAGAGTACAACTAATTCTAGTTCGTAATATATGTTTTTGATGAGAAAAAGTATATTTCTATAACTATGAAGAGCATTGTCTATGAACTATCGTAATCAGGCAAATTTTTACATTATCACTATATATATAGTTATATGCGGAGGAAGATTTCCAGCCTCTGCTCAACAAACTTGTAGCATGTAGTATCAGTTGTGCGGTGTACATCATATATTTTAACGAGATATAGTTAGCTATATGATGGTGGTGTATAAAATATATATATATATATATATATATATACAGAGTGTTATCTTTGGTGTTTGCTATAGCCGAACCTTCTGATAATTATATTTTGAATTTAGCTTGTACTACGACGTTTTCCCATTCTCCTCTACTCGATTTAAAATTCATGATTATACAATTTCCAGTGATCCTGCCACTGTGTGCCATATTATTGTTACTTAACCTCTAAGGGGAAAAGTATATGAACGTTTTTGATGAATTTCCAAACATCGAGCATTTCCTAAATCTACTACTTCAGAAAAATACCTTCCCTCTACTAATTGTGTATCTTCAAATATTGAGCATCTTGTTATTAAATAATCAACTGATATCAAACACGACCTAAAATGAACAGGGAAAGTTTCATTCCTTTGTAGTAATTGTATTCTCGGTACCTGTTGGGTTGTTGATGCTATTGAATTCTGACAAATAGAACTTTTTTAGTTTTAAATCTACTCATCAATAAGTTGAAGAAAATGGATTTCTTCCGTGTCTGTTATCTGTATATGTTTTGGGAGGAAAACGCTTATGCCCCCCCTGTAACACTATCATACAGCTTACATGCTGTAACAGGACCATATTTAGTTGCAACGTCGCTCATTGTCTTGACCGCGTAACTTCTACCCACTGTCAAATCCCCTATATACTGATTGGTCATTACAGCCCTACTCTTCAAAGCGTGTAAGAAATCCATTTAGCTAATGTAAAAAAAAAAAATGAAAAACAGTCAAACATAAATATAGCTAATCCCCATTTAGAGAAATTTTATGTTAGAAAAACAAATTTTTATGAATACAAGTATACATCGATCCCCGTTGTTTATTATTAATTATATATAATTATTAGATACCTACTATTTTATCAGATATTTATGCCCACGTACTATAGTACCATCACCTTTTTCTAACCTAATATCACATACAGTTTCATCTCTAAAAAGTAAAATAATAAACTTGTTATTGTAATGGGTAAAATATAAGAGTGGTGGATTAGGGGCTGTATTATTAGAGAGAGAGATGTAATGCCCGATGGCACGAGAATGAATCTTACGTTTTTATTTATTTGGTGGGGTGTGATTATATTTAATATGTGCAGCCTCTAATTTACCTTATAGAATTTCTCTTTACTAAATATTATTATGTATATGTGTGTGTATTATTTAAGTGCATGCTTTAATTATAATATGTGCGCACTTACCTTGTTTGGATGTGAATATGCTTGTCTTCTGTGACTCTCGAGTTGTGGATTAGATACACGTTATTTATTACCTCTTTTATTGATGATTTATGATTTGTTAAGTTGAATTGAAGTATGGATTTTTTATATAGGAAATAAGAATAATATGGAAAGGAATTTAATAAAGTTAACACGTATTTGATTCAGTTATAAATGTAAGAAGATGAACGTAACGATATGAGTTAGTACTTAGGTGTTTGGATATTTATGTGAGACGTGAGTGTAAAATATAAGTTAAGTTAAAACTTGGCAGATAGATGAAAAGTAATTTATGCGTAGATGTGTGGCGTAGAGAAAAATGGCACTGCGGCTATGTGGCTATATGATTACACTACGACGCTACGACACTGGTCAATTCTCTTCTCTTCGCTCCGCTCCTTGAACGCCGTCTCTGATCTGTCTGCGCTGTGTCTTTTGTGTGGGCGGTACTTATATGAGCGTATCATAATTGCCGTCGCATGTCGCAGCATCACCATCCGTGTATAGGGTGTAACTATTCTTTGTAGTGTATTCGTATTGTTTTATTGCGGTGTGTATGGATGCGTCTTATGAACTATTCTATCCTATATGTATGTGTGTGTGTGTTTTATATAATTTGGGGAGATTTTAATGTATATTTTAATTGTTGTTACATCATTTCCTGTATAATTCGGGATGTGATTATTCAATTATTTTTATATTATATGATTGATTTTGGTGTACATATTAATTGTTGTGTCATCATGTTTTAGATGATGGGGTGCAATTATTGTAATATGCTGTGTATTTAATTGTTGTTGTTGCACAACGTCTTATTATATTTTATGTGATCTACTTATATGAGAATTATATTATAATATTAATCGTTTATATATGGCCGATTTAATTACATTATATGTGCCACACCCAAGTACTTATACTCATATTGGAAGTCCCTTTTTACCTTTTTATTATTAACAAGACTTGTATTATTTATATATTACAAGTATATGAACGTTTTTGATGAATTTCCAAACATCGAGCATTTCCTAAATCTACTACTTCAGAAAAATACCTTCCCTCTACTAATTGTGTATCTTTAAATATTGAGCATCTTGTTATTAAATAATCAACTGATATCAAACACGACCTAAAATGAACAGGGTAAGTTTCATTCCTTTGTAGTAATTGTATTCTCGGTACCTGTTGGGTTGTTGATGCTATTGAATTCTGACAAATAGAACTTTTTTAGTTTTAAATCTACTCATCAATAAGTTGAAGAAAATGGATTTCTTCCGTGTCTGTTATCTGTATATGTTTTGGGAGGAAAACGCTTATGCCCCCCCTGTAACACTATCATACAGCTTACATGCTGTAACAGGACCATATTTAGTTGCAACGTCGCTCATTGTCTTGACCGCGTAACTTCTACCCACTGTCAAATCCCCTATATACTGATTGGTCATTACAGCCCTACTCTTCAAAGCGTGTAAGAAATCCATTTAGCTAATGTAAAAAAAAAAAAATGAAAAACAGTCAAACATAAATATAGCTAATCCCCATTTAGAGAAATTTTATGTTAGAAAAACAAATTTTTATGAATACAAGTATACATCGATCCCCGTTGTTTATTATTAATTATATATAATTATTAGATACCTACTATTTTATCAGATATTTATGCCCACGTACTATAGTACCATCACCTGTTTTTAACCTAATATCACATACAGTTTCATCTCTAAAAAGTAAAATAATAAACTTGTTCTTAATATTTATTTTTCTATAAACTAAAATTAATCACAACATACTTGCGTAAATATTGTAGAACTTCAAAGTTCAAATAAACTGTGAGTATGACAGCTGTTTATAAATAATTTCGATTTACATTCGTTGGATTTTAGAACTTGCATTTGGCCATTTGTCCATGGTATAATTTGTTTTTTGGAATCCATCTCTTTTGAGATACTTTTTAAAATACATGAAAAATAGTTCATAATTTATATATATTAATTGTGTAAATAGTAAGTACTACATTTAAGGAGCAACGAACAATAAAATAATTCTTTTTCGTACATTGTATCCTGTAATGTGAACCATTCACATAAAGCTTAGTGATTGCGCATTGTATGGTGAGAGTCACTAATGTGTTTAAATTACTTTTATATTATAATCTGTATACATTTGTAATGAATTCAAAATCTCTAATTTCCAATTTACTAAATACATATTTTTAATGTGAAACAAAATACAAAACTGTTCTTAGTTATAGCCTAGGTAGGTAGCATTTTTGACATTAATAATTATGTTAACACCACAGAATATGTTAAATGTAACCTACCCTATTCTGTAAAAACACTATCAACATCGAAATGAGTTATCATTAAATCATTGTTCGATATTAAAAAATAATGTAGTGATATAACAATAAAATATAATATTAGCAGACTTTATAATGAAAGTATTACCTAATATTAAAACTCTTCTTTGAAAAATATCTGGCAATTTAAGTTATAGGTACCTATTTAAATCAAAAATACATATACATAGATAATAGATCATCAGGATCGTCCCTATTTAATTGTAATTTAATATTTTTAATCATGTTAAACCCAACTATTTTATTATATAAAATTTTTTTCCTATTTAAATAATTATACCTTAATTTTAATATATAATTTTTATAACTAACCGATAAATATTTATATCGATCAAATAATCCTCCATTTTCTGAGAAACCTCCAATGCGTTTGATGCTTCTGCCATCCGTAGATAAGTATCGCAGTACGTTTCCGTAATCGATTGCCTGCATGTCGATCCCTCTAGTAATCCTACGAAGTCTACGTCTGCCGTCGACGTGCCAAAATGTGCCTCGAATAATAAAGGTGCACCAACAACACCCTCCCGAGTATCCACATATGTGGCTGATGTGGATGTGGTCGTCGTGCTCGGCAATAACGTAGAAATGTCGGGGAGGGTACTTGTCAATAAGGTAGTCCAGCTCTCGCAGACACCTTTGAACTCCCCTAACACCACGCGGCACAATGATGCTACTGACATATCTATAAAATTAAAATGATTAATAAATATAAATAATAGTTGTAAAATTTAATTAAAATTACCTGTGTATCCCGGACATAAATTTTGAAGTGAGTTCACGTCCAAGTTGGACAATGAGGTCTTCATATTTCTCCTGATTTGATTGTAAAGTGTCGTCATCTCTGTCGCCGACAACATCATCGTATTCTCCCATATCTTCTGTATCTCCGAACTCATCCATTTCTTCGGGTGAATTACTACGTCGATCACGCTCAAAGGACAAACCACGAAAATAATCACGATCAGAGCCGTCAGAGGATACTGATTCGTCTCCGTCGGATAAAAAATGTCTAAGAAATCCAAAAGGATTTCTTCGTTCGTCAGGTCTTTCTTCATCGTGGCCAAGGCGTATGTTTTCAGGTTCGTGAGTTTTTGCGACCTTAGCTCCGCCTCTATCTGCAGTTTTGTTTGTACCGAGTCCGCCGTCTTCTTCACTATCTTCGATTTTTTCGTTGTCGGACCCATCTGACGATCGCTCTTTCGCTTCGGTGATCCATCGCCAGAGCAGCTCTCTTGGTGGTTAATCGTAATCCTTAGTATAAAAATATATTGTACAAATACAAGAAAGATGACTTCCTAGTGTGCTGTATAGCGTGCAGTGTGTCCTTGCCACACAATATACTATTGAAGTACCTGAAGTACATTCAATGACGTTATATAACTATTATTATTATTTTTTTTTTCTGTTAATCAACCCACGGCAACTTAGGCCATTGGGTTTTTTTTTTACTGTGGGGGAGGGTACTGTAAGTTTTAAAAAATAACTGTAAGTATTTTGGTATTGGCAATTTTTTTAGTGGGCACTCGTAGGTACCTATCTGCCATGGCCGGGTGGGGGATGGTGGCACTTTTCTCTGGACACCGTGACTTGCCCGAAGAAAAATGCCACCCGCGGACCGGCATCGAATCGGCGCCGGTGCGCTTCGCAACCAAGGGCGTTCGCAAGAATTTGTCAAGGGGAGGGCAAAATAATTCCTTTTTACATTTTTTGTCTCACTATTCTATTAGTTACAAAGTATTTTTGTTACATGTTGTCCGTTCATATAGACAAAGAGTGTAAAAATATTTATGAATTATACGTAGATAGTACCCAAGTTAAAACTTAATCGTACAGCATTAATTTTAATTGATTGTTATGTAATTTTAAATTATCAAACACATGCTAAATCGAATACTCGTAGAATCAGTTTATTTATATTGTAATATTTCGACAGTAAATTGTTTCCAATAAGCATTTAACTGTTTATAAGTTTGGTATTGTAATGTTTATTTAAGATGTCGAAGACTCCAAAAATCAAAATTGAACGGTGGCGCCGAACTAAACCTATATATTCGGAGAGCCAGAAAAATGCCCTATAAGATGAAAATTAATGTAACGGGCGATGTACCAGGTTGCAAGTCTGGTACAAAAACGTGTGGCGCGATCTGTACTATACCTGATGACAAAATTAAAATAAAATAAATATTTAAAGTGAATATAGAAAATACCATGAGCATTTTTCAAATGTTTATTGAGGCTGGTCTTGTAACTGAACGTAATGCCGCACCTAATACACGGTATACGAATACCCTCGTGCGTTTTTTCGTGTCTTGTCAGATTACGTTTCGCTGTAAATTCCGAAGCACATTTGCTGCATTTGAACAATTTCGAATGTGTTTTTCGGTGAGCGATCAGATTTGACTCGTATACGAATCCCAAAGAACATTGCTCGCATTTAAACATTTTAAAATAAACGGATAAGAAAAAATTAATACGTTATATAATAATTACGTGCGTAGTATTAGCGCAGAGCGAACGAGATGTAGGTTAATATAATAGAGCACTATATCACCAACTGCGGACAGTAATGAATAGTGACTATTCATTCATTCAAAAATCCCTACCGCCGCCGCCACCGCCACCACTGATCCCCGTCACGTGACAAAATACAGAGTCGTCGGATTGTCCTATATATCGGGTGTACTAATATCCGTATGGTATAGTGTTCAAACCATCTGTTAAAAAAAACTATGAAATCGGGCTCAAACGTATAACGGAAGACTGTATAGTTACATTTTCTAGATGAGATATACTTTTCGCATGCAGGGAAATATATTTACAATTAAATATTCCAATTTTCTAATATACCATACCCGTAAGTCCAATCCCTTAACATCATTAATCTATCTAAACTTAAATTACCTAATTCTACATTTAAATTATATACACTATTATTATTATAACTATGAATACGAGTACTACGATTATTATATACAGTATCACTTAAGGCTAAATCTAAATATTCTAAATTATTAATAATATATATGCTAGGCCCCATTTTTTTTTGAAAAATTCTAAACAATAAAAGATCCCAATAATTTTTAGCTATACATGAACTCCTTAATTCTAAATTTCTAATATCATAATTTACACAACGTCTTATTTTTAAAAATACCTCCTCCCAATAATCCCTACTTGTATCTTGTAACCACATCACACTCCCGGATAACAAATTATCATTCCAAATAATGTGACCATGGTTGTCTACTAATTGGTAGGTTTGCTGAAATATTTTCCGGAAAAATATTCGAAGTCACGATGCGAATATATTTTTAACTCCGGCTTAATAAAACTTAAATTTGTAATTATTGTCGGGTTTATATTTAAATTAAATTTAGCGTATACAAATTCCCGCCATTCTACGCTGGTGGACATATGGTATTTTTTATGAAATTTTTTTTTTCCCTGCATGCTTCACAATTCCATTCGAAATGACGGTGATTGTCTAATGACGCCTCGCAATGAGACGTCATTAGACCCTCTAGAGAAGTATGAAAATACCTCTCGATTACTTCTAAGGCTTTAAAAAATAAAAATAAAAATAAAAATCCTGGATATAAATATTAGGCAATGATACTTACTATATTCGGCGTCCATAGTATGCAAAGTATCGCGTTGATTATTGCGTGTTATGAGCTAGTGATACGACGTTTGGAGTACAACTAATTCTAGTTCGTAATATATGTTTTTGATGAGAAAAAGTATATTTCTATAACTATGAAGAGCATTGTCTATGAACTATCGTAATCAGGCAAATTTTTACATTATCACTATATATATATAGTTATATGCGGAGGAAGATTTCCAGCCTCTGCTCAACAAACTTGTAGCATGTATTATCAGTTATGCGGTGTACATCATATGGTTTAACGAGATATAGTTAGCTATATGAAGGTGGTGTATAAAATATATATATATATACCTGTATATATTATAAATAGGTGCAAATATTGTAGAAAGAAGAATGTTATACGTAAGGGAAAAAAAATAACGCGGTGAATAGTTGTAAAGAAACGTTTATTAGTACCTGCATATACATCGTTAATTTATCTACAAATTTTGTACTACATTAAATATTTTAACAGCTTATCATGCAAGGGAACCGGGTTCGAATCCCGGTCTGACGGATAAATTTTTAAATTATTTTCCACGCGCGGCGGCAATGTCGAGCGGTGGTCATAGGTGGCGGTGTGGCGGGGGTACATCGTTAACGTGTGTGATATATGGTGGGTTCAGCAGCCGGTAATGTATAGGGATGTGCAGGGGGTATAGTGAAGAGCGGGGTGGTGGGGCATATCGTATACGTGCGTGATAGTTAGCTCATCCCATGGGTTGAGCAGAGAGCAACCATGGGTTGAGCAGACGGTGTAGTGGGTTGAGCAGACGGGTATAGGGATGAGCCAGCAGGTTGAGGTTCCAGAACTCTCTTTTTATTCCTACTCCAGAGTATAAACTTTACTATATACATGTATATACCAGAATATATACTGTAACGTCTCCTCTTCACCTGGGGCCCCCAGGTTAAGTTAGGTTATGAATATGAATATGAAGTTTGTATATATTTTCATTCAAAATATGATAATATTATACAAAACTGTATACCCTTCAATTAATATTTGATTAGAGTAAAGTCGAATACAATAAAAGCTTTAATATTTATAAGTGTGTGTACCTATTTCGTAATTCGGTGTTTCCATTTTTCCATACACAGTTGTTTTCGTCTTCGATAAATCGTTAATGTTATCCCTGCGTTCCGTGGTATTTTCACGTTCAGATTCATCGGTTTCATCATCGTTTGTCTCAGTGTTTTGCAGCCAAGGTTTTAAATTTATTGGTTTTGCTGGTAAGCACCCGTAATATTTACACAAATTTCCAGCAATATCGCATTCTTTAAAATGATATGCTAAAATTGACCACCGTCAACACGTGCTCTGAGTTGGGCACGTGTTATTAACGCACGTGAGAACGTTTGTATGTGCACTGCATGTATCCAATGTTTTTCTAAAAGTACATGTATTGATTTCGGTATACATTTTATACCTGAACGTTTTAAAGCTTCTGTAGCTTTACATAAATGTGCTTGACTTATTTGTGTAGATGTGTCATGCTTCTTTCTTGAAATTTTCAATTGTGGAAATAATGGTGAAGTGCTTTGTTCAGTCTTAGGTCCAATTACTTGTTTTTTCAAACCTTTATTTTGTATAATGACTATATCGTCTTTTATAAAATTAGTAATATCAAAATTACTTATAATTGTATAGTCATCCAAATTGGTAACATAATATGCAACGTCGCCTGAAGTTTGGAAATGATAATTTTTTATTATAACACGTGAGCTTTCGTACTTTCCACTTTTTAAATAATGTCTTTTTGTAATTTCCATATTATTAAATTTCTTTAAATAA
The DNA here is from genome assembly GCA_949089665.1 of Macrosiphum euphorbiae. NCBI lineage: Eukaryota > Metazoa > Arthropoda > Insecta > Hemiptera > Aphididae > Macrosiphum > Macrosiphum euphorbiae. The sequence continues at coordinate 679,759 of CARXXK010001250.1, read as the reverse complement.
TTCAGTACTTCGTTGAAAATATTAGACGGAAACAGTTTCTAATGCAAATGTTGGATGAGTGCTTGCATAGTTTTGTAAAATTCGTAATAATATCATTGATTCTGCGGCATGCCGTGATTGTGTATTTATATTTTTTAATAATGGATCAAACCTTATATGCGCCACTCTTCGTACGTTTTTAAAAATGTCTTGCGGAAAAAAATGATATATTTTACGTATTTTGTAAAATTTTACAAGTTCTTCATGCAAACATTTTATGCGTTCAGCTTCTGATGAATTTTCACCACAGTCGCATGTGCATATCTTATTCAATAGCGACATTACGGAGTGTCATCACGGAGTATTGAAAATAATTATAATAATAAGTGTTATAAATAAAATTAATATGTTGAAACCTATATAGGTATGTATTGTTATGGGAGGAGGTCTATTTTTTTTTAAATAGATTAATTATCACTATAATACTATATATGATTATAATAGTATATACGATTTTTTTTTTAAGCGTTTTAAATTATTTAGACATCTACATGAGCGCGGACGAGGTTGAATAAGGACAAGTGCATCATATGCCATCTAGACGTATTTTCAGCATTTTGCCTATAATTTTATCGTCATTGAAATTAACTCCTCTACCAAAATTCATTCTTAAAACTGCACTATTGTTTGTAGCCAATTGATAGTCAAATTTTATTTTAGTACAGCTTGCAATATTGTATATATAACATTACATAACTGGTTTTCGATCAATAACAATAATTTTGTTAATGATTTTGACGGTTTAAATAATTTATCAACGCTTCGATTTCAAAACCTTTGTCCAAACTTAAAACAAGTGTTTCCAACTTATTATCAAAAATTTTAGAATCTAATAACCGAGCCATCGAAGTTCCATAGTATGTAGATAAATGTTTCAACTTTTTTAATTTTTTATTATTTTCAATAGTCGTATACCACTTGTCTGGCAACATCCAATTATACGAAAAATGTACAATTTCACAATCAAAAAAACACATGAAACCACATATCTGTAAATTCGTTTCGTTTTACAGAAGTATTAATATTACAAGCTACGGTACTTAAGATGTTGCTAGGTCCATGCTTAAAATAATATATGTATTATTAAATAAATATTATATTATATAATGTTTCTTTTCGTAATCTCGGAATTCATGTTTGATATACCCATTTTGAAATGTAGCTTCAAATAATTGACTATGCAATAATTTTAAAAAACTTGATCTACGACTTTCATTAAAGACAGTAATTATAACCAATTATTATTTGCATATGGCATATGACATATTCGAATTTGGATAACATCGATTTACGGGTCACCAAGTATCCTTGATGTAATTTTCACTCGGCAATATTGGGTAAAATACTCTTGCACAATATGATTATTCATGTAAGTTATGTGCAAGCCATTGAGTGGTCTTTGCTTGCCATACGAATAATATTTGTTGGCCGTCAGAACGGCCTTTTAAGTGCTGTGTGTTTTGTACCGTATCAGTATGTATACTGGATTTATCTTTAGTGATCGAGGTTATCAATGATGCTTGGCCATAAAATACAATAACGAAATATCGTTCTTCACAATTAAAATGGTTATTTTTCGATACGGTTTCATCTTTAAACGTGTCAATAACATAGTTATCGGATAATTTCATTTTTGTACCCGACGGAAGTATAAGAGTGTTATCTTTGGTGTTTGCTATAGCCGAACCTTCTGATAATTATATTTTGAATTTAGCTTGTACTACGACGTTTTCCCATTCTCCTCTACTCGATTTAAAATTCATGCTTATACAATTTCCAGTGATCCTGCCACTGTGTGCTATATTAATGTTGCTTCGTTCATTTGCAAATCCTTTATTTAACCTCTAAGGGGAAAAGTATATGAACGTTTTTGATGAATTTCCAAACATCGAGCATTTCCTAAATCTACTACTTCAGAAAAATACCTTCCCTCTACTAATTGTGCATCTTCAAATATTGAGCATCTTGTTATTAAATAATCAACTGATATCAAACACGACCTAAAATGAACAGGGTAAGTTTCATTCCTTTGTAGTAATTGTATTCTAGGTACCTGTTGGGTTGTTTATGCTATTGGAAAATCACAGTTGTCCACTTCTAAGCTGTCAAAGCTTACTCCTCACTCCTGTCCATACACAATATTAAATCCAATTTTTTTTTCAAATTCTAATTTCGCTAGTGGCTCCATAACTCTTCCATATTCAACTGATTTTATTTTATGGTTCATGTTTCCGTATAATAATACATGCATTGTATTCTTACACGAAGTATTAATCCTCATCTTACATATTTTCCCAAACTTTGAGGCTGTTAGACGATGTTTCCTTTCAGTATACCAAACTTGAGATTTTGCCTGAGATTTTGTTACTTTCTCCAACATTTTTAAAATTCAATTACATAATACATTGGTAGCATTTTGTAGGTAAATAAATATTTAAAATACAAGGTAGGTAATCATTATTTCGAAAAAATTTAACTTTTTGAAAATAATCTTATACATATTTTCAAGTCGTAATAAAACAACATAAAAAAAAAATGTTATACAGGCTGTAACTGAAATAACTGACCAAAAAAAATCTATGCTACTTAAACGTTTGACAAAAATTCATAAAATTATATGATTAGTAAATATTTTAAGATATATACCCATGTTAGCAAATTTTCAAAAATAATATTTTTAAAAAAGTTATTTCGTTCCAAATTAATTTAATCAAAAAAATATTGATATTTTAAAAAATAAAACTACATAAAAATAATAATAATAATTATAATACTAAAATTATCTAAAACTACTTGACTTATATAAATGTTTTTACCATCCTAATCGTTCTTATAGTCAGATTGACAAATTGCCTACTCAAAAAAAATTCAAATCAAATTTATAATTTTTTATTTTTAGTACTAAAAAATAAAAATATTTTTATTTTATTACATGTGTAGCACAAGTGGCTATAAATTATATACAGGGTTCGGCAAAAAATAATACATGTATATATAATATATATACTCCTGTATAATATATTATAATATATAATAATAATATGGGAGGTTTTTTTGCCGGACCCTGTAAAAACAAAAAAATTTAAAATATTGATTAGAACAAAAGTTATTCCAAAAGTCAGTTCTTTCTGTTACACCCTTTATATATTTTTGAAAGACAACATACATTTTTAATGTTGTATTCCAATGTTATTTAGAATACGAAATTTATAAATACCTCTATCAGTTTTCATTAATTTATCAATAAACTGTTTTTTTTTTACACAAACAACCCTAATCCCTTAATATCAGCGCTACACTCTGACACCATTCCTGGCAATCCTCCGCGTAGATTAAAGAGAAGACGGTGTCGTAAAAATTTGAAAAATACAAAATTACTAGCTGACCCCTTGCACTTCGTCACCCGTTAAATATATCAACTCAATATGACTCAAACTTTGTTCAATTCATTATTCAATATTCGGTGTATGGTGTTCAAAATTTATCTTATCTTTTCCGTTGCCCGGAATAAAATTCTGAATCGCAGCAGTACATTATCAGGTAGGCAATCTACCTGCGGTAGATTGCGGACCCCGTGCTGTTTGTACGGAAGTGTATGATTTAACTCTAAAGTATCAAAGAAAAAAGTTATACTTATTTTGATATAATACTGTGGATTAATATAACAAATTTGGTTGCTCGTAAAAAATCGCAACTCTAAAAAAAATTATGATTGTTGAACTCCTTTTGGGTGTAACTTGCTGCGGTAAGTGCAACTCAGCCACCCTGGTAGGCAATGTTCAATAATTCGATTTGATGCAAGCTTGTACCTGATCTGTTCGAATAACCAATAGCAACCAATAAATAAATGCTAATTTCTAATGTAGACTGTAACCAATGGCAACTATAAATAAATAAAAATAAAATTTCCAATTTCTATCGTGAATCTTAATGTCCCTTTTTCAGCACCTATTTAAAATGCGAATTTTGGCAAATCCTTTCTTAGCGAACGTCTATATCATAATAGCTATCTGTATGCCAAATTTCAGCCAGATCCGTCCAATGGTTTGAGCTGTGCGTTAATACCAATATTGTATATTTAAATTAAATATTGCTTGATAGATGGCGCCACTATCATTTTCTTTCAACCCCACTTTTACCCCCTTGTAGGTCGAATTTTCAAAAATCCTTTCTTAGTGCGCCCTTACATTGCTTAAGGAACCTCTGTACAAAATTTCAAGTCTCTAGACCCAGCAGTTCCGGCTAGGCGATGATGAATCACCCAGGACAAGTCTTTTTATATATACAGATTGTATTTTAAAATATAATAATAAGCTTTATTTTAGATAGGTAATTCTATAGTACACTGCCATTGAAAATAAAAATTCTCTTATTGTGATTAAATTAAAATTTGAAAATAGGTATTTAAAGTATATATTCTATATAATAGATTTTAAAACATATTAATAATAATCAAGAGTAGATACATACATCTAATCAAATTTGTTTATTAATTATCTACCTATTATTAAAAATTTTCTACAAAAAAAATATTTAATTGCACTGGAAAATTAACAATTTATATAAAATATTATACAACCTTGTTAGTAATTTGTTGTATCGGTACTTTTTATTGACATCCCATCTATCAGCTACATACAATATTATTTATATAATTTATATACCTAATACATTATTTAATTTTATACATACACATTTAAATATATGATTTTTTTATAGGAATGAATAAAATTTCTGGGATAATTAATAACTGAAAATTGCCTAAGGTTAATAAGTTATAATTTGTCAAAATTCATTAAAACGTATAAGAAGGTACAGGTTTACGGTTTAAAACCTTAGATATTGACAATAATATTAAAACCAGGATTAAAACATATCATATTCAGTATTTTGATTAAAAATTACTAACTATGATATTTACCTCGGTCTATTGTTTGTTTAATTTTTAAATTAAAATAAAAAATGAAAAATTACTATTCAAATCTATTAAATACCTATCAAAGAAAGTTTATGGTAACACATGAATACATTTAAGAAGAGCTAATTAATTTTAATACCTACTTAAAAGTTGTAAGTCATAGAGAAGCAATGAATAATGATAATACGTAAAAATGAAAAGATATAGCTTCAATTTATCAATAAGTATGTTACAAGTCAAATATTCTGTTAAACCTATGTGTCATACTCAAGCTTAAAATTTGTACCTACCGAGTTTTGCATAAATAATATTGCTAATATAATTTAAAATTAATTGTTATACACTTAGAGTCGGTTTGAAATAATAATATATCATATTATTATCATGTACCTGATATGAAATACAAATTTATTAAAACACAAAATATTAATTTATATTTAATGTGTGTTGTTTGTTCACTTTTAACTATGATATAGGTACTTACTGGCTACTATTGTAGTTAAATATAAGTCAATAGAAAACGATGCATTTACTTGGACAATAGTACTTGGAGATACAACAGTTAAGTTGCAACTGAACAATCGACAGATCTCATTGTTATGTATGTAAGATCTACATACACGTATAACCAATGTAATGTATCGTTGGTTTCATGATTTATAATTTGATGGTATGTTTTTGATCTTAGAGTTCAAAATTGACAAGTCTGTACACTAAAAGAACCTCTGGCGAGACATAGCGTCCTGCAAGTTCTGATTGTTTCCAAATGTGTGTTTATGTGGAACTACTGTTATAGCATATAAGTGTTCCATCTTGTGTCACTACACAAGTGAATAATAATCATGAAAATAAGTAATAAATAAGCATCGTCCAAGTATTGCAACCCGTTACAAAAAATATTTGTTTATATACAAGTAGTACCTATATAATATATTATATGCAGTAAAATGGACAAATACGAAGAGTAAAAATACATTAAAATATTAGATGCTGATGATGATAATATGATATTATATTATAAAATTTAAAATGAAATATCAAATAGGTACTAAAAGTGTATATAAAATTAATTTGTACTAAAATATTTCAATAGCACCATTAAATGTTTGTAAATTGCGATTATATTATATTGGTATCACACAAATTTTAACAGAACTGTAGACAATTTTAGGCGAACAAAAAAAATTATTATTTTTTAAATTTAATTAACATAGTCAACTTAAGTAGTCACTTAAATAGTTACTTGAATCTACATAACGTTAATTTCTTTGAAGAAAAACACTAATATAAAATGGCTATTTTAAACAAACAAAATCTAAATCAAATTATTTATAATTCTCTATGACTAGCCGTTTATAATATTATTGACAACATTATACGGTTAAATTAATAGAATGGTGAATATATTTATAATTTATACTATAAAATTAAGATTCTTGTAGAAAAAATTCTGTAGGTACCTACCTAGTACCTGCCACTTACAAATTAACAAAAATAAACAGGGCTTATATACAGAGGTATTTTCTATTTTTATTGTTTCACCAAGAAACTACTTTTAGATCGATCATTTAGATCAGTGTTTTCCAACTGTTCCACTGAAACCAAAGGTTCCATGAGCTGGCTCCAAGTGTTTCGTGAGAAATTTAGGAAATATAAAATTGATTAATAGTATGTTTGATTTGAATTAAGATTCAAACTTTGATCATCTTCTCTTCTCACTAGTACGTTTCCTTATCTTATGATTAGATATTTAAGATATTTAATAATATAATGAAAAAAAAATATTGGCTGCAATGAGTTCTAGTTCCTGCAAATGTACCGCGACTAAAATAAGTTGGGAAACACTGAATTAGATGATAGAAACATTAATACTTTTTTTTAGGAATACAAGTACCGATATGACAAATTGTATAGGCTATAATATAGATTTTAAAATTTTGAATAATATAAACAAGAAAATGTCTGCAGTCAGCCAAATATTTAAGATTTGGCATGAAAATGCTTTTTTGTACCTTCCATACAAAATAATTTTTTCTCATTTTATATGTTACATAATATATCTTAGTATAAATGTCTGAGCTTTTAGCTTTACGATAAGCTCTTCACGATATGAGTTTGAAATGGTACGTGAACGTGATTTTTCAATATTTGAATTGCATCAACAGTTATTGTTAAAATCAATTAATAAACCAATATTCTGATTTTGAATCCTAATTTTCTTATTACCTGGTTATCCCGACCTATTATATATTATAATGACTATAAGCATGATTTATGATTTTGGTATTTGTTTCGTAGTAACTGGCTTACTACAGTTTTAGAATTAAAAACTAATTGATTGGCCGCATTGTTAATTTCCATTAAAATGCCACTTTCTATTGCTTGTGGAACCCAATTTTTTACGCTTTTTGTTTTTTTACCACAAAAATATTTATGGCATTTGTAATGTTGTCCAAGAACGTGAAATGGCCCATTTATTGGTCCATTTATTTATATTGGTCATCTGTAAAAATAAACCGTCATTGCATGTTGGTGTTTTGTAAAGTACCACAATTGACAACAACAAATGCAAACTTTGTACCCGATAAATTTACTGATATAGAATGTTTATGGGACATTGAAACCGAATTAATATGTGAATATGGTTTACCGTATACATATACTACATTTCCCACTTGCCACTCGGAGCTGGAAAGCACTTCTATGGTTGTCGATAAAACTACATCAGATTCTATGTTCTGGGAAGAATTGAGTTCGTTCAACAATCAATTTATTTCACCAGCCACATAGCGATTAGAGCCAACGACGTCATCGACCACACCCAAACAAACAACTACAACTGATAGCAGGCCGATCATTAGACCGGGGTCAATTGTAGACATGTTACATACACGACAAGAGAATATTGATCCTTCGTATACGTCGTTGGAAGATGTTTATCATTATATAAATTTGTAATAAATAACACAATGTAAAATATATTTTTTTTATTATCATAATTATTTAAATTTTTATATTATACATATTAAACAATGGTAATAAAAACAATGGATTAATTTTCTAATCATAATTTCTAAGGAATGGTGCACTTTGCCAATTATACAATAATTTTTGCCAATTAATTCTCGGTTGAAAGGCCGACATACCAAATATAGATAAATTATCGTTTGTTAAAATAATAATAGGAGAACCTTGAAGTGCCTGATCTGATTTGTACTTAACTGAAATACGACAAGAATCACCACCTAATAACGCTTTTAATTCATTGACGTGGTGAGCTTCGTAATTCGGCTCGTTCCATAAAACCAACCGTTTACCGGCTGCTTCCATGAAAGCGAAATTGTTAGTTTTATTTGCCGTACCAAGAAAACCATAGTTAATGAAAGAAGAAGTGACTGCGTCAAAAAAATAATTTTTACCCGCATTAGGTGGTGTAAGTATTGCCAATGTGTTACATTTTGGTATTCTTTTATCTAAAACGTTGATTAAATCAGTAAGAAAATAAAATATATTTTCAGTGTTATTATCGAACTGATATAATAATAACTCATTGGCAATACGTACGGACTCTGTAATATTATAATAAACTTGATCTCTGAACCTATAATATGCATTAAAGTACGGGAAAACAGTTTCATCTTTATAGTAATTATTATAATCGTCGAGTGTCCAATGCATTAATTTGATACACCATAACTCAATGTCCCTATCTACGTATTTATTTTTCGCGCATAAGTAATTTAAATTAGAGTTTAGATAATATTCTTTTATATTCATAAAAGCCTCAGGGGAACAACATAGAAATTTATATAATAAATCTGGTATACTTATCGGCCCGTTTTCCGGGCGAAGCCAGGAGTTTTTCGTACCCGTTTTAGATTTTTTAGTTTTATCATCTTTTCCCCTAGGAGCTTGACTATCCTCGACGCATAATTCACTGCTTGATGATTCGCAGGAAATGTCCCGCGGCATCGCTCCATCGCTCCCAGCCAGTATTCCCCCTTCGGCTTGTCCCAAATGTCTTTTCGACTAAAAAGAAAAATAACAATTATACGTTTATACGTTTTACAATTTGATCGTATTTACATAATTTATATCTATTATGCATATATTCATAATTTTCTTTTGTCATATTGCGATAGTGTATCATTCCACATATATTACATTCTTTAGGTTTATCAGGTTCTGTATAGTAATTACTTGTATAGGGATCGAAGTTTCTATAAATCAAATCACTTATATAATTAAAACCAAATTGCTCTGGACTTACGCTTATATAATTGTGAGGGGTACGAACAATTAATTTAAATAAATAATAAGATGTTTCGTCGTATGTATTCATAACTAAATTAAATTGTTGTAATTCTCTACTGTTTTCAATATCTAAAATGTCTATTAAGTCGTCGGGATTCTGTGTGTCATACTCGTATTTTAATTTTTTAATCATTTTGAAACCTACTATTTTATTATATAAATTTTTTTTTCTATTAATGTAATTTAAACGCAACTATCTAACATAATTTACTAATACTTACCGATAAATATTTATATCTATCAAATAATCTTCCATTCTCTCGGAAGCCTCCAATGCAGTGGACGCGTCGGCCGCCCTAAAATAGGTATCGCAGTACGTTTCTGTAATCTGCTGCCCCGAAGTCAACGCTTCGAGAAATCCTACAAAGTCCACGTCTTCCGTACTTGCTCCAAAATGTTCCTCGAAGGAGGAAGGAGCACCTGCAAGATCCTCCCGAGTACCCACACACGTGGCTGATGTGTATGTGATCGTTGTGTTCGGCGATGATGTAGAAATGTGTTGGGGGGTAACGCTCAATAAGTTTGTCCAATTCTCACAAACAGTTTTGAACTCCCCCAATTCCACCCGGCACAATGATTCTGCTGACATACCTATAATTATTTTTAATTAATATTTTTTTAAGTAAATAAACTAAAAATATTTACCGATGGATTCCAGAGACAAATTTTGCAGCCAATTCACGTCCAAGTGTGGTAAGGAGGTCGTCATAGACTTCCTCATCAGATTGTATAGTTTCGTCATCGAACTCGCTTGCAGTATCATCGTATTCTCCCAAATCGACTGAATGCCCGTCGTTGTCCATTTCTTCGGATGTATTACTGTCTCTACGACTGGGAGAGGACAAATTACGAAAATAATCGTCACCAAACAAAGGATTGAAAATTCGTTCGTCTCCGTCGGAAATAAAATTTGACAAAAAGCCAAAAGGTCCGTCTCCTCTATCAAATTATTTTCCAGTTTCTTCATTGCCCATGTCTTCAGATCCACTAGTTTCACTTTTTTCATCTCCAATTCCAAGGTCAAAAATTCCTCGTCCTCCGTCACTGTTGTTGTCGCTTTCTTCATACTTTTCGGTTTTTTCGTCGGTAAGGTTGACTGCCTCTCGCTTTTTCTTTTCGTTGAACCACTGGTGGAGGAGTTCTCTTCCGGTGATGTGTTCGCGACTTCTTTGCATCCTTCAATAAAAGACATAATAAATTTGTGTTTTATTCAAAATTACTCGTAACCAGTTTGATATATAAACTATCGTAGCACGTTGTTATTTTCGTAATGAACAAGACACACTAACAGCAATTACTTTTTAGGCCTTATTTATATTAGTCGAGACAATGGATTGTTATTGATATTTAATGTCATATCAGCGATAACTTTTGTACTTAGTATTAAAGATAAACTATTGCGTAATTTGGGCGGCGGCGAAAAACGCAAGCTGGATGCTTGCTCAAATATTATACGTAATATAATATTTCTACTCCAACATCAACAACCACAGCAATTGTTTGTTTAATAATATTATTATAACATTATAATCATGAATAATATTAGTATAATGTTATTATAATAGTATTATAATATCATCGTTAAGGAATGCTGTCCGGAAAAGTTTCACCGTCCTTAAATATTAGTATCTAGCATTATTATTATTATTGGCGGAGATGATGATGATGATGATGATGTGTGCTAATGACCGCAAATTCGAATCTATATAATAAATATTATAATATAAAAAATGAGTGTATACAGAAAATTATATCTGCGAACCATATACGATTTAAGGACATATAATAATAATAATTTTTTTTTTTTTTGCTTTATGGGCCATTTAGGCCTTTCGCAGCTTCTGATAATCCTCTCCACAAATTACGGTCATTAGCGGTCTCAATGTCTGCAGTTCCGTTTATCATCCTTATGTCTACATTGACTCTATCTTCCCACCGTTGTCTAGGTCTTCCCCTGGGGCGCTTGCCAGCTGGTTTATTTATCAGTACCTCCCGAATTATACTACCTTCCGCGCGCCACGCATGACCCGCCCATTCTAAATGTTTGGAATTCAAAAAGCATTTAATACTTTTTTTATTTTACAAAGATTCAAAGTGCTATTTTTCCTCCTTTTGTAACGTTCTGGTACTTGGGTACCTACTATTGTTTGATAATAGTAGACAAGTGGCTACCAGTACGTTAATGTTGCAGGTCGCAGACACTTTTTCAGATAATATAGTCGTGGTTGATGAATGAATAATATAACAGTTGTTGTATAATTGTGAATTTTATTATAACACTCGATAATTTTACTAAGTTCAAATATTGTTGTACAGAGTGGCGTGAAGGTGCTTGCACTAATGTGTGGTAATACACGTCTGAAAACAGGCCTATTCGGGCTCCCTTATATATTTCCCTCTTATAAACCCGGTTTGGTATTCTCCAATAATATCAGTTGCATATTTTTCCAACCTGTTGAGAATTGTCAGAGACAGAACCTTATAGCTAATACAAATAATAATATTAATAAATTATTAATAAGTACTATTATTACTGTAGGATAAATTAAATATGTAAATCACTTGATATAACTTTAAATAAGTCAGTGCAGGAGATTACGTTGTATGCGTATTGGCCTGATGAAGACGACTAAATTATAATTCAATGCAATTTAATTAACTTAATGACAGCAGAGACACTAACACCCCACCACCACCCTCGGCCGCAACGATCCTTGTGCGTGCGAAAATGACCCTGCATCGGAATACTTTGACTGGCGGGCGGAACAATGACACCCCATTGTCCGATAAACATTATTAGCGATACAGCAATAATTGAGGTGATTACATACTTTTTATCGCGATTCCTTGTCTGATGCATGTGGGATCAAATATCATACATACCGAGTCGCCGCATATATGTATAATATATTGATAATATTTTGGCTAATGAATGATGATTGAACAGTGCAATGTGCATTGTTTATGTATTACCACACAATTATGACACTATATTATGTGTATGTAGATGTGAACATTTTCGTTCAAATAAAAACTCTACGACTGTATAATATAATATGTATGTGTTTATTCATTAAAATATAATATTATTTAGAAAAACTAAACACTATAATATATAAAATCCAAAAAATATTATTCTACCAATTATTTATAAGCCATCTGCGTAATGCATAAACTCTATGATAACATGTACATTGTGTGCGATCTAAGTCCATGTGATAAATACAGCACGGAGATCCTAGGTCATAGTTTTCAACATGATTGTGAGAATAGTTAACATTATAATAAATAGAATTATTATTAATATTATGCAATGACTCAAAAATAAGTCGGTCAAAACTCAGTCGGTAGAGCACGAGACTATTAATCTCGGGGTCGTGGGTTCGAGCCCCACGTTGGGCGCCACTTTGTAATGACTCAAAAATTACGATATAAAATAAAATACGACGCCTGTCGATAAATATATTAAAATCGTAAGACTAAGCAATTACCTTCCTCCAGGTGCTCGGAGGGCTCTCGAGATCGTGTTTTCGAGAATTAGATCAAATGCACTATACAACACAATCGTATATAAAACATGCACAGATAATATAATAAATGCAATTAATATAAAATATTATATTAATTGCCTTACCATATCCGCAGTCGATTGTGAATTATTTTGTAAGGGTTTTAATAGACACAGAGTAATATTTTTTTAAATTATAACTCGAAATAATAAACGCACTGATTATTGCTCACATAAGGAGTCCAGAATGTTGCTCGTTGAAATCGTTTTTTTTAGACTTTTTTTGGAGGTTGTTACTCTGTGAATGGTGCTCATGCACTGGTTTAAGGGACGACGCGACACGCGACGATGCTGACCAGAGAGTGGTAGGCGGCTTTATCAAAAAAAAAGGTTATCGTGAGCTTGGGAACTAGATTATTCTTTGGCGGTAGATACCCTTTTTTTCCTTTCCTTTTCTCTTTCTTTATCGTATAATAAAGTCACACACACTGCGTTTTACCGTTATGAGTGGGTGCGGATATCTTAGTTGTCGTTAATAATGGTTTTATTTGATGTGACCGATTTCTACAAACGACAGTCTGGCCGTTATTTATTAAGTATTCTGTAAGATTTTAGTTTATTATAATGGTGTGTGAGCATATCATTACAATTATTATAATTAGTATTATCATCGTAATTATCACTAGTAGATGACATATAAAACACTTTAATACTTTCCATTTCCACAAAATAGAAAATTTAAAGAATATATAAAAATATCATTTTTATAGAAAATAAATATAAATATAAAATAAAGGTAGAAAAAATTAAATTATAAAACATTATGGTTATATTTTAAATTTATAGATAAGTACGTATGCTTTAAGACAAAAGCCGTTTTTATGATATTTTTGGACAATACTTTATATAATAATTTATACAATACTTTGATATGTACGTATACTTTAACACAAAAGGTGTTTTTATAATATTTTGGACAATACTTTATGCAATAATTTATATAATACTATATATACTATTTTATTTATTTTTTTTTTTGAATGCCCTAGGGATTTATTATATAGACGACCCAAAGGTCTTTATAAATATGTTTGACAATTATATATATTTTACATACTAGATATAAATTGTATATATATTACACGTTGATGGAGTCACTTCCAATGAAGTACCTCCTGCCTTAATCTAAATCTCAAACTAGGTGGTATGGTTTCAGACGCTTAAGACGTCTGATGTCCTTGGAGTTATCTAATAGTTTGATGGCCAATGGATTGACATGGTGATCTAGCCTCGTCTCGTGTTTGCGAGCAAACCTTTGGATTTCTTCTGCTATTGTAGGTAGCATCATATCACGGCGAATTGCGTTGTTTCTCTCGAACCGGTAGGCTGCAGTGATGGTCCGAAGGGCAATGTTTTGACAGCGTTGTATTACATCGATGTTACACCTACTGGCACAACCTCACAATTGAATGCCATATATCCAGATCTTTTTTATAATTGCTACATACAGTAGACGTTTGTTTTCGATGGTTATCTCGGAGTGAGGTCCGACTAGCCAATAAAGTTTTCGCATTTTTTCTTTAATCTGAATTTTTTGCTGTGGGACGTGGTGTTTCCAGTTCAGACGAGAGTCAAGGTGCATTCCAAGATATTTTGCTGAATCTTTTTGTGGGATTGGTGATTGATTCAGTACTATTTGGATGTTTTCGGTTTTGCGTAACGTATAGTTAGCTCCGATTTATCGCCATTGATCTTAATTTTCCAACGTCTTGTCCAGGTAAAGATATTGTCAATTGACCTCTGTAAGTTATCAGTTGCAGTGAGATGACTATTACGTGTTGAGAAAATTGCCATATCATCGGCAAACATAGCTAATGTTATGTTAGCATCGTTCGGTATATCAGCCGTATAGAGTAAGTACAGGATAGGTCCTAAAACATTACCTTGCGGTACTCCAGCTGATATATCTTTCCATTCGGTTATCGCTTCTTCGTGTATGACTAGAAATTGACGGTCAGTCAAGTATGATTCAAGAAGTGCACACCAGGTATGTGGCAGCTGATCACGCAGTTTGATGAGGAATCCTTTGTGCCAGAGCTTTACTAATTACATTAGTAACTCGATGTACTTGATCGATTGTTGAATGTGTGTTGCGAAATCCAAACTGAAGTTCTGGTATAAGATTTTTTTCCTCTATAATCGGGTTTAAACGTTTAAGCTATACAAAAAGCTTTGGAGAAAGGAAATAATATTCGAAGTCTTCACCCCAAATATATTTTTCTAATGTTTTAAGGCACACATCGTCATTTTCTTCACCCTTTATCTATGATAGTAAATATTTTATGCATAATGCATAAAACAATAATAAAATGAACATACCATTTGTTCGTTGTTGTTGTTGTCGATCAACACAATCCTCATATATATGCTTAACATCGTTTCTAGTCTATAACAGCATTAATCGGTAAGGCAAGTGCTACAATATTATGTCATACTAACTTCGTCAACTGAAATGGTTTCCGGGCTTAACAAATTACTGTAATATACCCGTCTTGGTGTATTTGATAGCTACAAAATTTATTATTTTTAGTTATATAAAAGTAAATACATAATTAAACGTATCATTTCATTCAACTGGCCATTTGCTAAAAATTCAATAAAAAAATCTGATAGAGTTTTTAAAAAAAAAGGAATAAACCAAACAATAATGTATTAATAAACCAAGATTCGGAGAAGTGAGATTTGTCGATGATGAAGATAAATTAATATAAATAGTATATTGTATAAAAAATAATAAAAAAATAACATAAAATAGTATGATAAAATGCTGTTAGAAGTTTCAAGTTTGTATTGAATCTAGTACCTAATATATATAATTGTAAAATAAAAATTCATAATAAAAAACTATTGATAATTATTTTATTTATTAATCTATTTACATTTGAATCTAGTAACTAATCTATTTACATATATATATATATATAATATATTTATAATAAAACTCAACAATTATTTATAAGTCTTCATCGGATGTGTCCGGTGAAAACGTTTCAGACATTTCCTCATCTGATGAAAACTCCTCCTCTTCGTCGTCACTACTATAAATATTTTAAATATTAGAAAATAATAATAATAATAATAATAATAATAGTAAACTTACTTTACAAAATGTTGGTTTTCTACACGCAGATTTATGTGTAATGTAATAGGAGCGTTTCCCAAAAAATCTTCACCTAACCGGAAAACCTCGCGCATATATTCTATCTGTGGCCTATGTATTTGGATTGGGCGAACTAGAAGTCGTGGCTGTTCGACACTAAACACCGAATATAAGAAAATAATAATGATAATATAATGATAGTAATTATAATAATAATATTAAACTTACGGTGCAAATAGCTCGGCATCTGTTGATTGTTCGTCTTCGTCTTCGGTAACGGGCATAGAAGTGTATTCGCCTATTATATCAGATGATGAATTGTAAATATATATATATATATATATATATATATATAATTAATTTTTATTTTAGAAATGTATAATAAGTTTTAGTATATGATGTTTTAATTTTACTACATGTTTCATTTAATGCCTTATCATCATCAGTGTAATCTTTACCCCACATCAATTTGTCCAATGCTTCGAGACATATAGCGTCACTGGCTTCAGCATCTATTTTCTCCACAACATGCATCATTTTGATTTTCTATAATATTAAATACATATTGTATTTTTAATGCATAAAAACAATAATAAAATTAACGTACCATTTGTTAGTTCGTAATTTTGTTCATAGTCATGCTCGACAACAGAGATATTTTCTTCCTCTAGGTTTAATAATGTGCTATAAAAGACACGTCTTGGTGTATTTGATAGCTATAATATATATAATTTGTATTATTATTTTTAATTATAATATGGGAATAATTTTACTTACCGTTTTATCAAACTCCCCATTCGCTAAGAAATCAATGAATCCTGCTGATATATCTGGCGTATATTCTGACGATTGACTGCTGTTACAGAGATGATGTAGAAGTGGGAAGGGGGGTACATTTCAATAAGTCGGTCCAGCTCAAACAAACATTTCTGAACTCCGCCAACTCCACCAGGCACAATAATTCGGCTGACATATCTAATTAAAAAAAAAATATATTATATTATTATATATATATATATATATATATAATATATATATAAATTATAAATATTACCTATGGATTCCACTGACAAACTTAGAAGCCAGTTCACGTCCAATTCGTTCGATGAGGTCGTCATACTTTTGCGCATCAGTTGATACAGTTGGGTCATAAGGTTCGGCTTCATGATCATCGTGTTCTCCCATATCACTTGAATAGGCTTGCTCATCCATTTATTCGGATGAATAACTGTTTCTACGACTTTCAGTGGACAAGTTACAAAAATAATCATTACCAACGAGAGGGCTGAATATTCGTTGGTCCGTGTCGGGAAAATCAGTTGACAAAAACTGAGGAGATCCGCCTCCTCGTCCAAATCCTTGCTCAGATTGTCCATCGCCCACGCTTTCAAGTTCACTAACTTCGTTGTCTTCATTTCCGTCTCCATATCTACTACTTCCTGGTCCTCTATTGTCACCGTCTCCGTGACTGGATTCACTATTGGTGCCACTGAAGTTTTCTTGGTCCTCGATTTTTTCGTTACTGACGGACCGGGACGTTCGTTTTTTCGCTTCTGACATCCATTGTTTGATGATGTCTCTTCGGAAGTTTTGCATGTTTCTCCAATAAAAGACATAATAAAATGTTCAATTTGTTCTAAAATACTCGTAAGAAGGTTGATACAAAACTATCGTAGACTTCGTTATTTTCTTAAAGAACAAAACGCACTGAACATAATGTGATCGATGCTCCTATTTATATCATACAAAACAATAGATTGTTATTGGTATTAAATATCATATCACTGATAATCTATGTACATTGTACTTAGTATTGGCGATTAAGTATTGCGCAATATGACGCGTGCGAAAGACGAGAGCTGGATGCTTGCTCAAATATTATAAAATAATATTTTCACTATGCTCGCCAACAGAGATATTTTCTTCCTCTAGGTTTAATAATGTGCTATAAAAGACACGTCTTGGTGTATTTGATAGCTATAATATATATAATCTGTATTATTATTTTTAATTATAATATGGAAATAATTTTACTTACCGTTTTATCAAACTCCCCATTCGCTAAGAAATCAATGAATCCTGCTGATATATCTGGCGTATATTCTGACGATTGACTGCTGTTACACGACATTTTTAAATACTTTTGCACAACACCACGGTGCCTTTACAAGTGTTGACTTAACAGTATTTCCAATAAATAATGTTCACCAATAAGACCATCTATAAAATAAGTTGAATATTACAAAAAATGTATCAGCAGTCTCCCTACATTGGGGGTAATTATTCAGATTTATATATTTATTATATTTTTAGACTTTTAATTTATATATATTTTATATACTTTTAACTTGTGATTTAATATTTATTATTTTTAAAATATAAATTATAATTCATCCAACTAATATTTTGGTAGTAAAATAATAATAATGTTCTGTTACCTGGGCTGACAGCTAGAAATGAAAATTCTGGATCTAAAATCAAACCATTCTCATAAACTTTTTCTTTCGACAATTGTTCAAATTATTGACGAGCTAAAGTCTCCATTTCTCTACCATACTGTACCGATTTTGTTTGTAGACTGTCAAAAGCATATAAAATATTATGAACTACATTTTTGCAGCTAGTGTTTGACCACATTTTACAAATTTGACCAAATCTTGAAGCTGTTAGTCGTATTTTACGTTCGTTGTACTACATTTCACTGTTGCTTTGTTCTCGAGTTTCAAAATCGATTTTTTTTACATCAGCTCGACCTAATTCTTCTAAAAATGTAATTTTTTTGTTTTCCATTTCTTCTGATGAAAAAAATTCTATTAGAGGTTCAGCCAGTCCATAATCTTCGCCTTCTCCATCCGTTTTAGATTTTTTAGCTTTTTTTTTTTCTGGAAATAATTGCCTTATTTTACTGGTATTAAGCCGTATTCTTTCACTGTTCTTCAAAAACTTTTTTCCAAATATTCCTGTAATAAAATAATTGTGTAGCTAACCTATATTAAAGTTACTATTTTATTAAACGTAAATATGCATTTTACCTGGACTACATTTATTTAATGTTTTATGAATTTGTCTTAAATATTGTTTGGAATTAAATGACACAATGGCAGCTTCTACTGTCGTATTATAATTACCTCTACTACTAAAATTTAATCGTTTTCCGGCAATGTGTTTATTAATAACAGAATTAAACGGTTCACAGATATTAGAAGTCTTATTTTCTAATAAACTTTCCGCATTAGTTACAAGCCTTGAAGCAATGTTCACTATTTCCCTCATCATTCCACTAGTTTCAACTTCTGGGACTAAATTTAATTGAATTTGTTTTGATCGATCACAAAAATATGACCTACAATTTGAATGATAACCAAGTCTGTGATATGGTGCATTGATTAAATCACATCTGAGACCTAAAATTATATATATTTTAGCCTTTTTATGCAATAAAGAAATGTTGGTAAATTGGCCAACAATATTACAAAATATAATACACTATGATAGAACAACATACACATTTTAAAATAAATTATTATCCTACTCCAACCAAATTCCAAAATTATAAATAGGTACCTTTAATTTGTTGTGTTTTGGTAGTATTGATTTCTTTTCTCCAATGTAATGCTGCCATATGAACATCACATCTAAATCGCTTAATGTTTGATAATATAAATTTGCGAACACGAAGAGGGTAACTTGAATTTCCAGCTAGTGTTGTTAGTTTCGAAGCATAATTTCTCATAAGATGGTTTTTTCACTCAATTTTTCTTATTATAAAGTTAAAGCCATATGGTCGACTTTCCGCTAACCGCTTAGTAACGCTACTATCTCCATCACCTTAATATCAAAACATTATTTATTATTGTAATTATTATCATTATTATTATTAATATAATAAACACAATTTTTTTATAGACAATATTTTTTTTCAAATTCGACGAAATTTGGAGGGACCGTCTCCGCTCAGAATTATTATTCGTATACAATGATAATATCTTTGAATTAAAATTAGCTCATAATTTACCAATTAAACAATTGTATTTAAGACCATGCATTTCAACGCTGTTGGAAAATCCTTGTAGCACACCATCTGCTTCCATGCAAGTTGAAGCCTTTTTCCGGTTGAAGAAACATGTATGTACAGGTTTTTCTTTATCCTTCATACTTGAAGACCTTTGACAAATTATGCAATATTTATTTCGAACCCCGACAAATAAAACTTTTTGGGCCCTTTAACCAATTATTGATACCTGTAAACAAATATATAATAAATAAATTGATTAAATAAATTAATAAAATAAATATACATATATACTATAATATAAATAATAAATACTAAATATATAGGTACATTGGATGAACTCAAAATATTTTTTAATATAAATGTACTTAGATAATAAGTACGTACCGCGCCTGATAATGCATCGTACTTGGTTTTATAGCTTCGCTTGGACCATTGACCGTCTGCGACCACTGTAATAATTGATACGCCGTCCACATCCAAGCTACCAGATTCTATTGCTAATCTCCTTTCTTCTCCACCGGCTTTTTTCATTTCGTCCCAAGCTGTAGCGTGAACTATTTCAGCTACCTCGGTTTGAACACGCAAAAAACCAGAACTGGACAATGCAGGCAAATCAAGAAATCCTGATAGTTCTGCTAACTGTGTATGTCCAATTAATACCTATAGCTTGGCAAGCATTTACCGCAGAATTATTTATTTCTGAATTATGAATATATTCCGAATGTAGTCTATTTTTAATATTACACACTGTACACTTAAAAGTAAAAACTGATATAAATCCATAGTTCGCTTCTGATTCATATTATGTGTCAATAAACGAACAACCATAAGGACCACTATGCCGTTTTTTAATTTGTTCTATTATATGAGACATGTTGACGATTCTCCGACCAGTTAACATTCTAAAATAATAAACATTTATTTTATGCATTCATTGTATTCAAATGATGGTAATAAAAGTCAAATTAATTTTTTACGATCGTTCGAAGTTGGACATTGGATATTTACACGTCAATTAACAAATTGGCATACGATTGTTTTATTTTTTGTTATTCAAAAACGAACAACCATGGATAATTTTAATTATGTTTATTTATCATTTTCAAAACATGATAAAACGTTCAAAATATTTTTATTCGTTTTTATAGCTATTTACAGACTTTTTTCTAGTTTTTATTTTTTTTTTTATTCGTTGGGTTAAAAAGCTTGAAAATTTAGTACAAGGCTCCTCTTATACATTGTTACAATAATAGTTTCTAATTATTAAAAATAAAAGCCACGATTTTTTTATAAGCGTATAGAGTTCAAATGTTGACAACATTTATCAAATAAAAAATGTACAAATTATTTTGTTGTTACAAATATATAAAATATTCAATTTTTATAGCTAAGAATTAAAAATTTTAGACTATGTTCCTCTTAAGTTGTTATAATTGGAGTCCAAAAATATAAAAGACATATAGACACGTTTTTTTTTTAATAGATTTTTTAAGTTCAAATTTGGACGAAATTAGTTGAAGTAAAGATATAGTAACTTTGGTTAATTTGTTGTGCTTTAAAAATATTATTTGCGGGTTATTGAAACTTTTAAAATATATTATTATATTCTATACACAATAACATTTTCAAATGCAATTTTTGATTTAACCTTACAGACATACTTACTGAGGATTTGATTTATTTGTGTTAATTGATGATAATAATAATAATAAGAGTTAAAAATTAATATATATATTGTCAACTAAGTTATGAACAAAAATATACAAAAACTCACTAAACTTCATTTGACCATTCAGTTACTTTCGACGATGACATTAAAGGCGTAATCACGTTTTCAATCATAACATTTGCACTATAATTTAGGAAAATGAAAATGTATTGACTAGCTTACAAGATAATAGGTAATAAGTAGTACCTAGAGACTTACTCTTTCTTAGGAATAAACTCTTTGTTTGGTGATTGTATATATTTAGAGTCAATAATTGGTGAAATATTTAAGTCCCTAAAAAAAAAATCGGTATACATTTTTATTATAATATAGACAGTATAGTCACTATAACGAAAATATAGAATTTTTTTGGCTACAACTAAAATACGATATTATATTATATTTATTTTAAAATGTATATCGGTAGTCAGTCTGTTATTTGAATTCAAACCAATCATGGGCGAAGCTGCGACGGGTTAGCTATAGAAACATTATACAATTTGTGTTATCCTACATTCCTACTGCGCCTATCTAATAATTATAAAAACAACATTTTTATTTTTTATGCTTAGTCCCTTACATATTTTTTTTCGTTATTTTCAATTCCAAAAAAAAAAATCAGTGTTTTAGATTCTGAGTGAAACGATGAATGTATTGATTTTACAATGATGTGTGTTTTTTTTTCATTTTTTTTTTTTATTTTTTTTTTGTGTCTGTTTACACGATAAGTAGTCGAATTGCTTCAAAGTTATTGAATTTATGTCCCAATATAACGTCAGTCTTGTACGATAATCCCACTATAATAGCACGGGGGCAACACAATTCATCTTCATTTATAATTTGAATTACACATTTTTTGTTTTTGGTAAAAAGATCCAAGTATTCCCAAGATGGTTTAGGTTTGCCACCTTTAGGCATTATAACCACTTGAAAATTGAATACCGTTTCGTCAATATTCACAGATTGATCCGATGTTTATATACTACAAATTTTATTTAAAATTTTCCGTCCTGAGACATTAGACGTCATATTCGACGTCGTAGATATTGGTGAAAAAAACTTCGGATTGTCTGCGCGCAAGTTAACAATATCACCATCAGTGAAGTTTGTAATTTTTTTAATATTTGATATCATATTTTCTAACCAATCCTCCAATAGTGCATTTAAACTAACTATATCTAAACTCCCCGGTACAGGTTTTAATGTAATACTATAATTAATCATATAAGCATTGTACTTTTTTATAAATCTATTTTTCTTATTATGAATTTTGAACAAATTCGATTCTAACAGTGAAGTTTCAGCTGCTGATTCTGTTAGTTTCGCTTTTTTTGCCCCGACTTGTGTGTCAATGTGTACACGCTTACCTAAAAAATACACACAAATATAGTATAAGTGTTTCATAAAAAATTTAATTTAAAATACTTTGGGTCCGGCTGGAATATTCTCCACAAAAATGTTGGTGGCTACTTCAAGCATATCCTGTTGTTTGGCATTAGCTAAAAAAAATTTTATATTTTTATATGTATCTATGTAGTTTTAGAAGTTTATCATACTCTTACATAATTCATTAGCTTCAGTCTCATCCAACAATTTAACACATAATTCATCGTCACTGTCCTCGTAGATTATATTATTGTCATCTAATGAAAACAATAAATATTTTTATTTTTGACACTAAACATATAAAATGCATCATACTTTTACATAAATCATTATTTTCGGCCATATCCAACAATTTAACACACAATTCGTCGTCACTGTCCTCGTACATTATATTATCTGAATTTGATTCTAACAGTGAAGTTTCAGCTGCTGATTCTGTTAGTTTCACTTTTTTTGTCCCGACTTGTGTGTCAATGTGTACACTCTTACCTAAAAAATACACATATATAAGCGCTTTTATATTGTTATATGTATCTATGTAGTTTATAGAAGTTTAATATTAAATATTATAATACCCAATTATAAACAAATATATAATTCTTACTTATAGTTACAGGTAATGCTGCTGGTACTACTGTTACTGTGGGCTGTTCATTAATCTTTAACATACCTAAAATGGAACAATACTCTATTATTTCAAACTTGAACACCGATATCACTATAACAATTTATGGTGCACTTAATTTCATAAAATAGTTGATTTCTTTTAAATATCGTAGAATGAACGTCATATTATATTGACACGACAACTATGTACATACATTTGCATATACTAAACTCCTTAAATACAATCCAATAAGCCCGTCTAATCGCCTAAAGACGTCATCTAAATCCGCAGGTTCCTGCTCCTCTTCAGGTTGCTCGTCAACACTTAACACCAAATATGATAAAATAAAATAATAAATAATAATAATAATATTATTAAACTTACGGCGGAAATAGCAAAGGAATACCCAATTCATTTTGAGGACGACCGCGACGACCGAATCCTAATGTATTTATAAAAAAATATAAAAATACCACTTCGAAATTAAACATCTTGAAATAACACGAAAGCGCAATACGTACCAATCAGTTTATTTAATTTCAAATTATGCATTTCGACGCTTTTCATAAACCCTTCAATAACACCATCTGCTTCCATACCTGTTGCAGATTTATTCCAATTCATAAAACATTCAGAAGGTTTTTCGTTTTTTAGAGGCGGCACGGTGACAAATGACGCAATACCTATTTCTTATACCTATGAACAATACTTTTTTGGTTCTATATCCAATGATGGAAGCCTTAATAAAAATATAAAAATGTAATACCTATATATTAGTTCTAATATTTAAAACTAAACATATGACAAAATGTATACGTACCACTCCAGATAGTGCATCATACTTTGTTTTGTAAATTCTTTTACACCATTGTCCGTCTGCTACTACTGTACACATTGGTATTCCATTTTCATCGACCTCTCCAGCTTCTAATGCCAATTCCCCCCGTTCTTCTTCTCCAGCCTTTCGTATTTCATCCCAATCCGTATTGTGGATACTATCACTTAAATTACCGTCTACTTTTTAAAAAGTAGTATTCGCAATACCTTGTATTTCTAATGCAGCGACAAACTCAGACAACTGTCGGTAACCAATACCTATCAGTTATCACATAAAAATACGTGAATATTAAATTAAATTATACACCATCATAATATTATATAGGAATAATATGTAACTATTAGAATGTATTTTAAATTAATAAAATAAAATATTATAAAAAAAATAGTACCAACTGATATTGTTCCATTTACTACGGCTTGACTTATCGACATATAAGAATCATTATTATTGTCTTCTGAACTAATAATTTGTTGAATATTGCACATTTTACACTGAAAAATATACTTTGAATAAAATCCATATTGTTTTTCTTCAATAAACTCCATGTGATTGAATGTGCAGTCAAATCCACCTTCGTGTTTATTTGTTAGTTTAATTTGTTAAAAATGTAACCAATGTCCACAATTCTCCTACCAGTCAATACAGTTGTCGTGCATCTATATTAATAATTGTATAATGTGATTTAGAGTTTAAAATTAAAATGTAGTCTTAAAAATTGAAATGTTGTACATACAATGGGTCTTTGTCTATACTTTCACAATGTAATTTATACGACGCAATATCTGCGGTATTATCTCCTTCATTAACAAATTTGTTCTTGGTTAACCATCGAAATATTTTGGTTAATGTTGTCATTAAAAGATGTATCAGTGTGTCACACTAAATTATTTTTATTCACCATTATGTTACATTTATGTAATGGCATAGAAGTACACCTAAATGTATATTTAATAAACCAAAATAAAATAAATATTATAATTATTTAGTGAACAATTCAAGTATTTTACAGTATTTCGTTTTTTAGTTACACCAAAATTCAAGTCAATTGTATAGTCGAGTTATAGGAGTTATTGTAGGTTCTATAGTAGACAGTACATTACCTACACATCTAAATATATAAATTATTTTTAATATATGACACATGTATTGTTATTTTTCCCAATTTAACTCCAAGTAACTTATGTTACAAGTCGGTAAGTAAAAATACTTAATGTTTGCGTTTTTAAAATTCCCTCTATGACTTCTGCCACTGCTACACTTTTATCTTTGGTTTGAACATTTAACGTTAAATGAAATAGTTTTTCTAACCGACTATAAAATGTACTAATTTCTTCATCATATTTCTGACGAGTTGTGGTCAATTCTAACATCAAATGTGTGGAAGTATGTTGTGGTTCAAAACAATTTTTTAACTGTGTTTTCAATTCTTCCCATGAATTTATTTTTTTAAATCGGACAACCTGAGCTGCTTTTGCTGTTAAATTTGCTACTATTGCTCCTTATATTATGGGTTTTATTTCTTCGCTAATACATGAAAAAGCAAATTCTGATGACTTTATGAAATTATGTAAGCCTTCAGAGTCTTGTTTGTCAAACTTTGGTAATATTCGAAATGCTGCCTCTAAAGAAGTAATTACACTCATATTTACTAATTCAGTACTTGATTGACACACATTTGGTACAAAACTGTATGATTCAGTACTACTATCAAAAGAAATATCTTCCTTAACAATGTTCGAACTTAATTCTGCTGGTACTCCTAACCGTCTACGTTGTATTGGCAAATGTAATGTATTCCTACCAGTATCAGGATTTTGAAGTCCTAACAAAGTACTCTGATTTTGTACTGTATTTTCTACTTGGTTGCTAACACTGACCCTACCAGATGTTGTTTGACTTGCCCTACTATCATCTGAATCAAATGACCTATCCGGAATAAATGTTTCGTCTTTACTATCGCTCTGTGTTGAGTTATTAATACTACCACTTTCGTCACTCATCAATTAAATATAAATAGAAAAATATGGATAGTAGTAGTTGACTGGAATTATGCACCTTGACTGGTTCAATAACAATTTAAATCACCTTGATTGAATAAACGCGTCTTGTTTGAATTAATGGTTCTTTTGATCCGCTGCCACCAATGTTACAATCGGTTGACCGTAGCCTCGTACTTGTAGAGTTTGTAGGTAGATTTAGTAAATAAAGTAACACACACACGTTTAATATTCAATTAGTAAAGTTTATTGCGTTCTGAACATATGCAGACAATGACACTCTCCATTCTCCACTCCCTATCTTACCATCTTAACGTTCCTTATATCTAAACTTATCTAGGACAATCCCTCCTATATAAAAGTGCTTACTTGCAGTTTTCGGGATTGTGCCTGTTTACACTAATTTATAATAATCATTTTATTTCATAATTCTCAATGTTTTACAAATACTGCTACATCCTTACTTACTTCCTATGTTTAATAATACTAATCCATAACATTTACAACAAATTAAAAAAAATAAAAGGTATTTTTTGTGTGTTAATCACTAATATAATGTTTAACTTACGGATTTCTATAAGCATTCTCACTAGTATTAAGCTCGTGACTTTCCACATTCGATATTTCCAAATCACTGAAGTTTGTATAAGTCCTGTTGGATGGTGTACTACTAATAATGAATGGTATCTTACATTGTGTACTTGACGTACGTAATGGTTCATTATCAACATTTCTATTCACAAAATAATAAAATAATTTTTATATTGATTATTATCTATTATATAATTATAATTTAAAATTAATAGGTATAGTCTAGTGCAGCAATTAGAATAAAGTCAATGTATGGTCCTTGAGGTCTATGTATACAATATTTTTTTATAGGTTACATATACAAAAATAAATAATGATGGTGATTTTTTTATTTTTATTTTAATATATTTTATTTCATTTCAATATTAGATTATAATGCAATTATTTAAAAATTTAAAATAGATGCGGGGCGCCGTCGCGGATCCCTGAGCCAAGGATTAGCGGCCCTTTACACGGGCATTGCCCCGGCTGCCCCTGCAGTAGTTATTGCGTCACTGGGTATAACTTACTATATTTTAACATTATTAAAAAATAAAAATCACCGACCTTCGGAAAAATAATTCCTAGACTACAATATTAGTCACGACCACATGACATTGATTGGTCAAATATTTTTTAAAAGCTAATTTGTAATTACCACATTATTAATATTTAGTATATTATTATTATTTTTTTTTTGTATGATTTTTTTTTATATTTTAGGGGGTGTGGGGGCATCGCCCCGACGGGTTACTTTTCATGTAATATCAGTAGGACTACAGCCCCCTCCCAACACTTTAGCCCTAGTTGTTCCACTGTATATACATGTGTAATATAGTGCATACTTATCTGGTACTTCAAATGATATCTTCCGAGATACATTAGCTTCAAAAGCAGACGACTCAATTACTTCATCTTCATGTAAGACATGCTCAAAATATTGGAATGGGTGGGCAGCTGAGCTGTAAAACGATGAATGAATTATGAATATAGTCATATAGATAATAGATAACTTAAATGTAGAACATAATTATGTAGTATAAAATAATTAGTTTATTACCAATCTGATGTAGAAATAGATGATGAAGTACCTGAAAGGGAATAGTCAGCTAATAAAGTACATGGGTCAACGATGTTTCTAAAAAAAAAATGCTCTAGAATAATATTTTATAATTTTAAAAAATAGGCATGATATAACCTAATTGGTTCAATATTAGATTGGTCATTCACTATTTCTTCATTAGTTATTTTTTTGAATATTTTAAATGTTTCATTACACTTTTTATGGATCTTCTTATGGAACCATACTGTGGCGTATGGATTTCATTTTTCGGTGGGTCAGTAATGTTTGCGTTTGAACTTTGTGCATAATTTATCAAAGTTGCATTCGCAAACAAAATGAATTCGAATGTTATAACATTTATTGTAAGTATTGTACACAAATTACAAATATTTAATTATTACGATTTACGAACGAAATTTCAAATTGTAATCATTTATTATATTTTTATTTTTTTATTTATTTATTTCAGCAAAATCAATATCATTATTTCAATACAATAATACAATAGTCAAATTACAAAAGTTAAAATAATACATTAATAGTGATAAGAGCTGATACGTATACCAACTGAGCAAGCTCGTTTCTGGTATACGGAGTTCCTACACATATTGCTTATATAATATAATAAAATAAAATGGCATGTGTCTTATACAATTGAGAATGATGTATTTAACTTCTCTAAATAACATTATCTTATAATTATATAACTAAATAATACTAATAGATAATCATTTATATTTACACATAGATACTTTTTAATAATTGATTTTTACACACATTCTCATCTAGGTCATTTACTATTTTAGTAATTATATTTTTTATACGATTTTTGTTAATTATATTTTTTACATTGGTTTTATTAGACTGATTTACACATTCATACTTTATTAGACTCTTTACATCATTTCCTAAATTGTTGAATATAGTTTTGACCATATAATCGGGAGCACTTTTTGTACTGGATAGTGATATATAAGGTAATTTTATGTTATTACCTGTTCTACTGTCTATTATATCTGTATTATTAAGTATCTGCATTTGAATTGTTTTTATAAGTGTTTGTTTAATGTATAATTTATAGATTGATAGTATGTTAGTATTTTTAAAAATATCTATTGAAGGATATGTTGGTGGTAACGAGTAGGCTACTTTTATAATAATTTTCTGGGCAATATATACCGATTTTATGTCTGTTCTGCTGGCACCTCCCCAGCATGTTATACCATATAATAAGAGTGAATTACATAATGCCATATAAATTTGCCGTATAACTGATTTCTTAAGAAAGCGAATTTTATAAAATAGGGAAGTTAATCTTTGGATTTTATTTTTGATACATTTTATATGCTCAGACCATTTCAGCTCTTGATCCATTATGACTCCTAAATATTTAAATTGTTGTACCATTTTAAGTGGTTTACAATTGCATATTGTTTTATTTGTGGAACATTGATGTAATATGAAGTTCACTCCAACTGGAAGCTGTGATCGGTTTGTGACTATCGGCATGCATACTGATTTATTTACATTAAGTGATAATAAGTTTTTTTCCATCCAGTTATATACAAGCTGTAAGTCAATTTCGACAATGTCTATTAATTTTGACCAGTTTTCTTCGGTATTAACAAGAGCTATATCATCGGCAAACATGAATAGTTTACCTTTTAATAATGAAGGTGGTATAGAGTTAATATAGATTAAAAATAGTAAGGGGCCTAATGACGTTCCTTGTGTTACTCCATAATCTTGGACATAACAATAGTCACTATAATGGGATCCAATAGTGGTTAATTGCTGTCTATTACTCAGATAACTAGAAAACCAATTGAGTGTAATAGTATCGAATCCTAATTAATTTAACTTATGTAGTAATAATTGTCTACTAATTGAATCGAAAGCTTTTTCTAGGTCTAGGAACGAAATTAGTATTTTCTTTTTATTGTCTCTCTTGTTATGTAAAAAATTTGTTAAATCTATTAAAGCGTCCTCTGTTCCTAAGTTCCTTCTAAACCCATATTGTCCTTCAAATAATATTTTATTACTTTCTAGGTACTCTAAGAGTTGGTTTTTTATTATTTTTTCGAGGATTTTGGCTATAATACCTACTAAAGAGATGGGTCTATAATTTAAAAAATCAGTTTTATCTCCGCTTTTATGTATTGGTACAATTTTAGCCATTTTCAATTCATCGGGTACTATACTGTTGACTATACTACAATTAATTATATGAACGATAGGTGGGATCACATTGTCTCCTATTTGTTTAATAAAGAGAGCTGTATAACCATCCGGGCCTGGTGCTGAGTTGTTATTCAATTTATTTAATATATTTATGACTTCATTACTACCGATGGTATTTATTTTAAATATATTTTTTTTATTTGATATATTATTAATTTTTGTTCCCAAATTAGACTGTATGTTATTTACACTATTGGAGAAATTTTATTCTACTAATCTTTTACCAGTTGTCGCATAATATGAGTTAACTATATTTAAGTAGTCTTTTGGTGATGATGTTGGGTATTTATTCTCAATTATATCGTAAATTGGAAGCTTAGGCGAGATTTCTTTTCTAGATGTTAGTTCATTAATTACTTTCCAGATTTCTCTTCCATTACCTTTACATGTCTCTATTTTATTTATATAAAACTGTTCTTTTGCCTTCCGAATTAATATTGTTAGTTTATTTCTATATGCTCTATAGTAATTTAATAATTTAAGATTAGTTTTATCCCTCTTAGTTTTCATATTTAGTTTATCTCTATTTTTTATAGATATTACAAGACCATTAGTTATCCATGGTTTTAGCTTACGATTTTTCGTACTCATATGATGCTTTGTAACTATACAGTTATTTATAGTATCTAAAATATGTCCATTAAAATTGTTTAATGCTGCCGAGGGATTACTGGTTTCAAATAAACCAGTCCATTCGTTGATAGATAATAATTGAACTACTTTATTATAGTTTATATATGATGCAGTATTATTATTTCTACTATCTATATTATGTTTTTTAATATTCGGCGATATTATCAAACTACTTATGATTGTGTAATGATTCGTTATACTGGTTTTAATTACAACAGTATTAAGATGCACATCTCTACTAAATAAGTGATCAATACAGGATTTGGTTTCATTAACCTCTCTAGTGTACGTACAGATTTGAGAGATAAATCCATTTGAGGGTAATATATTTAAGTAATTTTCGGTACTTAAAGACGTATTTAATTCTAATATGTCAATATTAATATCACCAATCCATAAACAATTATTTTCTAAGACACCTGAGGTAAGTAAAGTATTCAGTTCAGATAGAAAAATGTTTATATTCGATTTTGGGGTGACGA
The DNA here is from genome assembly GCA_949089665.1 of Macrosiphum euphorbiae. Lineage (NCBI taxonomy): Eukaryota > Metazoa > Arthropoda > Insecta > Hemiptera > Aphididae > Macrosiphum > Macrosiphum euphorbiae. The sequence continues at coordinate 648,277 of CARXXK010001250.1, read as the reverse complement.
CTATAATTAGTAACTGAACAAATAACTATAAATTATTATATAAATATTAATATATTAAATACCCATAAATCATAATTTAAATTCCTAATACTTATATTTAACAAATGCGTAGATAAAATAAAATATGTATTCTTAAAAAATAAAGTATAACAACTACTATTAGTATGAAAAAATGTATAAGTAAGATATTTAAATTGACATGTATAAAATGTAATTATAAATTACAAAGTAAAGTGTATTGTTTTGGTGAAGCAATGGGCACAGGACAATAACCTAAATTTATATTTTCCAAAGCTGAAATATTTTTTTTTTTTTTTTTAGTACAACATTTTATACTCGCGTATAATATTATAATAACTATTGTGATGATTAAATATTTGTTTGTATATACAAATTCATACGTCTTATTTAATAATATTGAATTTAGTAATTCATCTTGTGTATTTAACTTTGAAATAATTTTTATAAAAGCTTGTTTGTCGAATTTTAAATTTTTTATTTCATCTAAATGAGTGGGTTTTGGATAACGTTGATTAAGTGTAATATTGCAACATGCATCATTTAAAATACTTAAATCTAAAGGTAGTGTTGCAAAAGACGATTCTACTGTTTGATCTGTTATTAATACGCCTTTAGTAGTATGAGAAAATTTTTTCTAGAAACGTAAGAAGCCCGATTTTTGATATCTTGTTCCAATCGTCCAATATCGCATGGTAAATAAACACGTTTTTTAACTTTTTATCAATTAATTATTTAACTAATTAATACAAATATCGAAAATCGGACTTCTTACTTTTCTAGAAAAAATTCTCTTCTACAATTTTTGTAATAGGTATTTATACCGTAAAACGCTTCAATAAGCCGTATTCCTGGTAGTACTAAACCATGTTTTTATGCCATATTTTGTCTACTGTGACATTCTCTTAAAACCGATTATTGAATACCTACCTACTGTTAAATTGCCTCCATAATTGGTAGTTTTTTTTTTATCCAATTGTTCGTATGGGTCATGTTACCAAATGTTAATTTGATATTTTATCGTTATAAGTAGCGAAATATTTAAAATCATGATGCAATGTAACTTCTTGTATATATTAAATTTCAGGTGACAAAAAAAAAATAAAAATATGATTAATGTAATAAGTGCGATTTCCTTATATTTTAAACACTCATGTTGTATATATTATAAATCTTATACTAATTACTACATATCTAAAGTATATATTTATATTAACAGGCGATAAATACAAATTAAAATTGAAATTATAAAACGTTTAACCATTTTCTTACCTATGTTATTTATTTATTTTCTCGATTTTTTAATTTTTTTAGTTGACTAACGTGTTTATAGTTGTTAATTAACTGCACATTCTTAGTTATTTCCACTACGTATGTAACATCTGATACCTATTTGTCGTACAATTTTGAATGGCCCCCCCGTATCTGTATGCAAATTTTGACCCTTTATTTTCTGTCTTTACTAATACTTTTTCCCCTACTACAAATCTGATTTGTTTTTGGCGTGAATAATAATATTTTTTATTTTTTAGAAACTTTTCCTCCAGTAATTTTGGTAACTCGTCTCTTATGTTATTTACTTTTTCTAATTCGTTTAAAATTTCTGGTGCTGTATCTGTGCTAATTAGATTATAATCGAAAATTGATTTTGGATGATAACCGTGCAATAGATAAAATGGGGATTGATTCGTTGTTTCATTGACCAATGTGTTATATCCGAAAAGTACGTATTTTAAATATTGATTCCAGCAATTTGTTTTTTCTTGTACAAAATGACTTATCATATCGATTAAAGTACCATTAAACTTTTCGGTTTGTCGTTGACTCTGGGGGCTGTAAGCTATTGAGTTAGTTTTTTGTATATTCAGTGCTTTTAATAAGTCTTTTACTAATTTATTTGTAAAGTGTAACCTCCTATCTGAATGTACTTCCCTTATCGCCCCAAATTGTATTATTACGTCTATAAGAAAAGCTACCGTTGATTTTGAGTCAGCATGTTTATATGCCTTAGCAATGGCATATTTTGTAGTCGCGCATGTGCCTACGAAAATGTATGAATATCCATTACTTGGCGGGTTTATTGGCCCTATATAGTCGATAGTGAACCTCTCGAAGGGCCTTCCTGTTATTTTTGGTGATGTTAACATATGACCGTACGTTGCAGTTTTATCGGCCTTTCGTTTTTGGGAAAGATACTGAACGTAATGCCGCACCTAATACACGGTATACGAATACCCTCGTGCGTTTTTTCGTGTCTTGTCAGATTACGTTTCGCTGTAAATTCCGAAGCACATTTGCTGCATTTGAACAATTTCGAATGTGTTTTTCGGTGAGCGATCAGATTTGACTCGTATACGAATCCCAAAGAACATTGCTCGCATTTAAACATTTTAAAATAAACGGATAAGAAAAAATTAATACGTTATATAATAATTACGTGCGTAGTATTAGCGCAGAGCAAACGAGATGTAGGTTAATATAATAGAGCACTATATCACCAACTGCGGACAGTAATGAATAGTGACTATTCATTCATTCAAAAATCCCTACCGCCGCCGCCACCACCGCCGCCACCGCCGCTGCCACCACTGATCCCCGTCACGTGACAAAATACAGAGTCGTCGGATTGTCCTATATATCGGGTGTACTAATATCCGTATGGTATAGTGTTCAAACCATCTGTTAAAAAAAACTATGAAATCGGGCTCAAACGTATAACGGAAGACTGTATAGTTACCTTTTCTAGATGAGATATACTTTTCGCATGCAGGGAAATATATTTACAATTAAATATTCCAATTTTCTAATATACCATACCCGTAAGTCCAATCCCTAAACATCATTAATCTATCTAAACTTAAATTACCTAATTCTACATTTAAATTATATACACTATTATTATTATAACTATGAATACGAGTACTACGATTATTATATACAGTATCACTTAAGGCTAAATCTAAATATTCTAAATTATTAATAATATATATGCTAGGCCCCATTTTTTTTTGAAAAATTCTAAACAATAAAAGATCCCAATAATTTTTAGCTATACATGAACTCCTTAATTCTAAATTTCTAATATCATAATTTACACAACGTCTTATTTTTAAAAATACCTCCTCCCAATAATCCCTACTTGTATCTTGTAACCGCATCACACTCCCGGATAACAAATTATCATTCCAGATAATGTGACCATGGTTGTCTACTAATTGGTAGGTTTGCTGAAATATTTTCCGGAAAAAATTATCGAAGTCACGATGCGAATATATTTTTAACTCCGGCTTAATAAAACTTAAATTTGTAATTATTGAAGGGTTTATATTTAAATTAAATTTAGCGTATACAAATTCCCGCCATTCTACGCTCGTGGACATATGGTATTTTTTATGAAAATTTTTTTTTTCCCTGCATGCTTCACAATTCCATTCGAAATGACGGTGATTGTCTAATGACGCCTCGCAATGAGACGTCATTAGACCCTCTAGAGAGGTATGAAAATACCTCTCGATTACTTCTAAGACTTTAAAAAATAAAAATAAAAATAAAAATCCTGGATATAAATATTAGGCAATGATACTTCATTGCCAATGAATATCCTACAATAAATAAAACTCACTTTTATTATTAATATTATTATTGGCGGAGATGATGATGATGATGATGATGTGTGCTAATGACCGCAAATTCGAATCTATATAATAAATATTATAATATAAAAAATGAGTGTATACAGAAAATTATATCTGCGAACCATATACGATTTAAGGACATATAATAATAATTTTTTTTTTTTGCTTTATGGGCCATTTAGGCCTTTCGCAGCTTCTGATAATCCTCTCCACAAATTACGGTCATTAGCAGTCTCAATGTCTGCAGTTCCGTTTATCATCCTTATGTCTACATTGACTCTATCTTCCCACCGTTGTCTAGGTCTTCCCCTGGGGCGCTTGCCAGCTGGTTTATTTATCAGTACCTCCCGAATTATACTACCTTCCGCGCGCCACGCATGACCCGCCCATTCTAAATGCTTGGAATTCAAAAAGCATTTAATACTTTTTTTATTTTACAAAGATTCAAAGTGCTATTTTTCCTCCTTTTGTAACGTTCTGGTACTTGGGTACCTACTATTGTTTGATAATAGTAGACAAGTGGCTACCAGTACGTTAATGTTGCAAGTCGCAGACACTTTTTCAGATAATATAGTGGTGGTTGATGAATGAATAATATAACAGTTGTTGTATAATTGTAAATTTTATTATAACACTCTATAATTTTACTAAGTTCAAATATTGTTGTACAGAGTGGCGTGAAGGTGCTTGCACTAATGTTTCCACTATTTTGTGCATTATTTGCATACATACAATAATACGACGGAAATTGCATAGGTAAATTCATAAATGAACATGGTAAAGTAACACCAGCTGTCCAATTAGGAGTTAGGTATAGGTATAGGTATCGCAATATGTTTCCATAATCCCTTGGTTGGAAGCCGACGCTTCGAGAAATCCGACGAAGTCCACGTCGGCCGTACTTGCTCCAATATGTTCCTCGAACGAGGAAGGAGCACCTACAAGATCCGCCGGAGTAGCCGCATACGTGGCTGACGTGGACATGGTCGCCGTGTTCAGAGATGATGTAGAAGTGGGAGGGGGGGTACATTTCAATAAGTCGGTCCAGCTCAAACAAACATTTCTGAACTCCGCCAACTCCACCAGGCACAATAATTCGGCTGACATATCTAATTAAAAAAAAAATATATTATATTATTATATATATATATATATATATATAATATATATATAAATTATAAATATTACCTATGGATTCCACTGACAAACTTAGAAGCCAGTTCACGTCCAATTCGTTCGATGAGGTCGTCATACTTTTGCGCATCAGTTGATACAGTTGGGTCATAAGGTTCGGCTTCATGATCATCGTGTTCTCCCATATCACTTGAATAGGCTTGCTCATCCATTTATTCGGATGAATAACTGTTTCTACGACTTTCAGTGGACAAGTTACAAAAATAATCATTACCAACGAGAGGGCTGAATATTCGTTGGTCCGTGTCGGGAAAATCAGTTGACAAAAACTGAGGAGATCCGCCTCCTCGTCCAAATCCTTGCTCAGATTGTCCATCGCCCACGCTTTCAAGTTCACTAACTTCGTTGTCTTCATTTCCGTCTCCATATCTACTACTTCCTGGTCCTCTATTGTCACCGTCTCCGTGACTGGATTCACTATTGGTGCCACTGAAGTTTTCTTGGTCCTCGATTTTTTCGTTACTGACGGACCGGGACGTTCGTTTTTTCGCTTCTGACATCCATTGTTTGATGATGTCTCTTCGGAAGTTTTGCATGTTTCTCCAATAAAAGACATAATAAAATGTTCAATTTGTTCTAAAATACTCGTAAGAAGGTTGATACAAAACTATCGTAGACTTCGTTATTTTCTTAAAGAACAAAACGCACTGAACATAATGTGATCGATGCTCCTATTTATATCATACAAAACAATAGATTGTTATTGGTATTAAATATCATATCACTGATAATCTATGTACATTGTACTTAGTATTGGCGATTAAGTATTGCGCAATATGACGCGTGCGAAAGACGAGAGCTGGATGCTTGCTCAAATATTATAAAATAATATTTTCACTATGCTCGCCAACAGAGATATTTTCTTCCTCTAGGTTTAATAATGTGCTATAAAAGACACGTCTTGGTGTATTTGATAGCTATAATATATATAATCTGTATTATTATTTTTAATTATAATATGGAAATAATTTTACTTACCGTTTTATCAAACTCCCCATTCGCTAAGAAATCAATGAATCCTGCTGATATATCTGGCGTATATTCTGACGATTGACTGCTGTTACACGACATTTTTAAATACTTTTGCACAACACCACGGTGACTTTACAAGTGTTGACTTAACAGTATACGAGCACTCGGTCGGAGTACAAATGTATGCGTGTGTGTGTTTGTGTGTGTGTGTGTGTGTGTGTGTTTGTTACCAGATAAAGGGACAAACATATTATTCCACCGCTTAACTGAAGCCGCTATTCCTAACACCCTTGATGAACACTGTCCATCGTCACTGTCCTCGTACATTATATTATCTGAATTTGATTCTAACAGTGAAGTTTCAGCTGCTGATTCTGTTAGTTTCGCTTTTTTTGTCCCGACTTGTGTGTCAATGTGTACACGCTTAATTAAAAAATATACACAAATATAAGCGCTTTTATATTGTTATATGTATCTATGTAGTTTATAGAAGTTTAATATTAAATATTATAATATCCAATTATAAACAAATATATAATTCTTACTTATAGTTACAGGTAATGCTGCTGGTACTACTGTTACTGTGGGCTGTTCATTAATCTTTAACATATCTAAAATGGAACAATACTCTATTATTTCAAACTTGAACACCGATATCACTATAACAATTTATGGTGCACTTAATTTCATAAAATAGTTGATTTATTTTAAATATCGTAGAATGAACGTCATATTATATTGACACGACAACTATGTACATACATTTGCATAATATACTAAACTCCTTAAATACAATCCAATAAGCCCGTCTAATCGCCTAAAGACGTCATCTAAATCCGCAGGTTCCTGCTCCTCTTCCGGTTGCTCGTCAACACTTAACACCAAATATGATAAAATAAAATAATAAATAATAATAATAATATTATTAAACTTACGGCGGAAATAGCAAAGGAATACCCAATTCATTTTGAGGACGACCGCGACGACCGAATCCTAATGTATTTATAAAAAAATATAAAAATACCACTTCGAAATTAAACATCTTGAAATAACACTATACCTTTTTAGTACAAATTACGGTACATACTGATTTAATAAAATAATTTGTCATTATTTTAATACATAGGAATGGAAGGGATTTTAAGTATGGATATGCTGGAAAACAAAAAACAGCGAAAAAAATATATATACAAGTGTGTGAGAAAACATCTTGCTTAGATAAGACAATATGCTTCATAAACATTTCCATGCAGATTTTTTGACCACCCTGTTGCATTTATATATATATATAGGTTATAGGTAATTATGTAATATAAATATGTGTGTACGCGTACTGTATGTACGTATAATGTATCAGAGGTGTAGTGACGGCGGCCTGATCTATGGCTGGGCGGAGAGTAGAGGAGGTGGCTGTGGCGGTGGCGGTGGCGGTGGACCACACCCAGGGACCCAGATACTACTTATACTCTCTAGACTTTATACCTAATATATACACAACTTTTAAATTTTACATACATATATCAGTAAACAATGGAACTAATGTTTTACTGTATTTGATAATTTAAAATGTAAAACCAACAAACATTTTTAAGACTATTATATCTTGCGCTCTATAAACTATAAAGAAAGCGCAATACGTACTAATCAGTTTATTAAATTTCAAATTATGCATTTCGACGCTTTTCATAAACCCTTCAATAACACCATCTGCTTCCATACCTGTTGCAGATTTATTCCAATTCATAAAACATTCAGAAGGTTTTTCGTTTTTTAGAGGCGGCATGGTGACAAATGACGCAATACCTATTTCTTATACCTATGAACAATACTTTTTTGGTTCTATATCCAATGATGGAAGCCTTAATAACAATATAAAAATGTAATACCTATATATTAGTTCTAATATTTAAAACTAAACATATGACAAAATGTATACGTACCACTCCAGATAGTGCATCATACTTTGTTTTGTAACTTCTTTTACACCATTGTCCGTCTGCTACTACTGTACACATTGGTTTTCTATTTTCATCGACCTCTCCAGCTTCTAATGCCAATTCCCGTTCTTCTTCTCCAGCTTTTCGTATTTCATAGTACTTAAATTACCGTGTACTTTTTAAAAGTAGTATTCGCAATACCTTGTATTTCTAATGCAGCGACAAACTCAGACAACTGTCGGTAACCAATACCTATCAGTTATCACATAAAAAGAAGTAAATATTAAATTAAATTATACACCATCATAATATTATATAGGAATAATATGTTAACTATTAGAATGTATTTTAAATTAATAAAATAAAATATTATAAAAAAAATAGTATCAACTGATATTGTTCCATTTATTACGGCTTGACTTATTGACATATAAGAATCATTATTATTGTCTTCTGAACTAATAATTTGTTGAATATTGCACATTTTACACTGAAAAATATACTTTGAATAAAATCCATATCGTTTTTCCTCAATAAACTCCATGTCATTGAATGTGCAGTCAAATCCACCTTCGTGTTTATTTGTTAGTTTAATTTGTTAAAAATGTAACCAATGTCCACAATTCTCCTACCAGTCAATACAGTTGTCGTGCATCTATATTAATAATTCTATTATGTGATTTAGAGTTTAAAATTAAAATGTTGTCTTAAAAATTGAAATGTTGTACGTACAACGGGTCTTTGTCTATACTTTCACAATGTAATTTATACGACGCAATATCTGCGGTATTATCTCCTTCATTAACAAATTGTTCTTGGTTAACCATCGAAATATTTTGGTTAATGTTGTCATTAAAAGATGTATCAGTGTGCCACCTTAAATTATTTTTATTCAAAATTATGTTACATTTATGTAATGGCATAGAAGTACACCTAAATGTATATTTAATAAACCAAAATAAAATAAATATTATAATTATTTAGTGAACAATTCAAGTATTTCCAGGATTTCGTTTTTTAGTTACACCAAAATTCAAGTCGATTGTATATAGGGGATGTTATTGTAGGTTCTATAGTAGACAGTACATTACCTACACATCTAAATGTATAATTTTTTTTTAATATACGACACATTTATTGTTATTTTTCCCAATTTAACTAGAAGTAACTTAGGTACAATAAATTCCAACGGGAGTCGTATGTCCTCTATGTGACGGTTCATCAGGTGGAGGAGGTATGTTCACATCTATGCCAATCGTTGAACAAATTGAACCTTGCCTATGGATAGGAGCAGATCGTATTGCTTCCATATCGAAACATGGTACTAGAAGATCATCAGATGTTCCTGTTGCGGGCCAGTAGCCCATTCCCCACACGGCATCAGCTAGTGAGCCGGGAGATTCAGCAGTGATTGAAAACTGGCTGATTGATGATAATCTGTACATGGGATAGAAGGCCTGGCCTTCATACCGTACCATATGGGAAGGCAATTGTTGAAAGAACATAGATGACGTGACGTAGAAGATGGCAGCTAGGCCATGGTCGTCGTGTGGCTGTCGTGGCGAACGGACGTGTTTGTGTGTCGCTCTCGCGAAAAACCGTTTCTACAGTGGAAATAGTCAACCGTTTTTTGCAAACCAGGTACCAATCGACGCAGAATTCAACGCGTTTGATCGACGTGCGAAGATCGGTTGAATTTTAACCGAGGAATCTCATTTCTTGTGTCCCACAAGTGTATCGAGCTACTGTGTTACGCATTACTTGTTTTTCCGATAAAAAGTGAGCGTTCGGGCCGGTGTCGATTTTGACTCGGCCCGATTAAGACCCACTGCACCCTCCCGAAGGGCTCGGTGCTTCGCGCGTCCATCCCGGACCCCTCGGTGCCGAGCAAACACGGAGGATAAGCCCCTGCGCCGCCGGGAAGTTTGCAACCGCAATTTACGCGGCAAGTTCGCGAGCGGTGGCTGAAAAGACACGCGGCTGAAGAAGACGAAGCCAGGGACACTTCGTCCGCATCGGTCCGACGCTTAGTTGGTGAGTAATCGCTCTTTTTCTTAACTCCCTATCCTTTTACACGGCCGCCCAAAGCCGCCGTGTGAAAAACGGGAATTCCGAAGAATCAGCTATTTCTCGCGTCGGGGGAAGAGCTGCTACCTAGATAACGCGTCGGGGAAGAACTGCTCCCTTGATAAGGCGCGACGGGGACCAACCGACGGCGTGTGGAGAAGTGACAGTCGATTGTATATAGGGGATGTTATTGTAGGTTCTATAGTAGACAGTACATTACCTACACATCTAAATGTATAATTTTTTTTTAATATACGACACATTTATTGTTATTTTTCCCAATTTAACTAGAAGTAACTTAGGTACAACAAATTCCAACGGGAGTCGTATGTCCTCTATGTGACGGTTCATCAGGTGGAGGAGGTATGTTCACATCTATGCCAATCGTTGAACAAATTGAACCTTGCCTATGGATAGGAGCAGATCGTATTGCCTCCATATCGAAACATGGTACTAGAAGATCATCAGATGTTCCTGTTGCGGGCCAGTAGCCCATTCCCCACACGGCATCAGCTAGTGAGCCGGGAGATTCAGCAGTGATTGAAAACTGGCTGATTGATGATAATCTGTACATGGGATAGAAGGCCTGGCCTTCATACCGTACCATATGGGAAGGCAATTGTTGAAAGAACATAGATGACGTGACGTAGAAGATGGCAGCTAGGCCATGGTCGTCGTGTGGCTGTCGTGGCGAACGGACGTGTTTGTGTGTCGCTCTCGCGAAAAACCGTTTCTACAGTGGAAATAGTCAACCGTTTTTTGCAAACCAGGTACCAATCGACGCAGAATTCAACGCGTTTGATCGACGTGCGAAGATCGGTTGAATTTTAACCGAGAAATCTCATTTCTTGTGTCCCACAAGTGTATCGAGCTACTGTGTTACGCATTACTTGTTTTTCCGATAAAAAGTGAGCGTTCGGGCCGGTGTCGATTTTGACTCGGCCCGATTAAGACCCACTGCACCCTCCCGAAGGGCTCGGTGCTTCGCGCGTCCATCCCGGACCCCTCGGTGCCGAGCAAACACGGAGGATAAGCCCCTGCGCCGCCGGGAAGTTTGCAACCGCAATTTACGCGGCAAGTTCGCGAGCGGTGGCTGAAAAGACACGCGGCTGAAGAAGACGAAGCCAGGGACACTTCGTCCGCATCGGTCCGACGCTTAGTTGGTGAGTAATCGCTCTTTTCCTTAACTCCCTATCCTTTTACACGGCCGCCCAAAGCCGCCGTGTGAAAAACGGGAATTCCGAAGAATCAGCTATTTCTCGCGTCGGGGGAAGAGCTGCTACCTAGATAACGCGTCGGGGAAGAACTGCTCCCTTGATAAGGCGCGACGGGGACCAACCGACGGCGTGTGGAGAAGTGACAGTCGATTGTATATAGGGGATGTTATTGTAGGTTCTATAGTAGACAGTACATTACCTACACATCTAAATGTATAATTTTTTTTTAATATACGACACATTTATTGTTATTTTTCCCAATTTAACTAGAAGTAACTTAGGTACAACAAATTCCAACGGGAGTCGTATGTCCTCTATGTGACGGTTCATCAGGTGGAGGAGGTATGTTCACATCTATGCCAATCGTTGAACAAATTGAACCTTGCCTATGGATAGGAGCAGATCGTATTGCCTCCATATCGAAACATGGTACTAGAAGATCATCAGATGTTCCTGTTGCGGGCCAGTAGCCCATTCCCCACACGGCATCAGCTAGTGAGCCGGGAGATTCAGCAGTGATTGAAAACTGGCTGATTGATGATAATCTGTACATGGGATAGAAGGCCTGGCCTTCATACCGTACCATATGGGAAGGCAATTGTTGAAAGAACATAGATGACGTGACGTAGAAGATGGCAGCTAGGCCATGGTCGTCGTGTGGCTGTCGTGGCGAACGGACGTGTTTGTGTGTCGCTCTCGCGAAAAACCGTTTCTACAGTGGAAATAGTCAACCGTTTTTTGCAAACCAGGTACCAATCGACGCAGAATTCAACGCGTTTGATCGACGTGCGAAGATCGGTTGAATTTTAACCGAGGAATCTCATTTCTTGTGTCCCACAAGTGTATCGAGCTACTGTGTTACGCATTACTTGTTTTTCCGATAAAAAGTGAGCGTTCGGGCCGGTGTCGATTTTGACTCGGCCCGATTAAGACCCACTGCACCCTCCCGAAGGGCTCGGTGCTTCGCGCGTCCATCCCGGACCCCTCGGTGCCGAGCAAACACGGAGGATAAGCCCCTGCGCCGCCGGGAAGTTTGCAACCGCAATTTACGCGGCAAGTTCGCGAGCGGTGGCTGAAAAGACACGCGGCTGAAGAAGACGAAGCCAGGGACACTTCGTCCGCATCGGTCCGACGCTTAGTTGGTGAGTAATCGCTCTTTTTCTTAACTCCCTATCCTTTTACACGGCCGCCCAAAGCCGCCGTGTGAAAAACGGGAATTCCGAAGAATCAGCTATTTCTCGCGTCGGGGGAAGAGCTGCTACCTAGATAACGCGTCGGGGAAGAACTGCTCCCTTGATAAGGCGCGACGGGGACCAGCCGACGGCGTGTGGAGAAGTGTTGGCGGCCAAGTGACGGCGCTATCCGTCCTTTGGCGGCAAATGTAAATTTGCCTCCAAAAACTGTTTTTCGGGGATAACTCGTCGGGGATCGATCTCAGAGCTTCGGGAGAAAAATTTTGCCCTCCCGAAATCCCCTATCCTACCAGGACGATCCCCGACAAGTTCCCGCAGGTTTGACCCCCCTACCCCCCCAGGGGAGGAGCAAGGATATTGACAGTGAGAAGTGTGACGCCTGGTTAGGTTAGGTTAGGTATACCTTCGGATTTGGTCCCTGCACTGCTTCACTACTCACTACCGAACGGAGAAGTGGTAGTAACAAAGGGGGCAAGGGTCGCAGGACCTTCCCCTTGCCATGAACTCCCAGAGTGCCTCTGGCGGCAAGCCAACAGACTCAGATGCAGGCAGCGAGCCAGACCACTCGGCTACTAGCACGCTGGAGCATCTCGAGGGCAAAGACACGGGTCTCTTCAGAATGCTCAAGGCGGAGGTGGAGTCCCTGAAAGACCTGGCCAAGCGCACTCAGGTAAAAGGACTCAAGGAGAGCGTCGACACGGTGTGGAACATCATAGGCTCTATTGAGAGTAATAACGTTGAGCTTAAAGTGGCAAGGAACCAGCAAGCAGGCAACAAGCTCGTAGTCGTTGATGCGAGGGAAGTTGTGGCGATCCTTACACAGACCTTGAACACGACATAATACATAATAATCATAATCGTAGTACTCGTATTCATAGTTATAATAATAATAGTGTATACGAATCCCAAAGAACATTGCTCGCATTTAAACATTTTAAAATAAACGGATAAGAAAAAATTAATATGTTATATAATAATTACGTGCGTAGTATTAGCGCAGAGCGAACGAGATGTAGGTTAATATAATAGAGCACTATATCACCAACTGCGGACAGTAATGAATAGTGACTATTCATTCATTCAAAAATCCCTACCGCCGCCACCACTGATCCCCGTCATGTGACAAAATACAGGGTCGTCGGATTGTCCTATATATCGGGTGTACTAAGATCCGTATGGTATAGTGTTCAAACCATCTGTTAAAAAAACTATGAAATCGGGCTCAAACGTATAACGGAAGACTGTATAGTTACCTTTTCTAGATGAGATATACTATTCGCATGCAGGGAAATATATTTACAAACTATACATAAAAATAAATATTCGTAAAATAATTAAATTATACAGTAGGCTAACACTAAAATTAAATAATACAATCTTTAGTTTACAAACAATACATAAATATTTATAGAATAAAGCTAAGTAACATTTAACCAATATTCCAATTCTCCAATAAACCATACCCGAAAGTCCAATCCCTTAACAACATTAATCTATCTAAACTTAAATTACCTAATTCTACATTTAAATTATATACACTATTATTATTATAACTATGAATACGAGTACTACGATTATGATTATTATGTACAGTATCACTTAAGGCTAAATCTAAATATTCTAAATTATTAATAATATATATGCTAGGCCCCATTTTTTTTTTGAAAAATTCTATACAATAAAAGATCCCAATAATTGTTCGCTATACCTGAACTCCTTAATTCTAAATTTCTAATATCATAATTTACACATCGTCTTATTTTTAGGAATACCTCCTCCCAATAATCCCTACTTGTATCTTGTAACCACATCACACTCCCGGATAACAAATTATCATTCCAGATAATGTGACCATGGTTGTCTACTAATTGGTAGGTTTGCTGAAATATTTTCCGGAAAAAATATTCGAAGTCACGATGCGAATATATTTTTAACTCCGGCTTAATAAAACTTAAATTTGTAATTATTGTCGGGTTTATATTTAAATTAAATTTCGCGTATACAAATTCGCGCCATTCTACGCTCGTGGACATATGGTATTTTTATGAAAAATTTTTTTTTTTCCCTGCATGCTTCACAATTCCATTCGAAATGACGGTGATTGTCTAATGACGCCTCGCAATGAGACGTCATTAGACCCTCTAGAGAGGTATGAAAATACCACTCGATTACTTCTAAGACTTTAAAAAATAAAAATAAAAATAAAAATCCTGGATTTAAATATTAGGCAATGATACTTACTCGATTCAGCGTCCATAGTATGCAAAGTATCGCGTTGATCATTGCGTGTTATGAGCTAGTGATACGACGTTTGGAGTACAACTAATTCTAGTTCGTAATATATGTTTTTGATGAGAAAAAGTATATTTCTATAACTATGAAGAGCATTGTCTATGAACTATCGTAATCAGGCAAATTTTTACATTATCACTATATATATATAGTTATATGCGGAGGAAGATTTCCAGCCTCTGCTCAACAAACTTGTAGCATGTAGTATCAGTTGTGCGGTGTACATCATATGGTTTAACGAGATATAGTTAGCTACATGAAGGTGGTGTATAAAATATATATATATATATATACCTGTATATATTATAAATAGGTGCAAATATTGTAGAAAGAAGAATGTTATACGTAAGGGGAAAAAAAAAAATAACGCGGTGAATAGTTGTAAAGAAGCGTTTATTAGTACCTGTATATACATCGTTAATTTATCTACAAATTTTGTACTATATTAAATATTTTAACAGCTACTTCCCTACATTCTGCTGTACCTAATACATCTTCATAATATCTAGAACCATGGATTTTTACTAACTCGTCCATACTAGTCCATACCTGCAAGCGACGCCCACAAATGTCACATTTTTTAAATTGTCGTATATAACGTAGTAAGGTAGGGTCATCATATACATGCTGTGTAAAGAAATGTTCTCTTTTTATTCCTACTCCATATGACCCCTTTGACTAGAATCATCTATGATTTTATATGTCACGTGGCACTTGGAAGGTTGCATGGTTCTGGCTGTAAGTACCTGGTACACTGTATCAACAACTATAATACATTTTTATAAAATATAACATATTATATTATGCATTTCACCTTAACTAATCATTTTTACATATTTTATCACATTATTATATCCCCTTACCACTAATACATTGTTTTTACTATTTAATCAACGTTATTATATTCATTTTGTTTAATATATCATCTTGTATTAAATACATTATTTTCTTATACCTATATACAAAAACATAATTTTCACATATACATTCTACATTAATATATTTATTATTTATGTTTTCTTACAAATGAAACATAATTTATGTTATACATGAGACATGATAGGTAATCATTATTGTTCTTTACATTACACATCTTTTTTATATTATTTTATATAAAACATATATTTTTCATATCCTTATTTTCTAATATTAAAACTAATACATTTTTTTTATTTTTTTTATTCATGATTCCACATATAATTAATACTTACACAATATTTTTTTTTTGTATATTTTTTTTATACATATTTCTTTTTGACGTATTTTTCCTGCAACTCAAACATAATTTATTTTATAAATTAATTATATATTATGGTTGTTTATACACCTCTATCCCTGTTATATTGTTTCTATTTCCCAGATTTTGATTCGGCTCGGAGTGTCCCTGTTGATATGAATTTTGAAACTGAGATCTACCATCAATAGTGTTTTGTGCATTATTACCATCATAATTATAATTATAACCCGTGTGACCAGTATTTTGAAAAAAATTATTGTTGTTATATCTACCAACATCCTGATTACCATTATTATTTGCATGGTCTGTATTACCTAACCAGTTACTACTACCATTAATGTTTGGACTAAAATTGTTATGCCTAAAATCTACGTTTGGTAAACAATTATTATAACTACTGTTGCTCCAACTACCGTTTCCTTTTCCGTAGTCTGTGTTTTGACAACAATGATAACTATTTGAACAATTTTTACCTTTTGGTTCCGCATCGGTATTATCATTAACCTTAAGTGATATAATAAAATTTTTTAGGTAGTTTACCTCCTCAGTAAGTTTTTTCACTCCCATACTAGGTTTTTCCTTGCTCCCTAACAATTTCGCCAACTCACACTTTATGCTTCCGGTGTCTTATCTCCACCCATTGGTCGAAAAAATGTAGAGTATCCAAGCCATGTGCCACCTTGCCATGATCGCCACCATACCCTATGTCGTATATGCACTTTCCAGTGATATACCTCTATCGACACTTGAGCAACCAAGAGACCATAAATTAACCGGTTACAGTTTGGCTCTCTTAGACGTCGATATCGCTACCTTACTGTTTAGACTTTCAATCTTCAACGACCATAAATTAACCGGTTTCAGATCAGATTGAAAGAATACAATTAACGTAGGACTACCTTCACCGTTTATACTTTAAATCGTCAACGACCATAAATTAACCGGTTTCAGATCGGATTTAAAGCGTACGTAGAATTGCGTGGCTACTCAAACAAAACAAATAATTTTCGCGTCAGAAACACTTTTATTAAAAATGTAAAACAAATATAAATAATTCAATAATTATTTAAAAACACTTAGTCTATACTACGACTGTCGTACCTGCGTTCTCGCTGAAACACCAGCGATAACGGGACTCCCCGTGCCTGCGAGTCCGGTGGTGTTATATAGCAAAATAATTATTGCTGCCTCAGCACATCTTGCTTCATTGGCCTGACCTATGTTAATAATTTATAATAAAAATGTTCCCTCCTATATTATATGTAATTATAGTGACGACTGTCTACATATACGACACCCTACTTCATAAGGACAACGACACGAACGCACAACCTACCGCCCGTCAGCTCGCCGAAACATCCTACCGCATTGTTAGGGACTTATGTGGTTCACGTGCGTGATTGGTATGAATGCATGCAACCGGTCAATGCCTTAATCGATTCCGGTTCGCAGATAAGTATCATGTCAGTTCCATATATTATGTCAAACGGTTGGGGTTGAAGTGTAATAGGTGGACTGTTCCGTTGATGGGTGTGTCCGGTGCAGCACGAAGCTCCCGGGTTTGACGTCATCCGACAGGCCTTGCGGCCAGTCTTCCGACTACAACTACGGACCTTATATTAGCACTAAGTGCTAGTCAAGGGCCGTAGAGGCATACGACCGCCAACCGACGGACCCTCCCCACACTGCTGCATGGCCAGAGGACCGCCGGAGACTGACGACCGCACGTCGTCTAAGGACCACGAGCACCGGACGCACACGGAGGAGTTCCCCGGCGCGCCCGTACCATCCGGCTAGGGCATACAGGTGCCTTTCGCCACCTTGGTGGGGCCGCAATCTATCCACTTTGCTTTCCGTTTTTGGTCACGGACAACCTTCGCTTCATATAGCTCCAACGATAAGCTGGGTGAGCGCTAAGGAGGGACCGTGCTTTCTCGGCCGACTGTTGCCGTACGGGTCCGCCCGGCACCATCACTCGGCAACTTTCCCCTGACCAAGCGTGTGGTCTATTACCACATAGTATGCTCCTGCAAACTGCCACTCCGAAACCAATCCGCCGTCTCTCGATGCAGTGTCCACCACGACCGACGTGTGAGGGCTCGGTGTTAATCTCTCAACACCGAGGGGCCCCCTCACATCCCGAAGCACCATTCTCGCTCCCCGTTAGGTGAAGCACATCATTGGTGGGATGCTCGGACGAAGCTTCGTCGGCGGCTAGCCTCAGCTTATGGTCCTACCGAGATTCGGGCCGTGTACCACGGGCTCACGGTGGGCCCAGTGTCGGGTGCAGCAGTTCTACAGGTAAAAGGTCGACTTGGCTGCCTGCTTACGTCCAGGTATAATGACGAGCATTCCATCAAGCTAAATGCGTGGGAAATACCTAAAATAACCAGTGACAGGCCATCACCACAGTTGCCGCCGCAACTGGTGAACAAGTCTTCCCACTTGCCGTCAGCTGACCCGCAGTTTGCTTGCCCTGCTCCAGTCGAGTTATTATTAGGAGCTGACGAATTTTCCTGAGTTATGGATGGGAAACATGTTCTACTGGATCACTTGTTACCTGCGGCCTATGGATCGATTTTTCGATGTATCGTTATCGGTCCTGTTTCCGAGGTGGAACCTGATACTTATCGGTATCACGTTGCTGTCACCCTTTCGGTGTCCCTTGAGGACATGGTCCATCGTTTCTGTCAAGTGGAAGAACCCGATACAGCTCCGGTCATGTCCCATGACGAGGGCCAATGTGAAGCTGTATATAGCACCGAGCGGTATCGTGACATAAATGGAAGATATGTAGTTCCTATGCCGTTCAAGCCCCTTCATCGCGACGAATTATTCCCTAGGTCCCGTCAAATCGCTATACACCGTTTCCAGAACCTGAAACGGAAACTCTAGGGCGACGAAGGGCTGTACGCCGCGTATAAAGAGTTCATGTCCAATTACTAGTCGTTGGGACACATGACTATCGCTAATGATGTCGGGACGTACTACATACAACACCACCCGGTCTTCAATGCGGCGTGCAAAATACGATTGGTATTTGACGCCTCCACCAAGGGCCAGCTCGCAATTATCTCTAACCCAATGCTTGCACACCAGGCCGAAGTTGCTGCTGGATATTCTGGACATCCTGACTCACGTCTTTATAAATTTGTGTTCACTACCGACGTTTTAAAAATGTACCGGCAAATTCTCATGCGGCCGTAATACCGGGGCTTCCAACATATATTTAGGCGATCGTCACCATTGGATGAATTAAACTAATATCAACTCAACACCGTCACTTACGGATTCAATTGTGCTCCCTTCTTGGCACTACGCGTATTGAAAGATATCGCTGAAAACAAGTGCAATGACGTCCCAGAAGTCCGGGAAGGACTGAGATATCAGACCTACTTGGACGACATTTGTCTAGGGGCCGACACCGAGGGACAACTATCGAGTGTGCAGTCAGATTTAATAGCCTTCCTGGGGCGCTCCACACTTGAGCAAAAAAAGTGGTGGAACAATTCGCCTCACGTACTGTCGGAGAATGCTGCAACTGACCGAATTTCCGAAGTGATCAACTTCAATGACAAAGAAGAAGGTATGGTCAAGGTCTTAGGCGTCCGCTGGGAAGCAGTCATGGTCAATTTTGGTTTCGATGTCCACTTGGTGTCCAAGGTTGTCACCAAAGGATAGATATTATTCACCATTGCCACAATCTTTGACCCGATCGGATTCCTTGCGCCTGTGATTTTTCATGCAAAACAGATTATGCAGCAAATTTGGAAAGCTGAACAGGGATGGGACGATCCTTTACCAGATGATCTAGGTTGAATTTGGAACCTCTTACTCTATGACCTCCCAGTACTATCAAATATCGAGATACCTCGTTTTGTATTGACAATTAGAAAGTCCACCGTAGAACTATATGTATTTTGCGATGCCTCGGAGCGAGGGTATGCAGCGGTAGCATACTTGAGAGTAACTTCATCTTCAATACTGGTCACTTTGCATCTTCTTGGTTCCAAAACAAAGACGGCACCGATGAAGACCAACATCATCCCAAGATTGGAGCTATGTGCGGCCGTGCTTCTGGCCCGCAGGTTGACTCAACTCCTCACGGTTTTTGGGGACCCCGCGTGGACGGGATCTTTGCGTGTTCGGACTCTCAGATAGTGCTCTCATGGTTGATCAATCCTCACACTTGTTTCAAGGTATTTGTCTCGAATTGAATGCCTTAAGTCCGTCAATTGGTACCGTCCTGCCACTGGGGTTACGTCCGGTCGGCCGAAAATCCGGTGAATTATGCCTCCAGAGGTTTGTTGCCCTCAGACTTGGTTGAGCACTTAGTATACTGGTCGGGTCCTGCCTTTCTCAAGGACCCTGTTGAAACTTGAGATATGTCGGTTGCGGTGGTACTGTATCTGTCCAAGTTGACATTTTATTTGATATATTTATAGGTATTTTCCCAACAGGATTTTTTTTTTTTTAAATGTTTCCAATATTTTTCCCTCACGGTTTTTTTTTGTCAAATTTTCCCATTGAAATCTTTGTAACATTTTTTTTCTCCAATGCACTTCATCTTTATTAAGTAGATACCACGATTGAGCGTCTTCTGGAAAATATAATGTAAGGATTTAGAAAACCATAGTACTTTTTATTTGTATATATCAAGCAAGTCTTACTGAGTTTTAGTATCTCGGTGTCGAATGCAAATATCATATCTGATGCAGTGGGTGGTGGACACGGATAGGATTGGTTCGGATCGAAAATGAATGATACACCATACACGTCCATCGACACCTCCATTTCCATCCGTATTGAGGAGGTATACATCGTCAAATAACGGCGGTGAAAACTAATATAAAATTAAGCTTAATTTATAACGAGGTAAAATAAAAAAATAATAAAATCTGTGTTAAATGAGTGACTTACTGGAGGCGAGTCAAATGTTGTAGGTCGGACTTCGCGACTTCGCGAAACTTGGCAAAGTCCGCAGTCGTGAGGTTTTTCGCCAAGTCAGCCAAACTCAAAGCCATGAACCTACACGTGTCGATAAACCTGACGGCGAACTCTCTGTTTATGTATTTCGAAAACGATATGTATCGTTCCTCGCTATTGGGTATCACCGATATCGCGTTGGCGTCAAGTCCCAGATGCGTGACGAAAAAATGAGCGTCGTAATTCGAGAGATTATGTAAAAAGCACGGCACGAACTTTGGAGTTTTTAATTTTAGGTTGCACGTGTTACACAGTCTTGAGAAAACGGCCCAACAAGTGGTCGTGATGCGCGACTTTACAATTTCCGTCGGTGAAAGTTTTCGCACACAGATCGCACACGGTCTTCATTCCGTGCACGCGCACATCCTCGACGCTCATCGCGATCGGCACGTTGGTCGTCTTCAACAGTTTGCATATTTTTTCGGCCATATCTATGACAGCTATGACGAATCGCTTGGCTACATCGTCCACGGTCTCTGAGTCGCGAAAAATGATCGGAGTCTCCGCGGGATGTCGAACTGCTCCATCAGCTCTGCAGGTACACCGTCCGCAGCGACAACCATAAACCCATAGCTCATGGGCTGATGAGTGTGCAACGCTTCGGTATTAACACCGTATCGCTGAGTAGATTTCACGAGAAGGGCATCAAAGTCGGCGTACATAACGAACGGCAGGCGTTGCGTTTTACACAGCGCGGTGAACTCGATCATGCTCCCTTCCGGCGGCAATATAGGCAATATGGGTTTGTGGGTTCCACAGACCAAACGATGACGTGCCAACGCCTCCTCGCCGTGCAATTTATATCGCAAAGGCTGGTCGTCAAAACTGGTGAAACACTTGTCAAAAAAATAATCGATGTTCGCGACTATTTTTCGGCATGCTAGCGAGTCTCGAAAAATTCAATACATAAGTGTAGTGACTTTTTTCCCCCGAACCGGTGATCAATAATAAGTCAAAATGATCCGGCAGTTCGTCATCGACCACCCGCAGGGGGTACGCCGCCGATTCCGTCGTAGATTTTTTATTTTTATTATTTTTGCATTTTCTCACGCCATAAACGTTGAGCGATATACCGGGATTCGCTCGTTCGGATAAAGGTATCTCCGATACGGGCGTGTGGACGGATAATGTGGAAAAGTCGTAACGGTGCTCTTCGCGTAAATAATTCGCGCCTACTCTGAAACTGTTAACACGGGGCACATGCTTTGCCAAAATCGCCCATTTAAAACATTGTAGATCTATGTTTTGAGGGTTTATTACGGCCTTTCGATCTGCGATGCTTGGCGGGAGTGCTAACTATGACGAGCCACCCATGGGTGAGTACTCGTAAACCCCCAAAAGCATCTAGTCAATGCACGATAGGGCAAAGCCGCTGTTCTTGCCCGCGTAATCGTCCTCCTCGGCGAGAAGTGCGCTAAAATCACGATCTACCACACCCTCGACGTCGCTGTACGAGTACAACTCTCGGGCCCATGACTTAAAAGCACGGTTTTCGTTGGTGTTTTCCACGTTAGGTACTGCGTAGGTGGCCTCTAACTTGAGATTATATTTAATCGGATGACTTAGCACACATTCGCGTAATTTCGCTATTAATTCCGACTCAATCGAATGGAGAAATGCGCGATAACTCTTAACGTTTTCGATATTTTTTCTGAAATACCACACGGTCGTGCGTTTGAACGTAAATTGTAATTCAATAAAGCCTGGCGTATTAACCGATTGCATAAGAGCCTTTTTACGCTTAATGTTTCTGGCTTCTGCCACTGTTCTCCGTATATTGATGCGATAGTGCAGGCGGCGGGCACGCTTTATCACGGTCGAATGTCCGATTAGACGCGCCCGAGATACCAGTGATAACCGGCGCGTCGGCCGGACGTGTTGTGGAGGCAAGCCGGGGGATCGTGCAGGCGTGAGACGTGCCAGATGCGTGCGCTCGCCGATTCGTGATAGCGGCGGCCGCCGGAGACGGGACAGCAGCTGCAGCTGGCTGGGCGCGTGGTATAACGGTTGCGCGTGCGGGCGCACAGTCTATAACCGTCAGACGATCTAACACGTATTATTAAATAATATTGTTATTAAAATTGCATTATTATTATTTTTATTTAATGAGATTTTAAAAATTTACCCATTGCGTCGCCTATTCGAACCGCATTGCGGTCATCTTTAATATGCAGGTGGGCGGCCACTGCTTATTCGGAAATAATTAAATTAATAAACTATATATTATATTGGATAGTTAAAGCGTGCATTGTAATAATGTACTTACTGTGGACATTCTTGGTGTGTCGCGTTAGACTGCTCTGCTGCGTAAAAACCTTCGCACATATCAAGCATGAAATTGTTGAACCGTCGTGGATTTTTGAATGCCTGTTTAGATCACGCTTTTGTGTATACACTTTTCCGCATGTGATACAGTCGAACATTTTTACGACATTTTTACACGCACAGAATTTAATAAATAAACGTTTGAAAATATGAGCAGGACTGTTAATTAGACGTTAAACATTGTCGAGCTCTGAAAACCGTCTGATGCGAAAAACATTGACGACGGCGGTGGATAACCGAATTCTGTATATTATATATCATATTTCAGTGCCGTAACTAGGCTACTTGAGGCCTGTGTGCAAATCCAAAATATTGAGGCCCCTTATTATATTTTTCAATACACACCCCAAAAACTTTTTTTTAACTTTTTTTTAAAGTCAGCAGACAAAAATTCGGGCTTAAGCAAAAAAAAAATTTTTAATTTAAAATAATCTATAATTTTAAAACAATTTCTCAAGGCTATAACTAACTCAATAAAGTAAAAATTTTCTAAAATGTAATTTATTGAAAATATTAATATAAATATTTGGTGAAAACTTCAATGGTCTACGGTTATTAGTAGTCGAGCAATACCAAAAAATAAAATTTTTGGTTTTAGGTAAAAATGAAAATTTTTTTTTTTATTGACGCTTTTTAATATCTAAAACTAAAAATTTCGATTTCGATCTCCAAAAAGTACCAACTAGATTCACTTTTCTAACAGAAAAAATGCTGATCTCGAAATTCGGAATATTTTTACTACCCCATGTTGATGACCGACAGAAATGAAAAAAATTATACACATCTTGTAAAATCAATACATTTGTTCGTTCCTTTCGAAATCTAAAAACAGTGATCACTACTCCATGCTATATAAAAAAAATGAAATAACATTGGTTTCGTTTCCAAATCAATACCTAATAAATAATTTATATATTTTAATAATTTTATATTAGATTAATATTAGTCTTTAGATCTTTTGAGGCCCTTCGATATATTATGAGGCCCGAGGCCTGTGTGCGGTGCACACTTTGCACACCTGCATTTTACGGCACTGGGGCCCAACTCTTTATACTGTTCCCGCGTGAGACACGGTTGGGCGTTAAATCGCTCATAATAATGTTTCTGAAAATCGACGTAATTCTGATAGAACATGGTGAACAGATTTTTATCGAAACTTTCGTTGAAATCTTCATATGGATATTCCACTGAGTGTCGAATACAAATAATATACCCGATGTAGTGGATGTAGTATTTATAATCAATTTAATCAATTATGACAAAACGATTATTATTATTCGTTATCCACTACACAATGTGATAATATTATGTTCTACATCATAATAATAAAAAAAAAAAAAAATATACGAAATACGATTTTATTTTAAGGCTACTAAATTATCTCTGTGTATCACCGTAAATGATTGCATTACTGTATGTGGTATGGTATTTACCCCTAAAGATAAAAAAAATAATGAATACACTTTACGTGTGTGTTATATATATAATGTATATATTTGAATTGCGATTTTTTCCCCGATATACCAGCGAGACGGGAGTCACCTCGCCATTATTATATTGTTTAGACTGATCGACTGATATCTTGATGTAGTTTGGGAGAAATATGTTTACCGTCAATCCCATCTCTGCGTCTTCCATCCTGCACGCGATCGCCAAACCAAATTTAATTGACACCTCTTCCATAGAACTGATTTTATACGGGACGTTGATCGCCAACTCCCCAATCGATTTATTAGTATTCACCGCCCGCCTTTTGATAAGTTCTAAGAATGATTCCATTTAAATCGGCCCCCGGATACAGCTTCTATTCTATGCTAAAGTTTACCTCCATAAGGCTAAACCTGCTTTCTGATTACAAATCTAAATTATTTTTCGAACGAGGTACGCGCGGTGGGCTGACGAAATTCAGCAAGCTTTACGCCAAGGCGAACAACCCGAAGACGCCTGGGTATAAATCTGACGAACCGAACACATGGCTCGTCTATCAAGATGGTAATATTTTAAGATAATAATAATAATAATAATACACATAAACTGTCGCATGAAAAACAGATATTGAATTAATGATAAATTGTGGGGAAATTGAAGTTCAACTTTTGCCATTGCGTCGATCGTTATGTATATGTTTATAATAATATAATATAATATCGTTGTTTCCACATAGCTAATAATTTATACGGATGGATTATGTCTCAAAACATTCCTTACGGGGGGTTTTCGTGGTACGCTGGAAATCCGGACGTAGCATTAGCTCAACTCGAGTATATGGAGGAGGCAGATGACGCGGGGAGAGTCTACGAAGTCGACATATCGTGTCCGTAAAGTCTGCACGACTAGCACAATGATATGCCGTTCGTACCACACGCCAGCATTCCAAGCGGGTCTAAAGTGCGGAAATTAATGGTCACATTCGAACGTAAGGAAAACTACATTATATGAATTTGAAACAGGTAATCGCTAACGGGTTGGTCGTCGAAAAGGTAATCTTTATTATTATTATTTTTATTATAAGATTTAAGTTCTAATTTGTTAGAAAAATCACTGTTCCATTCTCCTGTTTTGACTGCGTTTAATACCTTGGCGAGAATTGTGTCTCTGCATGTTTCAATTTTTATTTTAGACCAGTCTAGAGTGAAAGGTGATTGTTCGTGGATAAAATTAAGACTAATACATTCTTCATTTTGATTATCGATTTTGAAATTTTAATTCGTGATAAAAAAATAGGCAGTATTATTTTCAGATTTTACATATTTCATTTTGAAATCAAACGATGATAGAACATAGGCCCATCGTTGTAAACGATTTGCAGCGTAGATTGGGAGGATACCTTTTATATCGCCAAAAATGTATATTAACGGTTTATGGTCAGTTTCTAATAAGAAATGCCTACCGTATAAATAGTCGTAAAATTTTGTAACGCCGAAATAATTGCCAATGATTCTTTTTCAATTTGTGGAAATTTAAACTCTGACTCGGACAGAACTCCCGATGCATAGGCTATAATTTTTTCTGTACGATCTGGGTATACATGCGAAATTACTGAGCATAAGATGATGCATCTACTACGAGTTTTATCGGAAAATTATCATCAAAATGTGCTAATACTGGTTATTAAAATTTGTTTAATTTTGTTGAATGCTTGGTTGCATTCTGGTGTCCAATTATATTTATTTTCGTTACGCAAGAGCATGTACAATGGTTTTAAAATATTCACAGCGTTTGGAATACATTTTATGTAATACGTAATTAGACCTAAAAATGATTTTAGCAATGTTTTATTTTCTGGGATAGTGGCGGTACTTATAACATCTGTGTGTTTCGTTAATGCGTGTAAACCATTTTCATCCAGCTGGTGACCCAAATATTCAATTGATTTTTTTAAAAAATTACACTTTTTATATTTTACTCTTAAACCTGCATTCGACAAAACATTTAGTAATTTGCTTAAGCGAGCATTGTGCTCTGTGATAGAAGAACCTGCAACAATAATATCATCTTGGAATATACCTATGCCCTCAAGAACTGGTGTAGAAATTTCCATAGATTTTTGGAACTCCCCTACTGATGATTTTATTCCGAAAGGGTTATGGGTATAGCTAAATAAACCTTTATGTGTGTTAATAGTGGTATATTTGCGATCAGATTCTTTGATGACCATTTTCTGGTATGCGTCTTTTAGATCTATTTTCGAAAAATACTTTGAACCACTAATATTTGCGTACAAATGTTCTATTTTTGGAAGCGGATATTCGGTGCCTTCTAATACCAGATTTATTGTTATTTTAAAATCACCACAAATTCTAACTGTGCCGTCTGGTTTTAATATTTGTATTATTATTCACTATGGTCGACGGGAAATAAAATATTACTTTTAACTAAACGCTCTATTTCGGTTTCAACTTTGCCTTTAAATGTTAAAAGAATAGACCTCGGTTTGTAAAATTTTGGTACCGCCCCTGCTTTGATATTTAATGAAATTTCGTAATTGTTAAAAGTACCTACTTCATCTTTAAAAACATTGTTATATTTACTTTTAATACTGTCGACAGTTACGTCATTTTCAATATTAAATAACGTAGAACATTTTATATTTTTTATATCATTTCGACCTATTAGTTGCGGACCACCATTGTCGATTACATAAAGACACATAGTACATTTTTTGTTTTGATACTCTGAATCGACAAATATTTTTCCCATCGGTTTAATGTCATTGCCGACGTAATCAGTAGCGAAATGTCGTTTTTTTTTTTTAATTCGATATGACTAAACAGTTGACGATATAATCTTTTTGAAATTACGCGGTGTTGTGAACCGGTATCAATTTCGAAGTTAACATTGTTATTTCCTACGATTAAATTTATTATAAACAATTTCACCGCGGTATTTTGAAAATTTTGATCGATTATAGAAAAAAAGTATTAGAAAGATCATGAGTTAACTGTTTTGTCATCATCTTCGTTATTAGATAAAAATGTATTTTGTGTTTTATTATTTTTCATTTCTTTCTTACGCTTTATACTGTCGTATACTCCGATGACAGACGTACACAAATAAACAAACGAAAAATAATATAAGCACTTTTATTAAAAAACTTTTACGTCCAGTGGCGATCGAGTCACAAGTTCACCACCTGGCTCTAACACTGGTGCAACACACCTCCTCGGTTTGTCAAACCCAGTGGCTGTCGATATTTATACCTAACTCTATCCAGTTAAGGAGTAGTTGGTTGGCTATTCCCACTACACGAACCGGTCCTTAGATCCGGGTTGTTGAATTGATATAAATAAAGTTTTCTGAGTTATATTTTACAGGTCCTAGAAACTTATGACCTGCGTTCACAAACTAACACAATTAACACGATATAGCAACGAATACAATGTTTTATTCAAGACTAAAGTAATTATAATATTATAACCAATAAAATACACTATCACCTGAGTAACCCTGTTCTTAAGGGTAGTATATTGAAGATAACAGGAGTAGCGGAGTACGAGTTGAACAATACTGAATTATTATAATTTAACTATTAGGTACGTTATTATATACTTAAAGTTAATCAATTAATTACGTTTAATAATATTGTAAATATGACTATAGTAGACTGATGTATAGTCTCTATTTCACGGATCCAAACTCGACTGGCTGCTATGCCAATAATATATAATATGCTCGTACTCTACGTTCCTGTTTTCTGTTTACCTAAGCAAATTCGCCGAGTGTGACATAAATGACGAGTCAGTAAACTGCGAATCGTTACAGTTACCCCCCTCGCCACTTAAAATCTGCCCTCAGATTTTAAATTGAAAAAAATAAAAATTAAAAAAAAAATAAAAACTGTAATCAAAGGTATGTTAGTAAACACGTGATTATACCTTGGTTATTTTCCTGATGAACATCTATTCCATACTTCTAAATGGATATAGCCTTGTCGGAAAATCCCTCATTTAATCTTCTCAGGATATAACACGGTTATATTTTACTCATTTAAATTTAAGTTACTTTTGGTGGTCATGTCATTATTACGTTATTTTTTGAAAAGAAGTAAAAGAAAAAATAAAAAAAAAATAGAATTACATGTATAATATACACTATATTATATACATATAGATTATACACATAAAATAAAAATTATACATTATAAAAATTGTATTTATTCATTATTGCTTACCTATCCAATGAAAAACTTTGCCAAAAATTGGATAAGTTTACAGATTATTTTGTCACAAAGTAGACATGCCTTAAAATTATAACTATAGATTTGGGTTTACAATGTTTAGAACAATAGTGGTTCTCAGGTTTACATAACGCCATAATAAACAAAAACTATTTGTTAGTAAAAAAAAATATCAAGTATATAATAAAAGTATAAAGAAAACGTCATTACTGTATAGCCGTTAAAACAGCTGTTTAAGAATGTCGTTCATAACATCGTAAATCATTGCTCTTGTTTTGCTACTTATTCTGAAATCATCTATGATTAGTATACAGTGTATATTTTATTATATCAAAAATATTATTAACATCGTCATCATTCATTCATCAATAACCACGCATACGTTTTGTACTATGTCATATCCAATTGGAAACAGGGAACAAAAGTAACAAATAGTCTCTTTGTTTGTTATAATGAAAAATACTTTGAAATCCTATTCAAATTTAATTTTATTTAGTATCTAAAACGAAGTGGTATGATGTGTGCCTCATAATTATCGATAATGTAAATCTCATTGTTTGTCTTGACCATAATTCCTTTAATGAAAGTTATAGATGTCTATAGTTTCATCCAAAATAAGTATAATTAAAATAATATAGTATACCTATTTCGTTCTGTACCAAAACTTGCGCTTTATTCGTTAATTTAATCGTTTAAATACTTGGTTTTCATATTTTAAACGTAAGTATTTATAAGAATAAAATTATTCATAAATTGGCTAATACTTTGCCTTTTTCGGTATAACTGCTAGTAGTAAAAAAAAATTTTACCTACTTTATCATAAAAATTATGTCTTTCCTTGTAATATATGACAAGAATAAGGAAACACAAATTTAGCATCGTAATATTTTACGCTTTTGGTCATTTTATATATGCGTATAAATAAATTTCATCAAAATATATTTTTTTGAATGTATATAGTTTAGGTCATTTAGATATATTTTTCTCAATTTTCATATCTATCCATGTTTGAAATACTTGATAAGAGATTGTTCTAGGTGGGGTCAATGTGGACACATTATGAAATGCCGACTCACAAGGTCTCTTTCTAGAATTTAAATATCTAACAAATAATTTTTTTGAACATAATAAAAATTGATTTATTATAACTCTAGTTGTACCTAAACTCTGATACTTATTATACTTTTAATGAAGTCATAACAATTTTTGAATACTTTGAAAAACTTTTAAGTAAGTTTATTAATTATATGTCTTCGTATAAATAAGGACACACAAACAACGCATCTCTTGCACATTAAGTTTTTTTTTTTTTTTTGCAACCATTGATTTTACTTTCATTATAGTATTATACATAGATTATTGTAGAATATATTATGTATTATATTATTATTGTTTCATTTAAATATTATGTAATTATTTATTCTTTAAACGAGTGCGACTAATGATTTACTTGACGTATTTGTAATGTTTGGGCTAGTGTAGCCCCTAAAAGTACATTCTGCATTTATTTCTAATATTTTTATAATTTTTTTTTTTATTTTTAAACTGGTGCATCTACATAACTTTTTTGACGTCTACGTATTGGTTGGGTTGTTGCGGTTTCTAAAAAATAACTTCTGCATTTATTTTTGATATATTTTATGATAATGTGTATAACTATATACCCTACAACTATTTTTACAGCGTATAATGAATAATTATGAGTAGTTAAATATGTTTCCTTTCTTAAACTTTCTTCTTGTATTTCTAACATGTTTATTACAGAGTCTAATGAATTAGAAGATTTTGATATATCAGATAATTGGTTGTCTATCGTCTTTAATACCGGTATAGTTATTGGTGGTTCTTGTATTTTATTAATTTTATTTATTAAGTTTGTAGACACATTTGTTAAGTGAAATTGTGGTACAAAGTCTATATTTGTCGTCATATTAGCATAACAATTATTTGCTTTTAAAATTGTTGTAGGGGTTGTTACATAACAAGCTTCGTTTATTGATAGGATCCCTGTTCCAAATAGTTTTAGTATTTTACTATTATCTGGGCATACTAATGTTACAGTATTTAATTGATCTGATGCATATATCCAAGATTTTTTTAAGATTAGTTTTTTATAAAATGTTATTGAAGTTTTTATGTGCCTTACGTCACAAGAAACTGGTAAATTTAAAGGGTCAATGAATAATTGAACTTCACTAGTATCATGGGTGTTTCTGATTATTATATTATGTGGGTTACATATTGTTATATCTAAAGATATATCTAAAAATTACGAATTTTTCATTGTCCTGACTTATTGCCAAATACTCGTTCGATGGTTTAATAAAAATATAATTATTATTTTTTATGGGTACTGGAAATGGTGTTATGTGATATATAACATAACTATCTAACTCACACAGAGGGATATGTATAGTATAAATAAAATACGTGTCCATAAAGTTTAAGGAAATAGTCAGTAGTTTTGAAAAATCAAGAAAATGATTTATTCTTTCTGGGCTTTGTGGGATGGATAACTTAGGAAGTATTTTTTCGATTTCTTTTAGCTGATTTATTATTGTATTTGGACTAACTATTGAAGGATGTAGTTGTCCATTTTGGCCCCAGATTATTGACTCAATGAGTTCCTCAGTTTCCTGATTAAATTCGGTTAATATTAAATTGAAAAATATTAAATGTTGTGTTAATGTCTGCGAAATATCTATCGTTTGTATAATATTCTGAATGCTATTATTAACGTCACATATCAACTGGTCTAACATTGTTTTTAATTTTATGGTATTCTCGTTTATTGTTTTAGTTATGTTGTTAAAATTATTTAGTGTTGAGTGAACTATTCTTGTTTGAATATTAATTAGGTCTAATGTTTTTTTATTTTGTCCTGAGTGAGATTTTATCTTTTCATCAATTTCGATTAAATCGTCCTCGTTTAATATTCCAAAGGCCCATTTTTGAAAAGAACCTATTACATTGACTAAACCTCTTTTGGCTATTCTATGTGTTTTAATATTATTATAAGTATTAAATCTTTTATTTAGTTGTGCAATAGTGTTGTTTATCAGACCACTAAACTGTTGACAAATTTCAGAAACGTTTCCTATGGATTTAGCTCTACAAAATGTCATTGTTTTATTATTTATTTCCATTAAATCATTATATTTAATTTCATAGTTTGTGGTGTTAACGAGAGTTATTAATTTAAAAGTATCTGTGGTTAACTTAATTTTTGAAATGTACTCATAGTAAATTCCTGAATTTTCTATTTTATGATCCGTGTATTTATTAATGCCAGCTGTTTCTACCATGAAAAGTATTAAAGAAATAAAAATCATTCTCATGAAGTTGGAAAACATGTTTACTTTATGTAATTACGTTATTTTTATGAAAGTGGGTTTCTTTTTTTTTTATTTTTTATTTTTTATTTTTTTATTTTTTATATAATACAGTATTTCCGAAACCTCTGGTATGTAGTCTAAAACTGAGCTTAATTCAGTGCACAAGGATGATCTATCTTCTTTATCTTATAAATAATTATTTAAGTAGTTGATTATGTTATTTGTAAAAATGTCCAGTTGATTTATATTAAATGGTCTTGAAAGTTGGTAATT
Source organism: Macrosiphum euphorbiae (assembly GCA_949089665.1). Taxonomy (NCBI): domain Eukaryota; kingdom Metazoa; phylum Arthropoda; class Insecta; order Hemiptera; family Aphididae; genus Macrosiphum; species Macrosiphum euphorbiae. Next base: position 615,919 of record CARXXK010001250.1, on the reverse strand, counting down.
GGCTTTTGTTATGTGATCTATTAAGCAAAATGCTTCTAATTCCTTATTAGTGGAATGTTGTGAATTAGTTATTATGTTATCTAATTTAATAATTAATTGATTTTCTCTTTGAAATGAATCCATGAAATTCTAATTTATATTATAGAAATGTGTCTATGGTTTTGTTAAAATTTAAATATTGTAAACTACTTTAAATTTTATGTGAAGGTTACCTTTGTAATAAAATTATATGATTGATGTACGATGTTTTAATACTCACAGTTTTCTTCTTGTATTAAGTATTTGCAATAAAATGTTATATTACTATAAAAATGAAAGAAATTTAACATATAATTTTAAATATTTTTTTTTTTAATAAGATATTCACATACTGAAAATGTAAGAACAAGTGTTCGATTGACGGTTGTCGTGAGACTAATCTGTATATGTAATATGCAATAATACAATATAGGTATAATAATGAAATCGTCTTATTTTATGCTGATATCGGGTTTCTTTTTTTTTTTTATGAATAATAATACGTACTATGCGTTGGGTGTCTTTTGTCAATAAATTTTTTTATTTGTTGTACATGAATTGGCACATCTACTAATTTACCACTCTTAAGTAATTTTATTAAATATGAATTTGTATTTAATTTCTTTATTATAGGATATGGTCCATCATATCTATCGGAAAATGTATGTTTACGTACTGGTATTTTTACTAAGACCTGTTCATCTACTTTAAAATCTATGTCTGATTTATTTTTATCTATATTTATTTTTTGATTCTCAAAACCTTTTTTTATATCTCCGGTATAGTGTCACGAACTCTCTGTAATTTATTTAATTCTTCGATAACTGAGTGCTCTAATGAATTAGGGATTACTGCAATGTCAAAAATTGAACTAGGTTCGTAACCGTGAAGTAAATAAAATGGAGAATATCCTGTCGAATAATGTATTGCTGAATTATATGCGTGTAATACTATTTTTAATACATCGGACCATTTTTCATTATGTTGCATGTACGGGGCGCTATCATATCAACTATTACCTGATTTTGTTTTTCTACCCCTCCTTGACTTGTTGGTCTATATGCAATACCTTCTGTTTTCTTAATATTTAAAATAGTTAACATGTCGGAAATTACTTTGGCAGTGAAATGGGTACCATTGTCTGATCTAACTACTTTCATAGCTCCAGACAGAATTAAATCTAATAAAAATGCGGTTGTAGTTTTAGCATCTGCATTTCTACAAGCTTTTGCTACGCAATATTTTGTTACTCTACAGGTCGCTACTAATATATATTTGAATCCTCTCGAAATCATTAAGGGACCAACATAATCGATTGTTACATCCGAAAAAGGTATTCCACTTTCTACTGGGTACGTACGCATTTTTCCTACCTGTGCTGATTTATCAGGTTTACGTTTCTGACAATGAATACAGGAAGTAACATATGCTTTTATTTGTTTGTGCATCAACGGCCAATGTTATCTAGTTCTAATTTTATTATAAACTTTGTGAACTCCTAAGTGTGCTCCTGACATTTTATTATCATGAAAATGATTTATTACTTCTTTGGAAAGTACTATTGGAATCGCTAGTACTAACTTAGGAACGCCTTTAATTATTTGTTTATAGTAAATCAATCCGTTTTTATTATGTAAAATATAAGATTTTGCGTTTTTTTGCCATTTTATATCAATTAATTCGGGGTTTTCTAAAGCAGTTATTATATTTTTTAAATAATTGTCCTGTGCTTGCAGGATTTTTATATTAACTGGTTCAATTAACGAAACAATATTTGTATTCGGATCATGTATTGCGACACTTATTTTGATATCCGTGTCATTAAAAATAAATTTTATCATATTAGAAATTATTCGCCAATTTAATTTGTCTAAACCACACGCAATTCGTGGCATAGCTAAATTATTTAATTTATGCGTAATGCAAAATTCCTTTAATTTTTTTAAAATTTCAAAAAGCATATCATAAGTAGGTTTTTCGTGATATTTTGTTTTAGTTATTAAATAAATTATATATTGATTTTTAAATTTAAGGAATAAGATGTCCCTTTTTTTTGTGTTTTTAATTTGTTTATTTTGCCGTACTTTTGTTTAAACTTTAGTGCAATTCCTTTATTCATAGTTAGGTCTTCCGATACACAATGTACTAAATGATATGTGTTATTAAAAAAATCGTCAAATAAATCACATTCAATTTCTTTAAAATTTAAATTAAATATGTCCCCAGTTGAGTTTTTTTCTAGAAAAACCTTGTATTCAACTATATTATCTAATTTCAATGTCGGTTTTACTAAATTGACAGATATTTCTGAGTCGTTACCATAATTAGTTTGTGGTGTTATGATTGGGTATCGTGACAAAAAGTCTGCTGCCTGATTAAATATGCCTTTTTTATAATTTATTTTAAAATCAAAACCTATTAATTTAGTTCTTAACCTATTCAATATTATTGATTCAGATTTTATAGTTTGTAATTGTATTAAATTTTTATGGTCAGTCCATACAATAAAATGTCTACCATGGAGATACTGCTGAAAGTGTGTACATCCGAAATACAGTGCGGCCATTTCTAATTCTAAGTTGTTTAATAGTAGTTGGAGAGGGAAATTGTTTTATTGCTAACAAGCCTTCTTGTGTGGGTTTTATTCCGTGACCATTAATAATGTTTCCTAGCAATTTTAGTTCGGTATATCCAAATTTACATTTTGATACTTTCAATTTTAATCTATATTTTAATAGTCGTTCAAACGTCATTTCAAGTGCATTTAAATGTTCCTCAAATGTTTTACCGAAACATACACAGTCATCTAGATAGCAACAATTAATTCGATAATTTAATCCTGCCATAATTTTATTTATTACTTTTTTAAATTTTTGAAGTGCATTAGTTAAGCCAAAAGGTAAGCGAGTAAATTGTTAATGTCCCGTTGACGTTGAAAAACTCTTAATCTCTTTAGAATTTTCATGTAATTTTAATTGGTGAAAATCTGACATTGCGTCCAAACAAGAAAAATATTTGTTTCCTGCCAGTGTGTCATAAATATTTTGTATGATGGGTAAAGGAAATGCTTCTTTATGAGTTTTTTCATTTAATCGCCTATAATCTAAGACCATCCTATATTCTGAGGCAGTTTTATTTTTTGTGCCTTGTGGCTGTACTTTCGGTACGAGAAATACAGGTGATGAATATGGACTCAATGAATGTTCAATTATACCGGCTTCTAATAATTCCTTAGTTTGTTTTTCGATTTCTTTAATTTCTGAAAGACTTAATTTAAAATTTCTCAAATTTACTGGTGTATTGTCCGTTAATTTTATTTCAAAAGGCTCCGTATCTACTTCACCTAGATCCCATTTAGATTGTGAAAAAATATTTTTATATTTATTTAATAATTGTATTAATTCGCCTTTTTGCTGAGTTGTTAAGTCTGGGTTAATATCAAAATGTTCTCACGTTATGTCTGGAGATATTTTTTCAAGTTTCTTTGAATTCACTATCGGGTGGTTATTATTATGCATAATATCAGAATTATTAGATATATTATAAATATTCTCGCCTCCCAATGTGTCATTGCATTCGTAACGAGATTGTGTAATGCTGGGTCGTGATTTTAGTGATGGTATATCGTAGATAGCAACGGAGTTTATAACATCGGTATTAATTTCGTTTGAAAGGACCCCCGGCGTCCAGTGATTTAAATTATAAAAAACAGATACATATTTTCTCCCAGGTTTATAATATGCTAACGCTGTGAAATTATTATCGCTAGTTAGTGATTCTTGTATTACTATCAAGTTTAAATTATAATGATTTGTGACAGCTGCTAAATCTTCGGTTTCTAACCATATTGGCATTTTATATTTTGTTAATTTTAACAAGTCTGTGATTTGTTTAAAATTTACATTTATTTGTTCATTATTTAGAATTTTAACTAGCGCGTGTATACCACAATTACCATCCGATGGTACGTTCTCAAGCTTAACGAACTTTGAAGCTAAAGAAGTTATTGATTTATTTAGTGTTTCATAAGTATCATTTATTTTATTACTATTATCAATTTTATCTGTTTCACATAGAGTTACATTGTTTATTTCGAAATGTTTTTCTTTAATATTTTTATTATAATCCCCCCACTCTTCATAAGGGTCATGAACTTGTTTAGCTAATTTTTCTAATAGTATAATATTATCATTTTGCTCGTTTAAAATTGAATTATTTACTTTGGTATTTCTAGTATTTACTTTGATTTTATTTTCCTTAGTTTCTGTAGATTCTTTATGTTGCTTACAACTATCGTCTACAATTTCACAACTATTTAAAATATCATTTTTAGCTCCAATTTTAAATTTTACTTTATTATTTATATTTTTGTACATAACTATTTCTTTATTAAAAAAATCTAATTGTACTCTATATTTACTCAAAAAATCTGTACCAAGTAACGCTGGTCCAGCAAGATTAGAAACTAATACAAACTGTATTGGGAAAATTAAATTGTGAAATAGTATATTAATATCTATTTTTCCTTCTACTTTTAGAATCGAGCCATTAGCTGTATGAACTCTAACATTTTTTGTATCGATAAAGGATTTTTATTTGAACTTGTTCGATGTTAATAACAGAAATAGTTGCACCTGAATCTAATATGAAAGGGGTTTCTTTATTATTTATAAATCCGACTACTTCTAATCTAATAGCTGGAATAGGTATCTCGTTAACATTCTCAGTACAGCTAGAAATCTGTTCAGCATTCTTTTCATTTGAATTTTTTAGTGCGTCAAAAGTGCAGGGAAAAAAAAAATTTTTCATAAAAAATACCATATGTCCACGAGCGTAGAATGGCGCGAATTTGTATACGCGAAATTTAATTTAAATATAAACCCGACAATAATTACAAATTTAAGTTTTATTAAGCCGGAGTTAAAAATATATTCGCATCGTGACTTCGAATATTTTTTCCGGAAAATATTTCAGCAAACCTACCAATTAGTAGACAACCATGGTCACATTATCTGGAATGATAATTTGTTATCCGGGAGTGTGATGTGGTTACAAGATACAAGTAGGGATTATTGGGAGGAGGTATTTCTAAAAATAAGACGATGTGTAAATTATGATATTAGAAATTTAGAATTAAGGAGTTCAGGTATAGCGAAAAATTATTGGGGTCTTTTATTGTATAGAATTTTTCAAAAAAAAATGGGGCCTAGCATATATATTATTAATAATTTAGAATATTTAGATTTAGCCTTAAGTGATACTGTACATAATAATCATAATCGTAGTACTCGTATTCATAGTTATAATAATAATAGTGTATATAATTTAAATGTAGAATTAGGTAATTTAAGTTTAGATAGATTAATGTTGTTAAGGGATTGGACTTTCGGGTATGGTTTATTGGAGAATTGGAATATTGGTTAAATGTTACTTAGCTTTATTCGATAAATATTTATGTATTGTTTGTAAACTAAAGATTGTATTATTTAATTTTAGTGTTAGCCTACTGTATAATTTAATTATTTTACGAATATTTATTTTTATGTATAGTTTGTAAATATATTTCCCTGCATGCGAATAGTATATCTCATCTAGAAAAGGTGGATTATAACGTATAATTTGTCGATGGTCTTGATTTAATTACATATAAAGACATACTGATTCAAACTTCAGCACATTTAACACAGGACGGAACAAAAATTAGGAAAGGTGGTACAAAGTATGAACAAATTATTAGCAAGCTATTCACCACAGGCTCAGGTGTGAAATTACAAACGCATAATCTAGTATATTGGAATGATCCGAACGAGCTGGTCGATAGGTTACGACTTCTTTTAGCCTCGCAAGCTGCTGGTAATACAGGGCTTTCCAACGAAATACTTTCAATTTACGAAGAATTGTATGAAACGGGTTTAATAAAACGAATTCCAAATGTCTAAACGTGATATAGCGAATGAATTACACAAACCAGCGAGAAAAAATTATACAAGGCGAAGAGTTAATGTGTATGGTAAAAACGACTTGTGGCAAATCGATTTAGTGGAAATGATTCCTTATTCTAAAAAGAATAAAGGTTATAAATATATTTTAACTATCATAGATTGCTACACGAAATACTGTTTCGCTGTACCTTTAAAGTCAAAAACGGCTAAAGAAGTTTCAAATGCAATGTCAAAAATACTACTCAAGCGCTCGCCAAAACTATTGCAGGTCGATAACGGAAAAGAATTTTACAATGTAACATTCGATGCGCTGATGAAGAAACACAATATACATAAATATTCCACGTATAGTACAACAAAGGCTTGTATCATTGAGCGTCTAAACAGATCAATTAAGGAAAAAATGTATAGAGAATTCACTGCGCGAGGATCACATGAATGGGTTTCTATTCTACAATCTCTGATTAACGAATATAATAATTCAAAACATAGAACAATAGGTATGACTCCTATACAAGCTGATGCAAATCCTTCTTCAGTGAAATTAAAGCAACGTCGAATTAATAATGTAAAAATTAAATTTAACATCGGTGATTGTATTCGGATAAGCACGTATAAATCAGTATTTTCAAAGGGATATCTGCCGAGCTGGTCCACAGAAATATTTAAAATAACCAAAATAAATAAAACATCTCCCACTACTTATCAACTAGAAGATTATACAGGAAGCCCGATTTTAGGTTGTTTCTACTCTGAGGAAATTCAAAAAACTAGTTTCCCAAACGATTATTTAGTCGAAAAAATTATTCGTAGGAAGGGGAAGAAAATGTTTGTAAAATGGTTAGGGTTCGATAATACACACAATAGTTGGATAGATACGAGCGACATCAGAAAATAGTGTCAGTCGAACACTAGACATGAACGTGTTCGGAAGTTCACAGGCTGGTGAAACAAAAAAATTTGTGACAAATCTCGAACAAACCGTAAAATCATATTGTATAAAACTAAGTAAGTTAGAACATTTACCCGAGGAAAATCATAAATCCATTCAAACACAGGAAGAGCAAACTGAAACACTTCAATTAACGTGTGATGATATACAAGAGCGCCTTATAAAAATCGAAGCATTGTTACAAAATATCAGAGAAAATACAGACAATTTGAAAAAAAATTCCTAAAGTACTATCATCATCATCATCATCATCATCCAAGCAATAATGTCTACTGGTATCATTGATTTTCATTGCATTCTTGGGAGGGACAATAAATACATGATAAAAGAAATGTCTGTAGTAGATGTAGAAACATGGGCTACCCAACATTGGATTTTTAAAAATTCAAAATCAATGCAGGATAACAAGAGTCGTAAGACTAATAAGTGGTTGGAACGTAATTATCATAAACTATCTCTGGAATATGGCGATGTTGAGTATGAAGAACTAGGCAGAGTGCTGAATTCGTTAAAGTTTAGCTTCATATACGTTAAAGGCGATCAGAAAAAACAACTTCTTTTAGAGTATATTCCTCACATCGGAATCATCAATATTGAAGACATGGGATGCATTCCACTAGACCAAATATGTGATGAAGAAACTTTACCATGTTGTATTTTTCATATGAATTTCAATCCTAAACAATGTTCATTTTATAAAGTATTTAGCCTAAGAAAATGGTTTGTAAAATATAATAGGTAAAAATAAACATTATATTTATTTTTTTATACCAGTGAGTTATTTCTTTATACTACCCTATCCTAACTATTTGCAATAATAATAAATATAATATCCATAGAGATACTTTACAAAAAAAAAAAAAATAGTATCTACATGGTATTTTACAGAATAAAAAAAAAAAAAAAAAAAAACAATAATAATATCTACAGTGATATTTTACAGTATAAAAACAATTCATTATGGATACAAAAAAACTATCTGTTTAGCTCGGCTTCTGCAAGTTGCATTAAATCGGCTTCTGCTTCCTCTAGTGTTCTGGTTTCCCTATACAATTTAATAATATTAAAAGTGTGATAAATTAAAATATATAATTATTTTTTAACTCACTCTATGGAGTAGTGTCCGTGAGCCAAAGTATGTATTTTATCCTCGAGTATAACCCTCTTGTCATCGAAACTATTATAAGTTACTTTGTTTGACTTAATGGTCTTCAAATGATGTTTAAATGAACGGATAGAGACATTCTCTCTCTCAGTTTTCAAGGTTGCATCTCCAAACAGACAACGGTAATGATCGTTAAAGTTCATGTGGTTTTTCACTACATGACCACGGATTCCTTTCGCCCTGATCTTCTCTTTCCCGTTGATCTTATATGTATAAGACTTTGCACGGAGAGCACAAAAATGTGTCATTACCTCTGATTTGGTTTCATCGGAAAAGAGTCCTGGTATCTTCTTCCGTTCGGCAATGTAACAAGGGTGATCTGGTGGCAAGTCTGATGTATCCATTCGATCAAGTAAATTGGAATTATTCTTAAGGTCTTTGTAAAAATCATCGGTTTGGACATAGTATACCAACGAGTCTAGAAAACAATATAAATTAATATATGCAAATTAGATTAGTTTGAAAACATTACCTGTATCTGTATACATCAGCTCAATTTTATCACCATAATGTGCCTGCATAACGTTATAGTGATAATCGTACATGAGGGTCTTAGAAATTTCCAACACTGCAAAACCTGATGAAAATTTAAAAAATATTAAAATATGGCTGATAATATTAAAATATATATATATATATTCACCTATATATATTGGCTTGCAAAACTTGATAATTTTATTTTCTAATGATATGGCATTAAGAGTTTCGTCGTACGTAGTACTGTGTTTGAATGTTGTAAGATTTATAAGTTTTTGCAAACGTTTTTCACTACAAACAAGCTCCATTTTAATTCTCCGTCTTAAATTTTCCATAGTTTTTCCTTTAAAGTTTATTAAATGTCAGTAAAATAATTAAAAACATAATAAGGGAATAAATATACCAAAGACAGCGTTGTTTAAATGTTTAAAAAAGTCCTTTTCGAAGTCGTTCCTTGCTTTTTTCCGCATCTCGGTGTTTAATTCTATGTATTTTTTAAGCCAGTCTGACTGATTAAACTGTACAACTCTGTGAACCTACAATAAAACAGAATATGTAATAAATAAAATAAATAAAATAAATATGCTACTTTTTCCACAACGAGTCCGTTGGCTATGGCCTGCTGTAGGTTTCGATAATGAACCACATAGTTTTTCTTTGATTCTAAAGTCACCATAAGTTTTTTAACTTTTGAACCCGGTGGAATACTATTTTTCGGTAGGAATGGTAGGTCATTATGCTTGTCATGAAGTTCTTTTGGATATGATATATCAACCTCATACATCCGTCCGATTGGTGAACTATCGTTTAAATCATTTAGCCCATCTAGTTTTGGTTCGACCCACTTAAATCCTCCGTATGGCATGAATTGTGACATTGCGTAACCGTACAAGTTGTTACCTGGAATTTAAATAATATATTAAATTAAATATTAAATTTTACTCACAATCCTGATAAACAAGCCATGATCTCGGTTGTGTTGGGTCATAATCCGGTGTCTTTTCATTATTCGCCTCTGCATATCTCATGCTCGCTTGAGTTAAACCGCCACGAATTCCTATAATAAAAACAGTTATTTTATCACATTTTTTTTTTTTTTTTTACTAAATAACCTCACCTTTCTCAAACATTAACAACATATCATAATCTGATAGCAATTCGAGTTGTTGACCCGTGTATTTCAACATACAGTCGAAACTAAATCCTGGTGCCGTGTAGTAAAATGATGGGTCCAGATGGTATGTGGTTATACATAGGTCTCGGAAATTTTCTTTTAGCCCATTAATATACAATAATATACAAAAATGTCGCCATGGATCTAGATAGTTTATCTCGTGTCGTGGTTTATGTTTATTGCGTTTCGTGGAGTTTTTTTTTTTTTTTTGATGGTTGGGTCAACTTTTTGGCCCATTGGAATGGTTTCGCCTCCCTAGGAAGTTATAGTCGCGGCCCTGGATGTTGTTGTGGATGTCAAAACGTATTGTACCTATTGTACAATAGTTGAATAATATACATATTACATAGTGTACATAATGATAATTGAAACAACAAACAAAAAAAAACCTTATTACAATTACAAACTCTTTTTTTTTATAAGAACATGAGAACGTGGTCTGGTGTATTTTATAAACCATAGACTATTTTTGATGTTAATACAATTTACTAAAATGTTGGTATAAGCTAGCAATGTATTTAGTTGATACAAGTTGAATATATATCTACACTATACTACTATTAGGTTCATCACATTACTTATTATTATATGTGTTATATTAACTTACATCTGGTTCTTTTTTTTTTATAACTTAACTTATTGATATTTTATCAAAATTTTGATGATATACAAACGAAATGTATTACATATATTATCTTGATAATATTTTTACACAAATATCTTAATTAATAATTTATTCGAATTTTAACATTGTAAAATATGGTGTTATACTTATCTATGTTTATAAGCTAAATTACTTCGTTTATGAACTCGCTTTTTAGATTTTCCCATGGCCAGTTTTATCCTTTGTTTTCCAAATTTTATAAAAATATGTTAGCAGTTTCTTTCAAAAATATTGATAAAAACTTAATTTTTTCGTTGTCGTCCCAATTGTTGAACTGTGCTGCTTTTTCGTATTGTCTGATGATTGTTTTGATGTCGCCTTGTCCGGAAAAACTATCTGGTTTGACTATCTTTTTTTCCATTTTGCGTTTTTGATTTTGATTTTTTAATTTATTTAATTTTTCAGGTGTATTTTCTATTACAAATTTTGAGTTGCTAAAGAAGGTGGTATTTAAGTTCAATTCAGTTTTTATTGGACTTAAGATATCCTCGTATATGTGTTCTACTTTTGTTGATTCGTTAAGATCTAAGTTTATTAAATTATTGTAACTATTACTAGGGGCTTGTACTAAATCGTTTTGATATAAATTACTAACAGAGTTTACACATTTTTCTGCTTGAGTTATTTGTTTGGGTTATTTTCCAAATTTTTGGATATATTATTTAAAAGGTCGTTATCATATATTTTTTTTCCCCAAAGCTATAAGGTGTTCGTCATTCATATCATAATTAAATTTACTTTAATTAATTTATGCTTAACACTTAAATAATTAATTTTCGAACAGTTTGAAACTAAAATTAAAATATTTTCGTGGTTATTTAAAATTGAATAACAATTTTGAAAAATTATTGAATAAAATAAAAAAAAATCCTATTTAAATTTAAAAAAAAAACTAATCTACAATCCTAATATTAATACCTAAATATATCACTTAAATTAAAATATTTTTTCGGTTATAGAATATCGAAGAAAAATTTTGAAAAGAAAAAGAGAGAAAGAGAAAAAAAAATATTCAACAAAAAAGTATCTTATTTAAATAGTTTATTTAAAAAAAAACCTAATCTAGGTACTTGTTTAAAACTTAAATTACAATTTTGCGGTTATTTAAAATTGAAAAAATTTTGAAAAATTATTAAACTAAAATTCTATTTAAATTGTTTTAAAAAAAATCTAATTTATAATCCTCATATTAATATGTAAGTATATTACAAAACTTTGCTCACCTTGGCGTATATGTGTTTCGCAAAATTGTACTCACGCGGCACAAAAATGCTGTCTTGTCGGTTAGACAAAAAATATCGAACACGTATGTGTTACTCACTCGTATACACACACAAAATTGCGTTCTGGGTTTCTACTGCACCCAAAACACACAAAAAGTATTATTTTACTTAAACAGGTAAAAAAAAAACACTAAACTTGTTCCGGGTTTTACTACCCGAAACATGCACAATTGTCGTACTTCACTTGTACAAAAAAAATGGTGTTCCAAGGGAATCTCTCCCACACCACATGTAAAAACTGTTGTACTTCTCGTACATAAACACTTCGAAAAAATAAAACGTGCCAAAGTTGAGTCACAGTCATAGTCGAGTCACACGACCACCGCCAACTGACCCCTTTTCTGTTCTTACATGTTCCTTATATCTTAAGCTTAAGATCGAATAACTATCGAATAATATCGATTGTACTATGATTAAATTATACTTAATTGCTATTTTATTACATTATTGTTGTCATAACCTAGTTACATGTAATATATTTAATGTTTATAAAATATTTGAATTGTAGTACATTTTACTATTGTTACCTATGCCTAATTGTTTTCTTAACCTAGTTTTTACGTACTAACATTTCTTATTACTACATCGTTATACTAAATTATTAATACAACAATACATACGGTAAACAAATGACCCTTTTCACCGCAATTGTTGCATTGGTAGTCCTTGTATCTGCAATCTTTTTGAAGATGGTTGGAACGGCCACAAATCCCGCATTTGGTTTTTTGTTCCTTGGATGGGTTGAAACCCTGCTTGGCTTGAAAGTGTCCATTATTTTTCTTCTAGTACTTCAAATCTGCGCATTCTTCTTTTTTCCAACCACTTTTTTCATTCATTGCTGCTTCTTTGGTTGTTGCAATTTCAAGTAGAATTGAATACGTTACTCCAACTTTTGAGGCATCTTCTTCTAACAGACGATCTTGGATTGGTCCTGAACCCATACACGTACACCGTGACAGTACACACACATCGTATACGCTCTGTACAACGACGCCTGTGCAAGTGAATATTACATACATCAAAGGCCCTATATATGTGCACGACCGAGGTCATGTTACATCCGTAAAGAGAGTGAGTCTTATGCTCGTACATAACTAGTTACTATATTGTACACACGTGTCAAGGCTGACTACATATACTACATATTAATTGTATATTTCAACACCCTCCCTCAATTAATAATCTCTTTAATTGTAGTCACTCCTATGGCTGACCGCAACTTCTCGAATCGTTCCTTAACCAAAGGCTTGGTTAGAATGTCCGCAATTTGGTCCTCTGTTCCAATGTACTGTAGTTGGAATTGTCCCTCTTCGTATTTCTCTCGTATGAAGTGGTACCGTACGTCTATATGGTTTGTCCGCTTATGAAACTCCGGATTTTTCACTAAACGAATAGCACTACGATTATCTATAAATAAAACTGGTTGTTTGTCACCTGTTGTCGATAAGCTTGTTATCAACCGTGTAATCTACAAGATCCCTTTGACAGCTTCACTGGCCGAAATATATTCAGCCTCTGTCGATGACAATGACACACAATGTTGTCTCTGCGATGTCCATGAAATTATGCTTGACCCGTACCTGAATAGAAATCCTGAAGTTGAACGTCGTGTCTGAATGTCGCCTGCGTAATCTGCATCGCTAAATATTTCTAATAACAATTTTGTTTTGTTATTAAAGTACAAGCCATAATTAAATGTTCGCTTGATATATCGTATAATCCGTTTTACCAAGTTCCAATGAGCTTTAGTTGGTTTTGCTAAGTAACGACTAGCAAAGTTTACTGCATATGCTATATCTGGTCTTGTTACCTGTGATAAGAACAGTAAGCTACCTACTGCCTGCCTGTAAGGAATATCTTCATTCAATATTTCCGTATCTTCCTTTTGTTCAAGTGTATGTGATTTATCTATCGGTATTGAAAGTTCCTTGGCGTCCAGCATATTAAATTTATTAATTATGCTACATGCATAATTTGTCTGATGCACAAATAATGAACCATTTTTCATTATATTTACCTGCATACCTAGGAAATAATCTAAGTTTCCTTTTTTAACCTCAAATTCTTTCTCCAAGTTTGTTAAAAGTTTATTTATTATTTCTTCATTTTCTGCAGCGATTAAACCATCGTCCACAAATATTGCCAGAATAATTCTACTATTATATGCATTGAATACACATGCATCCGCTTCGGTACATTGTAAACCAAATGCATTCAAAAAATTTTTAACCCTTTAACGGGCAATTATTTCCCACCTCGGGAACGCGTATTGCCACGTCAAAAGGTTAAGACATCGTTTATTGAATGTAAAAAAAATAAATAAATTATTACATGGAAATAAACGCGTCCGTCGGACAAACAGCGGTAACGCTCTCGTCCGACGATTACAACAATATCGTTATTTTTTTGTTACAAAATTATTATTATTATTATTATTAGGATATAGTGTTCGATAGTCGACCAACCGGCGGGCCACCAGGGCGATGTTGCGGGCCGCGTTGACGTCTCGATTCCAAGTGATTCCACATTTCGGGCAAAACTGGAACCTGTGATCGTGGCGTCGACGGCGACCGATCGCGATATCCCCGGTACTCTTTGGCGACGGCGGTGTTGATTCCTCGTTGTGTTTGGGCGGCATGGTCATGCGTTTCGCACAACTCGAACAGCACCGAGTGGTCATGTACTCGTCCACGTCCGCGACCGCGCACCGGTCTCGTCTCCGGTGAAACGCCCGGCGTAGCGAACACACCGCGGGTTTGCGGTTCGCGCCGTAGCTCACGCCGTCCCGCAGCGATCCGTCGCCGAAACACACCAACACCTTTGGTGTTTGCGACCATTTCTCAGTAGTTTTATCGTTATCCATGTCCAAAAGCCGTTGCACCAGCGAATCTTCGGCACCGCGTTTACACATTTTCCCGAACCATGCCAGTTTAGTGAGCTTGTGCCGAGAAAATCGTAAATGCGAGCGTTCGTGGTGACGCAAGCGGTACGCGGTGTACGCTAGAGCGTCAGCGTACATCGAGCAGCACTTGGATGTCATTTTTTCAGATTCCTTACGGTATTGTAAGAGTTCACGTTCGTACCGGCCAATCAGTTTTTCACGTCGGCGTTTGATTATCCGTTCCTTGCACTCGAATTGTTTAAACTTGGCAGTTTTCAACGTATAGTTACGTTTACGATCCACGTTATCGAGGTAACATGCGCCCACGTAATTGACCACGCCGGGATCCAGTCCCAGAAATCCGGAAAACTTGGACAGATCGACGGGATCGCGGTCGTCCGTTTGTTTTCGCTTCGATATTTTGCTCTTGGGTCCGATAGAATCGTTGTTTTTCGGCACGAAACGTTCCATGGCCACGCAGCAGTAAGCGCCGTTCGTGGTGAACGACATGCCAAACTTTGTGCGATCCCGATGCGCGGTTATCGCGTTCGTCTGGGGATCCAAGCGGCCGTAGCGTCTGCCGGAGAGGTTGAAATACCGCCACCAGTACGTCGGAGTGTTGTTCATAAAGTCGTAGATGTCAGATGTGCATTCCGAAGGTTTTACCGAACGCAATAGTTCGTGTAAAGCCCGAGCGTTGTACCGCAAGTGTTTGGGGCCGGGGCGGAAAACCGGAAACACCGAAAAGGATCGCGAGCCGTTCCGCTCGAACCACGTGGCCAGCCGGTGCGAAAAGGGAACCAGACTCCACCAATTGTTCTCGGCGTCCGCGAAACCTCGGTAGTCCGCAGGCAATCCGAAAGCGTCAAACATTTCGCAGATTTCCAAACTGCGGACCGTCAGACGGTCCCGCGAGAACAGCTCTTCGTAAACCCGACACGTCCACACCCATTTGGGCGCTTTGCGTTCGTGTTTGAGGTACAGGTAACGCACTACGCACTACGCGATCGAACAGGTGGACGCAAACGCAATTCTTCATCGCGGTCTCGTGTTGTACCGCTATGGATTGGATCAGATACGTTCGTAGTTTACCGTCGTAGATCCGTTGCAAACCGGCCCGTTCGCGCATGGCGAAATACTCTTCGTCAAGCGGTACGCGTTCCTTGCGCTGTCGTTTTCCCTGCAGATGATAGTAAAAATCTAGCAAGTGGTTTTGCGTGAACACCATCGGCATCACGTCTTCTACAGAGTGTAGCAATTTCGTATAGTGATAATGAACGTAAATCGAAGCTTCCACGGCCAGAGCCGACACTTCGAACACGTCGGCGACCATGCGTTCGCGCAACTCGCGGTCCCGACAAAACTTGCCGAAACCCTCCTGCACGGTGTACGTCGTAACGTTTACGTTAGCGTCGTCGTTAGCCGCGAACCGTCGTTTTTGCGGCAACCAAGTGCGCGCACTTGGCCGAGGACACTCGCGAGTGATCCGTGCCGCCGCATCGTTTACACGACGCCGGCGATGACGATTGTACTACGACCATTGTCGTTTGCAATACTCAAGCTACGGGTCGTCGACAATCGATATTTATACAGAAAAAAAATAAAGATAACCAAAATATTTGATATAAACATAAAACCTAAAAATATATATGAAATATACAAAGAAGAGCCTGATAAAAAGAAATTTTTAGATTATATAATAGATAAAATTTCTTACAATAATCATTTTAATGAACTAATTTTAAATTTTATTTCTTCATCACAAATTGGTTCAAAGAAGATAGAATTTGGATTAATATTAGTTTTTGATTTGGTTTTTGAAAAAGGAATTTTTGAAGCTAGATCGCTACCAATATTAACGAAATGGTCATTTAAACTATTACACTCAATTTTTATATCATTTTTATATTTATTAATTTTTAAGAAATAATATAACAACTCCCATTGTTTTATTGGATTATTTTTATTAACTACATTGATTTGTTCTTTAAAGTAATTTTCTTATGCAATTTTAATTAAATGTACTATTTTTGATTTATATGCTTTAGCTAATTCTTTATTGTGCTTTAATTCGTTTTTTAATAGATTATTTCTAACTTTAATTGACTCAATAATACCTAGAGTAATCCACGGATTTCTACTTCTAGCCGGAATAAAATAATTATCAGATTTATTTAATACATTACTTATATATTTATCGCATTCTTCATCCACGTATTCATGTGTTGAAGTCTCCATAGTTGTTGTTTCTTGTTGGTGATTCATTGGCTGTAGTCGAAATGTCGTTCAAAAGGCTTTCAGCATCAATTCACTGTCATCGCAATTTAGACGACTAAAAACGGCTACAGTATGCCCACGAATGAGTCAAAACAATAGTCGCTTGTATTTATAGCTCCGAAAAACATGATGCAATATTACACAATAATTACGTAATCTAGAGAAGAAGAACGTTATAGAATGTTCGATTTGCGCCATAGTATAAAAAAATAAGGTATACTCAATCCAAAAAACATGATACAATATTACACAATAGTTACGTAATATTGTGCAATTTGCGCCATAGTATAAAAAATAAGGTATACTCAATCCTAAAAAATGGAAACAAGAGTACAAATCTAAAGAAAAAAATCTTCTAGAATGTTCTATTTGACGTCACAAACTTAGTATTACGAAATATTACTAAATATTACCATTGTCCTAAAATGAAAAAATAAATGACGGACTTTTTTGAAAAAAGGCTTTTAATACATGGTCAAACTTACATAATAGCAGAGGCATATCTTACTTAAAATGAAATGAAAATACTTTGGTTGTTATTTGTTTGCAATTTATTTATGATGTATGAAATTGTAATTGAATGATGTATAATTGTTATTTAAAAATGTATATTTGTAATCGAAATCTATAATTGAAAACTGATAACTAAATGTATGTAATTTTATATAAAAAATGTGAAATATCGATGTAATTGTATACAAATTGTATACAAAAAGTAGTCAAAATTCGATGTAAAAAAAAATCAAAATTTGATGTAAAAATGTTGAAATAAGCTAATTTTAAGGTGATTTTTTTGATTGTAAAAAAACCGACTGCGCCAGAACATACACTATGTATCTACTCAAAATTATTACTTAGTATATTGTCAGCCATTATTAGTTCAAAAAATATTTATTATCCATATTAAATTGGCTTTTATTTGTACTATAGTTTTTATTTTTATCAAAATAACTGTAATGTTATAATTGTGTACTGAATTTTAAAAGTAATGGATTTTGTTGAATACGATTGTATAAGAATAGGAATTTTATGATTATTCAATATTATAAATTGCGTCTGGTTTTTTTCATATAGTGTAGTTTAGTAGTGTGGAAGAAGTGCTGAATGAACGTGTTCTGTTGATTGTGTTAATGTATACTTAACCTACTTAATATTGTATTATTATATGATCTATTTAAGATTTGAAAGTAAGCTATAAAAAGTATAAATATTATTATAGTTATTGCCCAATTAAACCCAAAATTATTAAAATTTAAATTACTAGCCAAGATATTATAGATTAGAACAATGGTTCTATATAATGATAAAGTGTTATACAAATATAGATAATTTATAAAAAACGTAGATCATCGATACTTTTTATTTGTGTCTTTTTGGTCATGTCGTCTTTTTTGCAGAAGATTCTGCCATTCCTTGTCCAGATGTATCGGTATCCAAGTTCTTTTGCTTTTGATCTAGTCTCCCAGAGCAGTTTCCTGTTGTAAGCTGTTAAGCTTTCGTTAATATATATTCTTGATCCTTTGAATTCAATTTTTCCCGGTTTCCTAATGAATTCTACTCTTTTTTTTTTTTTAAGAAAATTCTAAGACTATTTGAGGTGCTTCCAAATTACGATTTGATAATTTTCGATATACATTTTCAGTATCAAAAAGATTAATATCAACGTCTATAATTCCTGCAAAATCATTAACTATTGTTTCAACATTTTCATTATTTTCCTTTTTTACACCATTTATTTCTACTAGACACGCTCTTTCGTTGTGTTCTAATATGTTGATTTTTATTTCTAGATTTCTGGTTTTTAATAAGTTCATCTAATCTAGTGGTTATAGCTCTGGTGTCTAAATCACTGTTCATATAGTTATTTGTTTCACCTTTTGTTTGTGGTATACTTTTGATGGGTGTACTTTCTCCTCTGTCTTGTTTAAGCTTTTTTGTGCAGTCTTCATAATTGAATGCCACCCCTTTTGATTTCATAAAGTCCAAAGATTCCGCATTCATGTTAGAGCATTTCATATGTAATATATGTTTACACATATTACATTGAATACTGACCTCATTTCGCGAAACTGTCGAATTGCATTTCGAACACGATGTCATACTTGTACAGTTAATTAACAAAACACGACTTAGCACAATGAACGACCGAACTAAACTGAACTGAAAACTATAGTTTGTGACTATATATATATAATATATAAGCAAAACAATTTTTCCAAGATTTTTATAAAATATACCTGTATAATATTTTGAATTACCATTGTCGATATAACCTTAAAATAAAATAAATTAAAACATATTATGTATAGGTGTAATAAATGTTTTTTATTATAATAATTAAATTATATTATTTTTACTACTCAAAGTCTATTTTAAATGTATTATTATTCTTCCCTCTATAAATCAAGGAGATACTAAGTACATTCCCGTCATTGTAGTCTTTCGCCTGATCAGCAGTTATTTTCATGTAGTTGGGGAGGAAAACGTTCATTCTCCCGCTCGTTGCAGTGTCGTCCATCCTGCACACGATTGCTGGCCCAAATTTTGTCGCAACCTCTCCCATCGACCTTATTTTCTATGGCACATCTACCGCCAACTCTCCAATTGATTTATTCATAATTACCGCTTGTTTTTTGATTAATTCTAAGAATGCTATTTCAACCTGTGGATAAATAAAAAAATAAAAATAAAACATTGTCACACTTGTAAGACACTATATAAAATATCCAGCCAGTAAAAATAATATAATTATTTAACGTCAAACTTAAATATAATTAATTCCCATTTAGTGAAATTTTATGTTTGATAAAATATTTATTTGAAAACAACAAGCCTACCCGTTGATAATATTAACCCTAAATACTATTTTAATGAATATCTTTATAAAACGTGTTTTTTTTTTTTTTCCTAACCATGATACTAAATGTATTATTATTCTTCCCTCTATAAATCAAGGAGATACTAAGTACATTCCCGTCATTGTAGTTTTTCGGCTGATCAGCAGTTATTTTCATGTAGTTGGGGAGGAAAACCATAAGAATGCCATTTCAACTTGTGGATAAAGAAAAAAATAAAACATTTTCACACTAATTGTAAGGCATCATACCGAATATTCAAATATATATCATATATCTCGCAACAATTTATGAATTTAATTTCATTATTTTTACCTACTATAGTGCTGTGACTATAATATATATAAGTAAAACAATTTTTCCAAGATTTTTATAAAATATACCTGTATAATATTTTGAATTACTATTGTTGAAATAACCTTAAAATAAAATAAAACATATTATATATAGGTGTATAGGTTTTTTTATTAAAATTGAATTCATTCAAAATCTATCTTGAATTTGTTGTGGTTTTTGCCTCGATATATAAGTGAGACCTTAGGCACATCTCCATTGTTGTATTATGGAAGGCAGGCAGGCAGGTAGGTCTTTTTATAGATTACATGGAAATTAGAATTTGGTTTTTTTGGAATTTATTTTATAACAATTCTGTTGTAAACATAATAATATTCTTATTTCGTAGTATTGATAAACTTTTATAGACCTATGATTTTATGGTTACTTATTACTAATAAGTAGTAATAACTAACTTTATAATTGTTTAATACCCACTAATATAACATCAAATAGTGTTCATCACTAAAAGGTCTAGCAAACGGTATCAAATTGTTAAAGAACATTGTCCATGTCTCAATTGTTTATTATAGAACCACAGTACAACGTCTTGCAAATCAAAGTTCACGTGCGGTCAGAAACATTATTCGATGCTTCATTTCACCAAAACGGCACCGACTACCACTTCAACCATAAGTACTCCAGTATCCACAAGCAATCTGGAACCAATGATAACCACGTGTCTAGTATCCCGTCCACAACGTCATTCCGTGCTGTTAAGGTGCGTCCACATTAGAGCAAATTTGTGTGTGCGTTGAATTTTAATCTCGACTGGCGCACGTACGCCGAAAATTGGGATTATGTTTAATTTGTATATTGTGCGTTGTACGTTGTATTTTCATGCTCAGACTTTGTGGCAGTATATTCTGTAGTAGTTAACAGTGTTAACAACTGCGTGTAGTGTGTATCTACAATTTTAGTTATTTTATTTAATTATTTATTATTTATTAGTAATAATAGGTTCATATTAGTCATTACTCATTAATCATTATGAATGAAATTGAAATAAGAAAAAAACAAGCCGCAGCATTTATAGTCATTCACCAAATATTAAATAAAAAAACAAAAACAAAAACAAAACATCGGCAAAGACGTTGGTGGATAACAAAGTTATACCAAAATAAATTACATAACGATGGCTCAAGTTTATTATCCACTTTAAAATTCGACGAAAGCACGGGACAATTCAAAAATTTTCTTCGCACAACTGATACTACATGCTACAAGTTTGTTGAGCAGAGGCTGGAAATCTTCCTCCGCATATAACTATATATATAGTGATAATGTAAAAATTTGCCTGATTACGATAGTTCATAGACAATGCTCTTCATAGTTATAGAAATATACTTTTTCTCATCAAAAACATATATTACGAACTAGAATTAGTTGTACTCCAAACGTCGTATCACTAGCTCATAACACGCAATAATCAACGCTATACTTTGCATACTATGGACGCCGAATCGAGTAAGTATCATTGCCTAATATTTATATCCAGGATTTTTATTTTTATTTTTTATTTTTTAAATCGAGAGGTATTTTCATACCTCTCTAGAGGGTCTAATGACGTCTCATTGCGAGGCGTCATTAGACAATCACCGTCATTTCGAATGGAATTGTGAAGCATGCAGGGAAAAAAAAAATTTTTCATAAAAAATACCATATGTCCACGAGCGTAGAATGGCGCGAATTTGTATACGCGAAATTTAATTTAAATATAAACCCGACAATAATTACAAATTTAAGTTTTATTAAGCCGGAGTTAAAAATATATTCGCATCGTGACTTCGAATATTTTTTCCGGAAAATATTTCAGCAAACCTACCAATTAGTAGACAACCATGGTCACATTATCTGGAATGATAATTTGTTATCCGGGAGTGTGATGTGGTTACAAGATACAAGTAGGGATTATTGGGAGGAGGTATTTTTAAAAATAAGACGTTGTGTAAATTATGATATTAGAAATTTAGAATTAAGGAGTTCATGTATAGCTAAAAATTATTGGGATCTTTTACTGTATAGAATTTTTCAAAAAAAAAATGGGGCCTAGCATATATATTATTAATAATTTAGAATATTTAGATTTAGCCTTAAGTGATACTGTACATAATAATCAGAATCGTAGTACTCGTATTCATAGTTAAAATAATAATAGTGTATATAATTTAAATGTAGAATTAGGTAATTTAAGTTTAGATAGATTAATGTTGTTAAGGGATTGGACTTTCGGGTATGGTTTATTGGAGAATTGGAATATTGGTTAAATGTTACCTTATGTAATTTTAGGAGATGAGGCTTTCCCTTTAACACAAAATATAATGAAGCCATATTCAGGACTACATCCTTCTGGGTCAAAACAAAGGATTTTTAACTATCGCCTTAGTCGATCCCGAAGAGTAGTGGAAAACGTGTTTGGGATAATGTCCGCTATGTTTCGAGTGTTAAGAAAACCTCTATTATTAGAACCAAACAAAGCAACAATTATAGTTATGGCAGTAATACATTTGCACAATTTCTTAAACAATAGTGAAACATCAAAAAATAATTATATGGCTCCTACAGCGTTGGATAAAGAGGTAAATGGTAATATAGTTTCTGGAAGTTGGAGAAATCATTCGGGGGATCTTACTTCACTACGTCCCATTCAAAATATTCCACGCAGATCAACAGAGCTAGCTAAGGAAATCAGAGAAGATTTTTCTGATTATTTTACTACAAATGGAGCAGTACCGTGGCAGTTCAATCACGCATAGTGTAGTTTTTGATTATTATTAACTTAATAACTGTTTTTTTTTTATTATTATAGTATAACATTTATTATAATAATATTATAATTAAAATTATTACGTTAATTTATTATTTATTATTATTTGCTATTATTAGTATAACATTTATACATACACTTTCTGTATTCAAAGTTGGTCTTGGCTGATCCTTATCTGCTAAAAATAGCATGCTTTTGAAAGCGAACCAATTGCTAATATACACTTCTATAGCGCCTATAACCATAAAATATAAGTGTACCGTTAAAAACTAGTTATGTTACCAAGTTGTTATTTTTAGTTATTATAGTTATATTACTATTTAATGATAACGTAAATTTGTAAGTACTTACCTTTTCCTGTTCCCATAGATTTTTTTCCTTTCGCCTTTTCTCTACGAAAAGATCCCGATAGACTTGCCATTTTTTTCCTAACCTCTTCATGGTCTGTACTAAACAGTTTAGCAAGAGAACACCATGCGTCGTGCTTTTTTGTTTTCGAATAATGAAATGGATCTTTCGCATCCCATAACAGTTTATATTTTTGGTACTCTTGTATGAGCATCAAACAATCGTCTTTAACATAATTAACATAATTAACATAATTTAGTATATTGGAATGATCCGAATGAGTTGGTTGATAGGTTACGACTTCTTTTAGCCTCTCAATCTGCGGAAAAACTGGGGTTTCAAACGAAATATTATCTATTTTTGAATAACTCTTGCTTGGATTTTCTTCAACAGTAGCTTTTCTGATAGGAAAGTGAATCTAGTTGGTACTTTAGGGGGGGGGGGGGTCAAAAGTAAAAATTTACCAGTAGTTTTCACGAGCACCGGGAAAAACAACATAAAAATTAAGGAAAAACGGGAATTTTTACCCAAAATCGGTTTTCCAAAAAATCGATTTTGGTTTTTGGTGTAACTCTAAAACAAATTAACGTATATACATGCAATTTTCACTGTTTGTTTATATTTGCATTTTCTATACACGATTACATTTTCACAATATTTTGATTTATTTTGAACTGTTTAGGGACATTTTCATTTTCCATTTTTTTTTAGTTTTTTCTAAAAATATCAATAAAATTTTATTTGTTGGTTGCGAAAGCTTGAAAATTTAATAGAAGGCTCCTAGTATATTGTTTTAAAGGCATATGAAAAATATTAAAAATCCTTTGTTACAATTTTTTTTTATAAGCATTTTTAAGTTCATAAATTGACAAAATATGGAAAAATCACGAAAATTAGCAAATTATTTTGAGTTAAGAATTCGTAAAATTTTTTCTTTTTAAATCTATGATTTGAAAATGTAATACAAGATTCCTTATAAGATTATCTACCTTTATCAAAAAAAAAAATGTCTATAAAAAAAGTCAAATTAAATTTTTATGAGCGTTTGAAAATCAAATTTTTACAACATTGGAAATTCACTCGATTTCTCATGTAGCGATTTCCTTATTTTGTTGTAATTCAAAAACGAATAACTGTAGATACATGGAAATTTCAGTATTGCAGTTGAATCGGTTCCAAACTTCCATGGCATGATTATAGTGCTCATTTGATATGTGTTCTTCTGTTAGGTAGTGAATTATAAAAATATTCTTTTGGTGGTAGATTAGTTTCATTTATTTTTTCCCAACTATCCGTATACTCGTACTTATAGAAATCTTTCCTAGTCACTAAGTCTAAATCATTTAGGCCAAATATTTTTTTAGTTTCTCTAAACTTTGACATATCGCTTCGTGCTAAATTAGTAGCAAGGTTTCTAATTTAGATGCCATGAAACGATATGTGTCGACAAATCTTATTTTGAATGTGTTAGAAATATACTTCGTAAATGATATAAATTTTTCTTCAGTATTAGGTATTACATTTATCGATTGGGTGTCATAACCTAGTTGTGTAATAAGAAAGTGTAAGTCATAGCCGGATAAGTTGTGAAAAAAACACGGAACGAATTTAGGTTGTTGCATTTTTAAGTTACAATTATTACAAACTGCAGTATGTTAGTACTCCCCAGTTAAATGATTATGATCACGTACAGGTAAATTATTTTCATTAAATTTTGATTTGCAATATGGACATGTCTCTAGATCTGTAGTATTTCTGTGTGTTTTATTGTTCTCCATAGTCATTGTAAGGGGTACATTAGTTTGTAATAATTTTTCTATGTTCTTAGCTACCTCCACAATGTCCTAAATGAACCTCTTTGCAACATCTCCTTTGCCCAAACTAGAATCTCCTCTGAACATTACTGGTTCGATTGAAATATTATATTTATTCAGTAATTCAATTGGAAAATCTTCAGAAGGTTTTATATAGTAACAATAAGTAATAACTCATCAAGTCATGATCATGAATTATACAGGTATTTCTTGTATTATTGGAATTATTTTGTTTAACTAGACGAGATTCAAAATCAGCGTATGAAACAAATGGGTGTTTTTGTGTCCGTTCATAATTTTCAAACTTCATGAACGTGTTTGGTTGAGGCATTATGCGCCGTAGAGGTTTGTTTTTGTTGCATAACAGCTTATGGTCAGCCAGCCGTTGTTCAACACTAGTATCACCTACCTCCGCCGTGTAGCCCTTAAAACATCTTTTACATATTGCAGCACAGCTCGTATGTAGTGTAATCTGTGATCGTACTAGCGTTGAAAGACTCGTAATCTTACAATAATGTTGTTTACCGTCTCCAAATAATAATAAGTCGTGGTGGTCCTCGAGGTCCTCTTCACACACTTTTATCGGGTAAACAATATATTGAACAGATTTCTTGTTACAACGTTTGGCTCTTGAAATATTAGCTGTTTGTATATAATTTTTATAGCTGATTTTCCCCCGTTTGAGGCTATATACGTTGATTGAAACGTTAGGATTACGAGCTTCAAATTTATGTTTTATGTCTTTCACTTGAACAGGGTAGCTTAAATTTGAAAAATCATACATGTTTTCTATTTGATCAAAATGCTGTCCTACTCGGCATGCACTACTAGCGTTTAAGTGTTATGCTAAAACGCTGTACTTAAAACACTTTTCGTCCGTGTTTTTAGTGTTTACTATAGCTTTTTTCTTTTCAATATAATCCGGCAGTTTAATATAAGACGAACCTCCTAGAGGCGTATACCTATTTATATTAAGTAAAATACCATAAATGGATATGATAGTGTATCCTCTCCCTTTTAATTTCATATCGTTTTCTTCTTGAATGATTTTTATGAAATGTTGATCTAATTTGTCGTCTATGTTACAGCTTAAATACAGAGGTAAACATTTAGTTTTAAATGCCCTATTTGATGTAATGTTTGTATGTGGTATACCATACGTTGCCTCTACTGTTATACTATATTTTATGGGACCCGACAGGATTTCAGCTGCTAATAGATATTTTATTTGAGGTTTTAACAATTTCAAATAAACGTTATAATCCTTTATATTTTTATTGTTCTTTTTAAAATATTCATTACTAAGTCCGTTAAACGCTGACCCAACTTTAACAAAACCAGACGCTGAAGCTTTATAATTATCCATATGTTTGAGTTTATTTGAACCATTGGTGTTTGTTTGATTGGAATCAATACCTACAAATATATAATCATTAGCTAAAAGTGAATTTCTAAATAACTTGCTAATGTAAAGAAATCATACCTTTATCACAGATGATGTCAATTTCTCTTTCTTCGACACTATTACCACATACATTTTCAGAATTTTCGTCGCTGGATGTCGGAGCATTGTTTGGTACGAATATATTTGGAGCGATCTCGATTAAATCGTCCTGATGATTTGACATGCGTACTGATTTATGATTATCATGTACAATATCTAAAATAAAATTACCGACTAAACTAAAAAAAAAAAAAATGTCATTAAACTTGAACAATTACCTTTTCCGGGTTCAGAATAACTGTCTAATGCTTGAACCAATTCATTTTCATCAATACTATTGCTCCATAAAGAATCTACGTTTGATGTTATTTTACTTCGTTTGCTACTAGATTCACAGTCCTCCGTAAACTTATCTAGTGTTCGAGCCATTTCCACTTCGTCAATTTCATTGTCCCATACATTTTCATCATTTTTTGGTGGTATGAAATCAACTTTAAGACGAGCAATGCCTATAATATATATGTAGCTATAAATATTACACTAAAAATAAACGATTTAAATAATATATTTACGATGGATATTTTTTTTTTTTTATGACGATTGCAGTCAAACTTGTAGTTGAAAGTTTTTGGACATTTTTCGCACATAAATTTAACATTTGTATGCTTATTTAAATGCCTCTTTAATGAGTCTTTTCGAGTATAAGTCGCACTACAATTTTCACAGTTCACCATTTGAACGAAAAAAAAAAAAACACGGAGCGTTTCATAATAAACGAAAAAATAAAAACACGGATCGTCGAGCGAAGACGTTGTTGCAGTAGAAATGCAAATCAACTAATGGACGCTCTACCGCCCGTTGGTTATGTAAGTACCCTGACAAAAATAAAAAAATGTATAATAGACTACCACTTACATATGATGTATTTGCATTAAACGTGAGTAAAATCGGGTAATATAAAACGTATGTATTTCTAAAAGATCGAAATTAACAAATGTCACACATATGGTCAGCACATTGTTTTTATACTATAACCATGTACATTTGGTTGTGTACACTGAACCCCTTAAAACGCAATTATTACAAAACAAGTATCGGATAACGTAATATAAAGAAAGACTATCATCCGTTGCGGCCGACGGTCACGGCACACACATCGGTTCAAATAATGTAAACGAAAGGGACCACTGTAATGTTTTTTGTTTATATTACTGAGAGTATACATCATGCGCGTACTAATCTTATCTTTGTAAAATGATAAAAAAAAAAAAAAATTATTTTCCCTGATATAATCCTAATATTCTATTGTATGACTATGACATTTACTCACCGTAAATACTTTTCTCATGTCTTCTGAGAGCATCCTTTCTGCTAAAAAAAGTGTTGCAAATAAAACACTTAATTTGTTTAGTGTTATTGTGACTCTTTAAATGCCGGTTTAAAGCGTCTTTCCGCGAGAAAACAGATACACACTGATCGCACTTAAACATTTTTAATATGTGCACAAAATATAACGATATACACACTCAAATGACTGTCAGATCGTTACTAACGCATCTGACAATGGCCACGCCGAATAATAATAATAATTTTTGCACACATTTCAAAATTTAACGTTTCAAAGATTTTTGCTTAAATGCTGTCTTAGCAGTTTCATACCTCCCTCCCCGTATGACGATGTATTTTTTCTCTCAAACACAATACCCATGATAAATATCAGTGTACTGTTAATGCACTTAATATACAGATATATCATAATATTACATAAATTTAACTAGTTATACTTTAATATTACAAATTACAATAATTTAGTTAAAATAAAAACTGCTGATGTCTTGCTATTGTTTTTGCTAACCTTATATTTAATTACATATTAGTTAATTATATTTATATTTTCCTAAAATGGGTTTTATAATTATATTGTTTTGATAAAATTTAATTTTTACAATTACATTAATTTTTGTTTAAAGTAATATTTAGAAAAATTATTCAAGGGACTTGATAAAATGTATAGGATTCTCGAAGCCCCCCTGGATTTTTTTATCAATGTTTTCGGTAACTTTCTTATTCTTTCTTCGTTGTTGGTGTTTGTTCTCGGGTTGTTCCCCGTTTTCAATTTTTTTTATGTTTCCTTTCGCGTTTTTTATTGCTTCGTGTAGTTTTTTAATTTTTGTACTCTGTGCGAATCTTTCGATGTCGTTCATCTGTAAATATTTATGAATATTTAGTGTAAGGTATATGTGTATGTGTGTGTTGTTTTTTTTTATATACAATATTAACCTGAGCTGTGTATATTTAGTTTTATTTTGTATAATCTTTTTCCCTGTAGTTAATATAACTGTATTTGTGAAATCTGATGTTTCAGCAATGACCTGAGCGTGTGTGTTTTTTTTTTATATATGTTTTCAGTTGCGATTTGCACCTTGTCCGTTACACACGTATGTTGTACGCTCCTATAATTGTTTTGATCCCGTTATCATTTCGTGTTCGAATTCGTCAAGTTTACTACCAAAAAATTCAAAATCGCCTAGTTTATAATAATATATAACTTATAAAAGTGCAAATGCTCAATGCGCGTCGTTTTCAAAATGTTAAAATAAAAATTGTGCGTTTAAAACCAATCAATTACCGTTTATGCAGCATCTTTCGTCGCGTATCGCTGCAACGTGCACGAAGACCTTTACTCTCAAGATAATATGCCGCGGCTTCCTAATCTGCCATTGAAACAGAAAAATAAAAATAAAAATAATAATAATACACAATCTACTCATTTAAACACAACTAATGATCATGAAGACGTTATCGAAAACATAGATGACGATTCGACTAGTTGGACTTTGGTCCAACCAACAAAGGATGGTAAACTTTGTCATTCTAGCTCTTCCGAACAAAACTCTCCGCAAACTCCGTTGAATAAAAATAAAAAGTTTTTTTTTTCCGCAAATCGTTACGAAGTTTTATCATCAAATGATCACGAGCCAATACTCCCAACGACCGATTCAACTAATAATAGTTATAAAAAACCTGATGCAT
Source organism: Macrosiphum euphorbiae (assembly GCA_949089665.1). NCBI lineage: Eukaryota > Metazoa > Arthropoda > Insecta > Hemiptera > Aphididae > Macrosiphum > Macrosiphum euphorbiae. The sequence goes on along the minus strand of CARXXK010001250.1, from coordinate 586,492 downwards.
CCCTTAACGTTGAACCTAAGACCGCTTGACCCCCACCAATATTCTTAAGACTACTACATGTTACTTTTACTGATCTGTGTCATTGAGATAATTGGTGTCGACAATTTTCACTGTAAAGCTCTAGCAGACCGCCTCAAAATAATAACAACCAATCCAGACTCATACAGAACGCTGGTCCGCTTCTTAAGAGAAGAAAAAGCTCAATTTCATACCTATTAGCTCAAAGATGATAAACCAACGCGTGTTGTCATTCGCAATCTTCATCCAACTACTCCGCCGGAGTTAATCAAATCCGAGCTCGAACAACGTCTTTTTGAAGTCAGACAGGTCTCAGCCGTCCTACACAAAGTAAATAAAAATCCACTACCACTGTTCTTTGTGGACCTCGAACCAACCAGCCAATCCAACGACATCTTCCAACTCACGTCACTTCTCCACACAAAAATAAAGGTGGAGGAACCTTATAAGCCTAAAACTATTAGCCAATGCACTAATTGCCAAGTATACGGACATACTAAATCGTATTGTGGCTATCCAGCTCGTTGTGTTCGCTGTGGTGGTCATCATTTATCAGCTGACTGTCCGAACACCCGTGATGCCCCACCCAAGTGCGCTCTCTGCTCTGGCGATCATCCATCTAACTACAAAGGCTGTACCATCTATAAAGATCTACAACGAAGAAAAAATCCAAAATCAAGTAATCACTTATATAATAATTTTAGCTATAAAAATACCTATGTACAAGATACCCACACAGTGAAAGCCTCCACAATACACCCTTCACAGTTGACTCCTACCTACGCCCAAGCTACTTCAAATTCTCATTCCAATCATACGGTACCTTCACCTGCTCCAGACACTAACAAAATAATGTCAACCTTCATTGACGAGTTTAAACAATTAATTAATCCTCTAATCGCCCTACTAACCAAAGTAATCACAAAACTTCTAGATTAAAAACATGTCATCTCCTACAAGTAACTCACTTCTAATTCTCCTATTTAATGCTAACGACCTCAAAAATCACCAAAATGAACTACAGGTAGTACTACAAGAAAAACGTATTGATGCTGCTCTAATATCTGAAACGCACTTCACAAAATATTCCCATATTCCCATAGCTGGGTATAATCTACTAAAAACCAACCACCCAGATAATACTGCGCATGGAGGTGCTGCAATTTATATTAAAACCTCCCTGGTATACCAAGCCCTTCCTAACTTCTGTCAACAAAATGTACAGTCTTGTGCCATATTAATGTACCTCAACAACGTACCAACCACAATATCTGCAATATATTCTCCACCACGATATAATATGAACTTTCAAAATTACGCTGATTACTTTAGCACACTTAGCCATAATTTTATTATAGGCGGTGACTATAATGCCAAACATCAAAGCTGGGGCTGCCGCACAAACAACCCAAGAGGTAATGTACTTCACAATTGCATAACTAAGAAATGCTACAAAGCTCTTACTCCCCCTGGACCAACCTATTGGCCAACCTCACTTCGCAAAAAAACCGATATACTTGACATTTTTGTTTCCAACACTCCAAGCAACATTTACTATACGATTAGTAACCTGCTTGAACCTAGTTCGGACCATTCTGCTGTCCTTTTAACTGTTAGTGCTGCTCCTCCAATTTGTTCCTATCCACCAAAGCTTTTCCACTCCACCACTGATAAGCAAAAATTCCATGACTTGTTTAATCGAAACATTAACCTTAAAATTAGTCTTAAAACCACCCAAGAAATTGATGATGCCATTAATAATTTCAAGAATGTTATTTAAACTGCAGCATGGGATGCTAGCACTTCACACAAGCAGCACTCTAACCATTCCCCTTCGATCCCTGAATATATTCGCATATTAATAGCTAACAAACGCAGAGCAAGGGCCCTATATCAACGATATCGCCTCCCATCTCTCAAGCGTAATTTCAACAACCTGGCAAACCCTCTAAAAAAAATTCTTTCGAGTCACAAAAATCAAGCACAAACTAACTACCTAGCTTCTACAGACGCTGATAAAGCTGAATTGTTAAAAAATCACCTAGCAACAATTTTCACGCCACATTCTGATATACAAATTCCCCATCACACAGCTTTAGTTAACAGATTTCTTGACAGCTCACTTCCACCTACTCTTCCATCGAAATTTTTTACTCCCAACGATATTAAAAATGCAATTCAAAACTACAGCCTTAAGAAATCCCCAGGTTATGATCTAATAACTGCGGAAGTTGCCAAATGCCTCCCAAAAAGAGCAATTGTCCTGCTAACGGTCCTGATAAATGCCTCCCTAAGATTAGCTTACTTCCCGCAACTTTGGAAATTTTCAATAATAACTGTATTTCCAAAACCAAAAAAACCACTTGATATTCTCTCTTCATATCGACCTATAAGTCTTTTGCCCTTTTTCGCAAAAATTTTTGAAAGGCTTATTCTTAAAAGAATTTTGCCATACATTTTTTCAAACAACATAATTCCGAACACGCAATTTGGCTTTCGTGCCTCTCATGCCACAACTCATCATTTGCATAGACTAGTCGACGCCATTTCGTTCTCTCTCGAAAAGAAAAATACTGCTCGTGCGTGTTCCTTGATATCTCACAAGCCTTTGACAGGGTTTTGCATGAAGAGCTACTATTTAAGCTAAAAGCTTTTCTTCCCACAACAATTTCTTACTCATTAAATCTTACCTCACGGATCGCCACTTCCAAGTCAAGTTTGGCTCTTCCTTTTCAAATATTGAAAAAATTAGCGCAGGAGTCCCTCAAGGTGGCATTCTTTCACCTATACTATACAATGTATATGCAACAGACCAACCTACCTATCCAACAACATCTGTAGCTGAATTTGCTGATGATAAGGCAATTATATCAGTACATGAAGACCCTTACATTGCTTCTTTAAACCTTCAAAACCACCTTGACCTAATGTCTGTCTGGTATGTTAAATGGCGAGTTCAAGTCAACCAATCAAAATCCATTCATACTACATTCACTCTTCGTCTCCCTCCCTGCCCAGAAGTCTTTCTTAACAACATACCAATCCCATCATCCCAATCGGTTAAGTACTTAGGCCTAACCTTTGACCGTCGCCTGACCTGGGGACCTCATATCAAAACTAAAAAACTCGCCCTAAACGAACGACTACGCTCAGTTAAACCACTAATATCTAACAAGCACACTAAACTAAAAACCATACTTCTTATATATAAATCATTAATCAAGCCCATGTGGACTTATGGCCTACAACTATGGGGCAGTGCAAAAAACTATTTTTTTAAAACATAAGTCTTCGTGATTGGGTCCATATTAAATAAACTGGCCAAAAAGAAATTATTGAGATGTCTCCCGGAAGATCTGTACCACAATACTGATTTCAACACACAAATAAAATAAAATCAAGCTAGGTTTACACTAAATAAAAAAAAAACAAGAGCTACAAACATATGATTCTAGAACGCCAACAACAAATTTGGCCACAGTATGCATTTATATAATAATAATAAAAAAAAAAACACACGCACATCAAACAACCGTGGGATCACCGACAAGAGACGTAAGTATAACATAGTACAAGCGTTTATAAAGTAATAAGACAATTGTATGTAGAAACATCATTAAAAAAGAAGGCTATTTTTTCAAAAAACAATGGGGACTGTCTATAATATACGATAATATACATAGATAACATGGAGTTAAACAAATGCATACATATGCAAGAGTATTATTTTTGTTCGAACACTCAGACGCACTATATTCAAGAAACGGATAATTGTGAACAAAATTATTTAGTAGTCAGGATAAGGAAATGATTCCAAAAGCATGTGAAATAAAAATTACATGTTTTCAAAAATTAGTAGTACACAAATTAGATAACGAAAATGTTTAGTTGTACACGACAGAAAAACCAACGACAATCAACATTGATTATGCAATTGGAGAGCCAGTGTTGCAAACTTTGCAAAACACAAATGCAATTTCTCTCACGTCTCCATGTTGTGCGATAACGAAAAAGTACGAGCTAACCCCCACCAGATCAATAGTAACAAAAACTTCATATGATTATATTCCGAGAGTAAACATAACGGCTAATATAAAACCATATCAAACAAGTAGAATACGGGAAAGTTTTTCAAATCTAACTAATTCGTATTATCCCGATTTTCACTCATTAGCAACAAACTCAAAACAGTTAGATTTATTATTACAGTCGAAAATAGATGATAGTATAGAGAATATGTAAGCGTATCTAAAGTAACGTAATAAGAATTAGGAATAGGAATAGGTATATTAGTGTTAATAGTTGTAATAAGTAGAATAAGTTTTAAATTGTACAAACAAAATACATTTTCAATGAGCTATATTAAAGCATTGGTCACTACAAAATCAGTAGATGACATACAGGGCGTAGATATTAATTAAATGTAAAATGTAAATTATATAATTGAGAGTGTCATTGCCTGTATATGTTCAACTCAATAAACTTTATAACTGAAAAGACGTGTGTTTGTTACTTTATTTAATAAATCTATATTAAAATTCTACAAGTACGAGGCTACGGTCAACCGACTTGTAACACACTTCTTAAAAATCTGTTCTGCTGGGCCAGTGTCATCAATTGTTGACAATGGTAGTGATGGTTCCTGGAGTAAACAATTGAGACATGGACATTGGACAATGTTCTTTAACAATTTGATACCGCTCGCTAGACGTTTTAGCGATGAACACTATTTGATTTTGTGTGTTTCCTTGCAAACTGGACATGATTCAGAACTTATTACCGTAGTGAAAACTCGTGAAGTTGTAGAGACAAGTGTATTTGATTTTTTTGTCTCTGTTTTTCCGTGTCTAGTTTTTGATGTGGAACTACTGTAACGTCTCCTCTTCACCTGGGGGTTGCCTCCCTTGGTGTAGTTCTGTTTATATTAACGAGGTCTCATAGACTCGACCTCGGTGTGTGACATTATTGCTAGGGATCAGGGTTACCTTATGTAAAACAAGTGCTCAAGTATATAATATATAATTTTGTAACTGTTATTAAAATCAAATCTTACAATATAAAGAACATTAAATAATAGTTGTTAGATAGGTATACTTATAGGTTAGCTTCACTGAGGGTTACCGATCGGGTCATGTGGTGTCGACGTGTCGTGGGTGCTGCTATAAGAGGTGCGTGAGCTGGCCGTCCACAGGTCCTCTTTAGGTCGTTGTCCGCTCTCAACTTCCTCTGTCAACCATTTACTATGACTCTTGACCCTTGCCTTCGACTCCACTACCCAAGCTTAACTATTTTCCGCCAGGAGTTCCGGTCGGTTATTGACGTGATGTCAGCTAAACATCGCGTCAGCATAATATTAATTTCATATATTCCATTACCCAGCATACTAGCCTTGCTAGACGTAGGGAGTAATGTACGATGTCGATGACGACATGTTCGTTACATGTACCCCTTGTCCATTTAAATCTGGACCTCAGATTTGGGACGTCTAGCAACTTTAGCTGTGTTAGTGGTAGTGTTGTATTTTTTTAGTGGAGTGAATTGTCGTTGGCTCTTCCGTCCTTGAATACCGACACCCACGGCTGTCTTCACTTACCCCTTTCAGTTTCCTCGAGTTAGTTATAATCTTTTTTTTTTTATACATATATTAGAAAATATAAATAGTGTTTAATTTCATACAAATTACATTGATGAATCTCATTCATACTGGAAATATAATATTATTATAAGGCCAAAAAAACATTGAAAGTATTAATTCTTTTTTTTTTTTATCAATATTATAGTAAATGTTTATAATACATTATAAAATGTTTGAATTCAAAAATAGCCTACAAACAATGTACAAATATTTGTTTTGTTCGACTTAATATATAATTTAAATTACAATAATAAACATTTTTTTTTTTGATTTAATAATAATATACATTTAAATATTATACTCAGGTTATGTCTAGAATTTTAACTATTTCAAAACCATTATTCTTAATTTGTATTAATTAAAACAGTATTAGTTAACTATAAATAAAGTCAACAAAAGAACATCAAATTTCTCGACAAAAACGGAAATATTTACATGTGTTAGTAAGTTAAATTCACTCGAATATACTCTAATTTTATAAATGTATTCATAATAAATACCCGATCCACGTCCTTGGTAATTGTCGATAATTGTCTCTTCCATTTGCAACGTATCAGGTAGTATTATCACAATTAATCCTAGTATAACTGGAACTATTGCGAACATTTTACAAATTATTAAATTATATAACTTACAACAAAATGATTAATTATAATATAGTAAAAAGATATCAGATTAAAAATTATATATGTTAAAGATTAAATTACAATTTACAAACGATAACTATGACACGTTATTCATTGACTGTTGTAGTAACGCTCTGGTGTGTTATAATATCATTCGCTAATGTATATACTATATTATATATCCTTACTATAGTATTATAATATATGTCCATGAATGAGATTGTGCTGAATTAATACTTTTGTTGTTCACTCATTGAAATATATTTATTCAGCTAAAATGCAAAACTGTTAAAATTTACGTTGTATATCAATTAAAATCTATCGTTAAGAAATTAACAAACATTTTTTTTTGATTAGTTTTACCAACTACTTAGCTTCATTAATATTGCTTAACAATATTAAGAAATTAAGTAGATGTGAAATATATTATGGTGGTCTCTCGACAGTAATATTATTTTCAACGTGGTAAATAATATGTTGTGAGAGACCAAATTACCTAATTAAATTCACTAAGAATATAAAGCTCCCTAAAACACGTTTCGATTTCTATTTACATATTATAAATAACTTATTTAATAAAATATATCACCTATACTTAAATGTTAAATTAACAATTATTTCTAACTATAATAGTATACGTTTTTTCTTTGCGATCGATCTCTATATTTTTTTATTTGCTGAATATGTTTTTCTCAGCTTGGTTTTTCCCATTTTTATCTATTTCGATTAAATAAGTAACTGGATTAATTTTCTTTAATATTGTGTGGGGACCTTCATATCTATCCGAAAATGTATTTTGTCTTACATTAATCTTTACTAAAACTTTTTCTCCCACGTAAAAATCTTGTTCCCTTTTCCCTCTGTCAGCGTAAATTGTTTGTTTATCAAACGCTTTTTGTAGAATATCAGGTAATTTTTCACGAATTTAATTTAATTTCTGTAGCTCTATAATGGTTGAATGATTTAAATTTGATGGAATAATTGCGATATCTAAAATTGAACTAGGCTCATAGCCGTGTACTAAATGAAATGGAGTATATCCCGTTGAGTGGTGTATATCCGTGTTATATGCATGCAATACAACATCAGTCCATTTTTCACCTTCTGCAACGTATGGTGCTATCATATCTATTATCACCTGATTTTGTCTTTCTACTTGTCCCTGACTCGTTGGTCTATAAGCAATGCCCTCCTTCTTTTCAATTCCTAAAGCTACTAATAATTGTGAAATTACTTTTGCCGTAAAATGCGTGCCATTGTCCGATCTTACTACTATGGGTGGGCCATATGTTAGTATTAATTCTAACAAAAATGTTGTCGTTGATTTAGCATCCGCGTTTTTGTATGATTTAGCAAAGCAACAATTTGTTGCTCGACATGTAGCAACTAATATGTATTTACAACCTCGTGAGCCTAGCATAGGTCCAATATAATCAATATAAATCTCTTGGAAAGGAACACCATTTAAGATCTTATTTGATTGTAACATTCCAGCCGCTGCACGCTGGTTGTTTATCTGGTTTACGTTGTTGGCATTTTCTGCACGAAATTACGTAATTTTTTTATATCTTTTTGCATAGTAGGCCAATTATATCGCTATCGTATTTTATTGAACACTTTATGAACACCTAAATGTGCACCCGACATTTTTTCGTCATGAAAATGTTCGATCACCTATTCACCTCTTTGATTAAGCTAGTTGGCAATGCTATTACTAATTTTGGAATACCTTTATAAATATCCCTATAATACATTAGTCTATCATCATCGTTTATTACGTAAGATTTCACCTTCCTAACCCATTTTACTTCTGATGACTCAGGATTTAGAATTGCTCTGATTATGCTTTGTAAAAAATCATCACGCGTTTGCAACAAATGAACGTTAATAGGTTAATTGGTGATAGATATTATATGCTGTGATGGCGTAAATATAGAAATTGTCATGTCGATTTCTGTGTCACAAAATACGTATTTCATCATATTTAAAATAATTAACCTGTTTAATGCTTCCGAGTCGAAAGTGAAAAAAAAAGTGATAAAATTATTTTATTAATGTTATATGTACTGCAAAATATTTTTAATGACTTTAACGTGGTGAATAATGATTTGTATGTTGCATTTTCATAAAATGTTGACTTTGTAATTAAATAGATTATAAACTGACTATTAAAATTTAAATAAGCGATTTGACCGATTTTTTTTTTGTGTCTTTAATTCGTTTACGTGGTCATATTTATTTTTGAATTTAAGGCTGATCCCATTGTTCATTTCAAAATCTTGTGAAACACAATGCACTAAGTGAAATGTCGAATCAAAATAGTCGCTAAACAAGTCTTCATTAACTTTTTTAATACCGAAGTCAAATACAACTCCCTGGTCAATTTTATGCATAAAATCATCGTAAGAAATATAATTGTATAATTTTTCAGTAGAATTTACATTTACCATATTTAAATCTAATTCGGTATCATTTTTAATTTGTGCCGATTCATCAAAACCTGTTGGGTGTTGTCGTATACGTCGATCACAGACGTACACAAATAGACAAACAAATAATATTATAAGCACTTTATTAAACTCGGATGCCCAGTGGTAATCGAGTCACACGATCACCACACTCTGACCATCTCTCTGTCTTCCCATATTACTTATATATAAATATTACAATCGAAGCACTACTTATACTTACTGACTATACTTAAAATTATACTAATTGTTATTGTATTACATAATAATTGATATTGTTTTGGTATTTTACCTGTTACATACTTACATATGAATGTTTACTTAACCTAGTTAACAATATTTTTTATATATTATGCATGATACAACAGTGTCTTCAAAGAAAATCCGCCGCCTTGTTAAAAATACCTTGTTTATATATTATGTTAAATTCATATCCTATTAGTTTCGTTCTTATGCGATTTAATACATATGAATCTGATTTTAATTTTTGAAGTCCTACTAAACTTTTGTGGTCTGTCCAAACTGTAAATTGTTTACCTACCATACAGGTATTGTCTAAAATGAGTGCAACCAAAAAACAAGGCCGATGCCTCAAGTTCTAACGCTGAATAATTTTTTTTGTGCTGGTAACAATTTTTTTGCACCAAAAGATACCGGATGAATATTACCGTCGTCATCCCTCTGCTGTAAAATAACACCTAAACCCAATAAAGACGCGTCTGTTACTAAAATAGTGTCAGCATCTTCATTGTAATGCATTAGTACTGGTGGCGCTATTAATTTATTTTTTAATTCATTAAACGCGTTTTCATGATTTTTTTCCCATTTTATGGTATCTCTTTTTGTTTTTCAATTACCTTTCGTTAACTCAGTCAATGGGAAAGTGATTTTACTAAAATTTGGGATGTACCGTCGAAAATAATTTGCCAATCCCAAAAAGCTACGTAATTGATTTATGTTTGTCGGAGAATTCACTTGTGTAATTTATTTTAGCCCTTCGTCTGTTGGACGGATACCTTTATCATCAATTATATTTCCTAGAATTTTTAACTCCGTGTATCCAAATTTACATTTTGACAATTTTAATTTTAAATTATATTGCTTAAATCTTTCCAGAGTTGATTCTAAAGAATATAATTGATCATCAAACGTTTTCCCAAAACACGTGCAATCATCAATGTAGTACCTTTTAATTTTGTGTAAATAAAATATTATTAATATTTAGAACACTGATGTCTCTCTTTTTTTTTTCTTTCAAATCTAAATAGCAGATTTTTACTTAATAATAATAATAATTATTATTATTATTATTATTATTTTTATTATTATCATTATTATAAAGTGCTGCGACTATGTATAAATAAAACATTTCTGCTAAGATTCCTATAAAAAAATATATATATATATAGTTGTACTTTGAAAAATATTATTTAGAAATAATATAATATGTATGCCTAAATTTAAAATAAAATGTTTTTTATTTGAAACAATCTTATACCTATGTTCAGCATATCAGATAATTCTAATAAGTGTAGAATACTTATATATATATATGCATATTATACTTATATTATTTTCTAATTTTTTTTCTAGCAGATACCTAATATGTATTATTATTATAATTAATATATAACCTTAAAATAAAAATAAATTGAAACTCATTTCTATATATGTATATATTTTTTTTTTTATTATTACAAGTTAAGCAGGAAATTATTGTTAAATATTTTTTCTTAACCAGATTTATTATAGACTTTATTCAAAGTCTATAATAAACCGGCCATTAGTTTTTTCGCGAACAATTAAAGATATAGGTAATTTTCCAATATTATATTCTTCAGCCTCTGCCTTTGCGATGGTGATGTATTTTGGCAAAAATATATTTATGACACCACCTGAAGTGTTGTCCACCAGCTGGCACGCTATGGACAGTCCATATTTTGTTACCACCTCGTTCATTGCCCGTATAACATAGGGCTCATCAACTACTAAGTCTCCAACTGATTTGTTCAAATTGATGGCTTGTTTTTGGAGAGATTTCAGGAACGCCATCTTACGATCTAATGTTTTAAAAAATAATTAAATAAATAAATCATTTTGCAACACACCTCCTCGGTTTGTCAAACCCAGTGGCTGTCGATATTTATACCTAACTCTATCCAGTTAAGGAGTAGTTGGTTGGCTATTCCCACTATACGAACCGGTCCTTAGATCCGGGTTGTTGAATTGATATAAATAAAGTTTTCTGAGTTATATTTTACAGGTCCTAGAAACTTATGACCTGCGTTCATAAACTAACACAATTAACACGGTATACCAACGAATACAATGTTTTATTCAAGACTAAAGTAATTATAATATTATAACCAATAAAATACAGTATCACCTGAGTAACCCTGTTCTTATGGGTAGTATATTGAAGATAACAGGAGTAGCGGAGTACGAGTTGAACAATACTGAATTATTATAATTTAACTATTAGGTACGTTATTATATACTTAAAGTTAATCAATTAATTACGTTTAATAATATTGTAAATATGACTATAGTAGACTGATGTATAGTCTCTATTTCACGGATCAAAACTCGACTGGCTGCTATGCCAATAATATATAGGCTCGTACTCTACGTTCCTGTTTTCTGTTTACCTAAGCAAATTCGCCGAGTCCGACATAAATGACGAGTCAGTAAACTGCGAATCGTTACAATACAACATAATATACCCCTATGTAACATAAAATATGTCCTCATATTTTTAAGTAATTATTGCAGTTGAGAATGAAATTTAAATTATATATGGGTTTTGTATATAAAATTAAATAGAAGTTGATGGTAATGGAGTTACGTGGTCAACCAAAATAAATATTTTTACGCTTTTTTTGGTCTTCTCTCAAAGAAGTGGTCGTTGGATATAGATTTAGAAGTGTTATTTCCAGTCCTTAGATTGGTCGAACATTTTTTGTGTACCTATCGGTGTATCGCTGATGGACGATGGACGATGATTTTTTGTTTGAATCGTTTGATCTATTATTTCGTCGCATGTATTTAATCATATTACAATTGTCAATGCCAAGGTTTAATAAAAAAAAAAAAAAAAAACAGTATGTAAAATTATGCTGTTTTACAAATAATTGATAAATAAAACTATAAAACCCAAGTCAATCATAAGATAAATGGTAAATAATATATGATAACATGATTACAAAAGATAAAAAAAAATAAATAATTTTGAATAGAAGTGAAATTTTACAATATTCTTGTATACAAATAATAATATGTTGTTAAAGATGCAAAATAAAGGCGTTATTCAAAAGTTATACCTATAATAATATAAAACTTATAAATGTGTAATCACAGCAATTTGCTTACATACCAACAATTTAACAATCGATTGAACAGATAGTTTCATATTAAAATTAGAAATATGCTGCAACAACAAAAGCATAATAATAACAATTTTTGTTAGGTTTAAAAATTTAAAATTTAACATGATGAAAGTATTATAAACCTCAATAATGTAAACAATGAACACAAAAAAAAAAAACAATGTAGCATTATAGAAAAAAATTTATATGTTGTTTTAATAAAAGTATTATTGAACTATAATTTCACAATATTAATAGATACGTATGTAATTAATTATGATATAGGTATGTTAAAAGTTACACTAGATAAAATATTTCGGTATATTTATGTAGATATGCGCTAAATATATTTATATTTTACACATTTTGATAACTAATAATTTTTATAGACAGAAAGGAAAAAACATAGTTAATAGATGACTGAACTAAAGATAAAAAGTTATATTATACATTAAATAGGTATATCAATATAAGATATTATTTTTATTAACATTTTTTTTTATTATTAATCATTTGTTTAAGACAGTTTTTGTTAAAATGAATATAATAAGATATTAATATTAAAATGCAATACAATAGTATTTATATTAACAAATAGTCTTAAGCTATTTTTAAAAATAAAAAAAAAGGTTTGTACACATTATTAAATAATATTATAGATTGTTATTGATTCAACGACTAAGCTACAAAACTAACTTTTGCAACTCCAGATTTAAATTTTATATTTTACATAAGAATTTTTTTTATTTACTATCAACTATAATGTTATTTTCCCCATATTTTAATGTTCTTGGCACATGTTATTAACAATACTAGAATTCGGTACATATTTCTAAAACAAACTGTTTAATTAGTAAATTATTTCATTCTACTTCTTTTAGCACTTTTTGCCCTAGCAGGATGTTGAAAGTCTTATGGGATCTGTCATAATTTAATTTTTGAATCTGTTGTTCATTTTGTATAATACTTGGTATTTCTTTTCTGATTTCTTGTAATTTTTCCAATGATTTAATTAGGCTATAACAATTGTCATTATCTGGTATGATCTTATTATCTAAAGGTTGGTTGGCTTCTATGCCATGCAGCAGAAAGAAAGGACTTATTTTAAGTCTTGAGCTTGGGCAGGTGTTATACGCAAAAACTACCAATTTATAATATAACACCCAGTCTTTTTGGTTCTTATTGACATAATGTGTTAAGCTGTTACATATTATCTTATTCATTAATTCTGTCATACCATTTGTCTGCGGGTGATAGGCACTAGAGAATATTTGTGTAATGCCTAGATTTTTGCTATTTTGGTACTCCGTATGACGTTACTATGTCCATTAGAAAATTTATCGTTTCTGCCCCGGTCGCATTTGCCACCACTTTTGCAAACGCCATTTTTGTACCGCTACATGCAGCTAAAATCAAATATTTTTTCCCATGTGAGGGAGGTAATGGTCCTAAATAATCAAAAGTTAATCTTTGTAATGGCTTCCCCGACTCTATTGGTATTGGTTGTAATAAACCGGGTTTCTTTCCTATTGGTGTTTTTAAAAGTTGACATGATATGCAGGAATTAATAAATTTTGTAGTGTCCTTTATCATTGTTTCCCAATAATATTTTTGTTTTAATTTTGCAATCGTTTTCGTTATAACAAAATGTCCACTAAAAATAGATTCATGGTATGATTTTAGTACCGTATTGACTAACTCTTTTGGAATGACTATTAGGTTAATTAATGTGTTTCTGTTCCATTGTTTGTAAAATAATATGTTGTTTCTTTCACAATATCTCCGTGACTTTCTAGTAAATTTTCTTTCACCTATCCCTTTAAGTGCTCTTAAAATATTCAAACAAAATTCATCTTTTGCTTGTTGTGTTTCTAAGATCTCTATATTTAAATCTTCATTTGTATTTTTTCTCTATTTCAGTCAAATTTATTGGAAACCTAGATAGACTGTCTGCTGTTAGATTTTCTGAACCTGCTTTATGTTTTATTATAAAATCATATTCAATTAACTTAAATATACTCTTAGTTATTCTAGATGATAGATTTTTCATTGTTTTAAAATATTGCAAGCTCGAGTGATCACTATACACAATAAACTCCCTTCCTAACAGATATTCTCTAAAATAATTTATCACAAAAACTACTGCAGCCATTTATAATTCTGTTGTTGAATAATTTTTTTCCCCTCCTTTCAATTTCCTGGATGTGTAACCTATAGGATGTGTTTTTCCATTTTCGTCCTCTTGTTCTAATATTCCTCCTAGTCCTTCCAATGAAGCATCCGTTGTAATATAAATTGCTCTACCTTCCTTAAAATGTGCTAATACTGAAGCTGTAATTATTGCCTGTTTTAAAAATTCAAAAGCTATTTCTTGTTCCTTTCCCCATTTAAATCCGATATCCTTTTTAGTAATTTCTATAAGTGGGTTTGCTATTTTTGAAAATTTGTTTATGTATTTCCTATAGTATGAACATAATCCAATGAAAGCTCTGACATCTTTGATTTTGGTTGGTTTAGGAAATTTTTTTACAGCTGCTATATTTCTTTATAAACATTTTTTCTAAATTACATAGTGCCTTTTCAAACTCATCTGCGAAACAACATTTGTCGTCTAAATAAGCTACTATTGATCTATACAAATAATCACTAAAAATGTTATTGATTGTTCTTTGGAAAATTGGTGCCGAATTTTTCCACCCTTGTGGTATTCGTTTAAATTGAAATAATCCAGAATCCGTAGTGAATACTAATTTGGCGTGGTCCTCTTTCCTTACCGGAATTTGAAAATAACCCTGGGCCATGTCAACGGTAGAAAAATATTTAGCTCCTTCTAATGCTCTAAATATGTCTTGTGCACGAGGAATAGGGTGTCTATCGTTTATCGTTTGTTCGTTGAGTTTCCTAAAATCCACTAAGAAACGGTATTCTCCTTTCTGTTTTTTAGGTATAAGAAATACTGGCGCTGCATAACTGCTCTTACTGGGTTCTATAATATCTGCTCTTGTCATTTCATCAATTATGTTTTTCAATTTTTCTCTTTGTTTTGGAGAAACTCTATATGGTGCTTGGAAAACCGGGTCCTTTGAGTCTAAATTAACCTCACACTCTTTCACTTTGGCACAATTTAATTCCAATTGTTCAGAGGTAAACAAATGTTGGTATTTACTTATTAATAGTGTTGCCTTCTCTCTCTGTTTATTAGTTAAGTCATTTGAAATTTTAATGACCGTACCTTGTCTGTCGATGATGTCTTTACTTGTTTCATTAATTATTAATAAACCATCTTTCTTTTTATATTCTATTGTTCCTATTATGGTGCCTTCATATATTCTTGTATATAGATTTGAAAAATTGTACACCTGGATTTCTTTAATGTTTTTGTCTAGAATATTTGTTTCCAATTTTAAATATTGGTTTTGGCTTAAACGGTCCACTGGATGTATAGTTAATTGTTCATTTATTGCCCCCATATTAGTTTTAAATTTAATGTTAGCTATTGTTTTCGGTGGTATTACGGTATCCTCTTTTGCTATTATTTTATCTATAATGTATTCCCTTGTCATATTTGTTTCAATCGCAGTTTTATATTGTTGAAAGTGAAGCTTGACGGACTAATGATGTTAGCATTAATATAATAAGTAATAACACGACAATATGATTATGTATAAGTATAATATATAATAACGTACAACTGGACAATTAAACTGTGACTATACACACACACCGCGTACACTCGGTATGACAGCGTCTGTGCAAGTGAATATTACATACATCAAAGGCCCTATATATATGAACAATCGAGGCCATCCCGTATCCGTATATAATATAGAAAGCGATAGTAAAGGTGTTACACAGCTATATCGTAACTGCATAAGTATCTATTAGAAAACGACATTGTACACGCACGTGTGTTTACATGGTTTGAATACTAATATTAATTGTATATTTCAACATATATATCGCTTCAAGTGTTCCATTATGTTGTACTCTTATCCATTTCTATACTTCCTCCCGTCCTAAATTGTATTTCTTTTTTTTCAAAATCAATGACTAGACCATATTTAAAAAAAAAAAATGTTACCCAATAAAATGTTTATAAAATAAAACAAAGTGTTTTATTACATAAGCTGTAATTTCATATTTGCTACCTTGTATTTTTATTTTTAATTGTATTGTTCCCATGTTTTCTAACTTAGAGTTATTTGCACCAGTGATAATCGTTTGTTCTTCTGGAGTGATTTTCTCTTTATCTTTAACTAATGAATATTCTATATATGAAATATTAGCTCCTGTATCTATTATTGCCTGTTTCATTTTGTCTTTAAATTCTGCTTCTATTGATAACACTCTGTTTTTTCTCTTAATGTCATTATTTAATTTAATCGTTCTATTTTTATACCATTGTCCTACAAAAAATAAATATTGTTCTTTTTCTTCGTTGATTATATATGTTACTTCGCTATCTTTATTATTTTCCCGAGTTAAGCGTCCGATTTTTTCTCCTAATCCGGTCGTTCCTAGTTTTTGGTATTTGTACACTTATCAGCATAGTGACCTTTTTCATTACACCTATAGCATGTAACTCTTTCGGATTCTTTATTATAGCGATCTCCCCTGTATCTTTCTGGTGTTTTCTCTCGACTATGTTCTCTGCTGTATTGATACCTGTAACTGTAATAAATTGTAATTTCCATTATTATCTCGATCTCTTGAATGTGATCTGTTTCTATAACCTTTGCCGTTCTGTATTCTCTACCTCTCTCTATTAACTTTCTTTTTAGTTCATCGATTTCTCTTCCTTTTTCTTTTGTTTTTTGGTTTAGTTGAGGTACATGTTCATTAAGAATTTCTGTATAATCACTTAATTCTGGTCCTCTGTTATTAATTCGAAATTGCATCAATTCAAATTGTTTTAAATTTTTCTTTAGCTCTTTTAGGTTGCTATTGTCGTTTAATGAAATCGCATGTAAGACTGTCTCTTTTAATACCTTTAAAATATAAGTGCAAATTTCTTCTTCCTGCATATTTTTATTTAATTGTCTACATATATTTTCTATTTCTGTTACAAAACTCATTATAGACTCTGTATCTCCTTGACGTCTATTTTCTAATCTAGTTTTTAGAATTGTATTGTAACCGGTTGGTTGAAATTCGTCGAGAAACTCCTGTTTCTAATCATTCCATGTCCAATTATTATGTTTGTCCTCATAATTTTCCAAAAATATACTTGCTGTACCTTTTACGAATACCGATAAAAATCTTACTTTATCTTCGTCCTTCCAACCGTTTACATCTACTGCCTTTTAGTATTGCTTAAAAAATTTTCTTACGTCCTCATTACCTGAGAAATGGTCTGGTCTAGTCATTATTTATGTTTGTTTATTTAACGGAGTAGAAACAATTTCAGAGTTTAGGTTATCTCCTTTTTGATTATTTATTATTATTGCTGTGTTTTCGTTTTCGAATTCTGGTTTTTCACTTGTATTACTAGAGTCAATAATATTTGTAGAATTATTAAAATTTATTAATTGATTATCAATAATCTCACTATTTTCTGGTTGATTATTGAATTTTAATTCCTCATAAATATTATTAGAAGTATCATTAATCTTAAGATTTTTTAATATATTTTCATAAGTTTCAGCACTTTCCTTTTGACAATTTTGGTAAGTTGTATTTGAATTTTCTAAAATATTTTCGGTATTATTCACAAATGAGCTTGTACTGGCATTAAGATTATCGTATAATCTTAAATTATCTTTTGATGTTTCTGAAAAGCTATCTGTAGTTAATTTATTGATTTCATATGTGTCAGGGCTCGAATCGTTCGAATCAAATAATCCTGCTTCTTTTTCTTCTTTAATAAAATCGATTTTATTAGCTTTTGCTTTGATTAAAAGTAAATCACATTCTTCTTTGCTTAATGTGTTATCTATGTCGTCTAATGTTATAGTGCCTTTTAAATATCTACTAATTCTAGCTCTTAATTCACTAGCTGTACCTGTTGATGTTAGTTTTTTACTTTCGCAATATTTAATAAGAAATGGTTTTTTGAGAGTATATATTTCTGTTGCTGTATTTATTGTTATAGAAAGATCCGATTTTGGGTCTTTAAATTGATTCATTAATTTATAAAATTGAAAATTTAATTTAAATAATCCAAAATCTATATTTTGACATATTATAACTGTGTTTAATTATAATTATCTACATTTAACTAAAATTCTATACTCAATTTATACTTATGTTAAATTTACAAATTTATTAATAAATTTTATTAGATTTATTGTACAAAAAATTTATTAGGAGCATTTGGACAGCAAATTATTACTACTAGATCAATTTTATTCTAATATAAAACTAATTAAATAACTACTGCCCCTATTAAAATTAAGATATAATTTAATTAACGCTAAAAATTATACATAGATAAACGAAGAATTATTCTTAATTATAGATCGCATATATACAAGATATTATAACTATACACTAATATTCACCTCGAGTGTGTAAAACACCAAAAATGATGGATCCAATTGCTCGTAGTCTTCCCTCCGTAAAAGTTCAATTTTCTTATTTGGAACACACACTATTGTGGAATCCAAAGATCGCATCTGATCAAAAAACACCCAAATGGTTGGCTTGTCCCTTGAATCGTGTAAGTAACACACAAATGCACACACACACACACACACACACACACACACACACACACACACACACACATAGTTCGTAGAATAACGGCCACTAGTTGGGTGCACTTTGTCGTATACGTCGATCACAGACGTACACAAATAGACAAACAAATAATATTATATGCACTTTATTAAACTCGGATGCCCAGTGGTCAAAACTCGGATGCCCAGTGGTAATCGAGTCACACGATCACCACACTCTGACCATCTCTCTGTCTTCCCATATTACTTATATATAAATATTACAATCGAAGCACTACCCCAGATAACATGTGAACATTGCAGTTAAGTTATATGAAGATTTTAATTTAAATATGGAATATGACTGCAATATTGCCCATTAATTTTATTAACTTAGATTCACATTTGCACAATATTGCAGAAGCGTTTTGTGAACCAAAAAACAATATTGTAATTTGGTTTAAAAGACAACACTGAATGAATATTACACTAACAATATTGTAATTTGGTTTAAAAGATAACACTGAACGAATATTACAATAACAATATTAGTAATATTATTTTAGTTGGATGAAATTAATATTGCCTCAATCTTTTACTTTCAATTTACCATATTGTATATAATTAACCTAACCTAACCTAACCTATATATATATATATATATACAATAGATTGCATTATATTATATAATGCAATCTATTGTATTCATGTATGAGAGTACATTTATATTTGTAGATGTGTGTGTGTGTGTCTGTGTATTGGGGGCTCTTGGGTTCTACCGTTGCTTGCTTTACTGACCAAACTCTCCAATAAGCTGGTTCGTGCAAGCTATATATATATTATATTATAAGAGTTTAAACTCCTATACACAAAAAATCACAATGAAAAATAATACAAATGTGAATATTATTATTAACAATTTAAATAAAATTTAATAAATAACACATATGGATACTGTAATGCATCATTAAATACAATATATTTGAATGAATCCTCATCAAATTTGCACTCAATCCTGTATTCCCCAAAACTTTCATTTGTTTATGGTTTGGTTACCATTGTAATTATTCAAAAATTTTTTTTTTAGTATAGAGATATAATTTATTACAAAATAAAAATAGTCATGAATTAAATTATGATAAAAATTGAATAAATAAAGAACAATATATTCAGAATAGTCATGACTTCTTTATTTATTGGATGTTCAATACATTACAAATATATATATATATAATTACAATAATATAATTACCGTAATATATATATATATATAATAAGTTAGGAAATATAATAAATTTAAATACATAATTATGTAGTATTAATATTAGTATTATTGCTATTGCCTTTTGCATGATTTCGTTTGAGCCTAAAAGGCGCTTGGGCCAAGTAACACTTCAATTTTTCCTCTATTTGTTGTTGGCCGATGTCAGAAAACTTTTTAATGCTCCGGATAGACTCTATAAATAAACCATATAATATTCAATAAACCAATTTATCTTTAAAATAAATAAAATTTATAATAAGTACAGCTATAGAAAATTTAAACTTTTTAAAAGTATACCCTAATATAATACTAATATATCTTTATATACTAGCATTAATAATAGTTAAAGCTAATATAAAGATATTAATATTATATTAGGGTATACTTTTAAAAAGTTTAAAATTTCTATTCATTAACATAAATGACGATTTTCAATGTGTTAAAATAGGTATTTATTCATTTTTCACTTGTACACCTATATATATTGAAATTTCTATTGCCAACTTCATAGACAATTTAATGAGAAACTTAAGAAAAATGATAATATTCAACAGATTTTAATACAGTTATAATTAAAGTTTAAAAATAAAAAAATCCATGTACTGAAATGTACTATAATTATGATAATATATCTTTTGATTTGATTATAATTCATAACTTCACATACTATAAATATATTAACAGAAATATAATTAATTGGATTATTCAGAATCAGAATGTAAAATTATGTATTTATAATTATGACTTACCAAATATAACTTTGCAAATAATTAAATCGGCAAAACATTTCTTTTTGTGAATACCTTTACCAATAAAAGAATAATCTTTTAATAAAGTGTCGCTAAATAATTTAGTCATGATCCGTTTTAGAATATGCTGTATGTCCTGACCACCAGTAAATGATAAATCTTTGACCTAATAAATAAAAATAATTATTTTTCTTTAATTCATCTTTAAGCAATTTAATATAAAAACAAAGTCAGAAGTTAAATATATTTTATACAGTTATTATAAGTTTATGTATGTATAGTAGATCTGTATAACAACCAAGAATTAAAAATGTTTTAGTACCTATATTATAATATATAATATGAACCTATTATAGTTACATATATATTATATTATGTTGTAATATATTCTCATTGAATAAAAAAAACAGTTATATAGTAGGTATATGTATTAATTATGTTAATGACTGAAAATCGCATTTGCAGTCACTCTTCACAAGTTATTACATTATGATTTTACCCTACACTCCTCCAAAAGACATTTATTCTGTCGTTGGTTTATAAAGAATTAATTGTACATAACATAATACTATGAAATCATTACCATTTTCTCTCTATACGCAGCATCAGTTCTTAATTGATCATCTAAACTTATAAGGTCAGTTTCCGAATCAATAGGGAAAAGACAATCCAAATTTGCATATTCGTACTCATTATGTTTTTGCAATGATTTTCCTTCTTCAACTCGTTCAAGTATCTTCAAAACTAAATCTAGTTTTTCATTTAACGATTTTACTTCATATTTTATTACGAGCTGATTTTTAAGAAGTGTCTTTACATCCATATCTATTTAAAAATGTAAAATTCAATATATTATAAATAAATATAGTTTGATCTGCAGTAATATTAATACCACAACTATAAATTATGATTTATTTTTGGTACAGGAGGTATTTAACTTTTTTTATATAAATTAAACTACCATTTCTTGATTTTTTTTCCTAAACTATAATTTTAAAATGTCATTACAATAATATATAAAATGGTTTAAAAAAAAAAAAAAAAATTGAAGCATTTAAAAATTATACTAGCGTAAAACTCCCAACTATAGGTGTACCTACACTATTAAACATAAGACATATTAAAATGGGTGTTACATTTAAATACACTTAATTACCTGTAAGATTCTTTAAATTTGTTAATTTTTTTTTCAAAGGAGATATTTTGTAGCTTGATTTTTTTACTTTACTAGATTGATAGTTCTTGATAGGGGATTTAACTGCTACAAATTAAAAAAAAATTTATTATTAACAAATACATAAAAGCTAAGGTTAATCAAATAATTACCACTTAAACGTTTTGAATCATGAGAACCACACGATGAAGTAATAGTTGAAGAAGGCGATGCATTATAATTATTTTTGTTGGGCGAGTTGAACAATTTTTTACTAGCTGCAGACTTTGTTGGTTTAGTATGTATACCTATAAGATACATATTTATTTATTTTAATGATTTTAATTAAATTTTTAAGAATATTACCTGTAGGACTCTCTGAATGATTTTCATAAGTATTTGATAAAAACATAGAATAATCATTTTGATTTGGAGAATCGTTTTGATATTTTGAGGAAGAAGAACCTAAGTATATTATAATATCATATCATTAATTATTCATAGCATGTTTATTTAGTACTCTTGTCATATGCGGTCTACCGCATAATTGAATCCATCACAAATCTACAGCCATTCCCACCGAATCATAAGGGCGGCGGCGATTAAACTATATAATATGCTAATTTAAGTTAATTGTTAGTCAAAAATTTAAATTTAATTGTTTAGTCAAAAGAAAATACTATTTAACATTTTTAAAAGAAAATTATCTTATTAAAATTGATACTCATATATTTAGCAGACTAACAATGGTGGAGTCTGATAAATTATAAATAAGGTGACCCATTTAAATGTTTTCTTAGATAGATGTAAAATTATGTTGAAATACAAAATATTTTTTGATAATTACTTATGTAAATAATTATATTTATAGGTAGGTATACCTAATGTTAATAATGTAAAAAATTAATAAAAATAAATCATAGTATTTAGATTTGGATAGTTAGATAACAGTGTGTTTCTTATTATGTTTATGCATAAAGATGCATAAGATTATGTGTAATTGTGTATATAATATTATATATTGTTTTATTATTGTTATTTTTTTTATTCATATTAACCACATAAGACAAGAATGCAATTTCTTTTTTACATTTAAGAAATCGTATTATAAAATAAAATACTACCTAAAGGACTTGACCGAGGACTTGACAATAATTTAGTTTTGGTAAAAGATTTAGTATTATTAACTATATTCCTATCAAAACAATTAGTTTTAACTGTTGAATCTGTAAATATATCAATATTAAAATACAAAATTAAATACAAATAAAATATAATTATTTAATGTTTAAGTCTTAATAAGTACCATTATGATATTCCAGAAAAGAACTAATTTCCTTTGACTGATCATTCAACGTGTCACTGATCATTTTTACAGACATATCTTTTTTAAACAATGGTTGAACTATAAAACATAATTTAAGAAAATAGAAAATAATTACCTATGGTATTTATTTATTTAATTCTTAAAAAATCAAAGCTGTTACCTTTTTTTTGTTTCTTTGAAAGATTCAACTGTTTTTTATTTTTATGATCATAACTTTTTGTATTTACTACAAAATTTAAAACAAAATTGAAATACAAAAATATATGATTTACTACCTAATAATATAAGCCCTTACTATTCTCTGTATCTGAAAGATATTTAGGATAATCACTATCATTTTCTGATTCAGATGAGTCTGATGAGTGTGAACTTATAGAAGGAGCTTTAACAATATTTTTTTTTCTTTGTTTTTTCTTCTTTTCTAATATACCGTCGACATCAGATGTATATTGTGATCTCTCACATTTCTTTGTAGCTTCTATTAAACTGTCTGTAATTAACAAATTTAAATACTTGCTATACTATTATATATAATGACTATTATGGCTATACAATACAAGACACAATATTTTTAAATTAAAAGGCTACTATTTGCAATGAAATTCTATTTGATATACCTAAATTAAACATTATTATTAATTACTATAAAATAATAACTATCTATAGTTGGTTATAAGTTAATAGGTAAGGATATATTGTAGGTATTAGGTTTATGCTAATATCAAACAACTAATAGTGACAACAAATTAAAAAATTAGAAAAAGCTCACCAATTTTTTCACATCCTTTAAATACACGGGCCTTAAAATATGTGAATTTCTTTTTATCCGGTGTTATTTTATTTTCAACGCAGTAACTAAGATTTTCATTTGGCCAGGCACATAAACCAGTTGACGAGTCAAACCAAAAATGTGGAACAACTTCAACTGAGTTATCTTTAAAGAAGTTGACTACAGACCATGACATGATGGCTCTGAAATAAAATGTATTTTTTATTTATTAACTTAATTGTTTCAACATACAGTGTTTGAGAGAGTAGGTAATAAATATAGCTTAGCTTTTTTACAATACAAAATATATTTTAGTATTATTTGTCAGCTTATGTTTACGTATTATGTACCTACTAACCATTATTTTATATTAGGTACATATTAATTATATGTTTAAATTGTAAAGAAATATATTATATTATATATAATAGATACTTACAAATTACAATTTGGCCTGTGTAAAAACTATGACGATTCTGAAATATGAATTTGAAAGTCTGGAACATTATTCATTAACAAGTATTATAGTATAATACTGGTCTGGAACTCAAGTATGGACTGAAACACGTGTCACTAAATAAGTAGTAAATAAGAAATTACGAACATAACCTCACTCGACAGTAGACACTCGCATAGTTCATAGGGAAGTAGGTAACAAGTGAACAACGGTTACGACTTTACTGTTGTCTGTGTGTCTGTAACGGAAATACGAATACGGAATATACAGAGCATGTGATAGGTCCACCGACCACCACTCCATCGCATCGACAGTTATTACTTATTATACTATTGGCAGTTGCAAGTTGCACTCTTCCGCGTTATCACTTTGTACTAAGAGCAATAAGTTCCTCTTGCCATTGCTTATACTTTATGGCTTATGATAATATATTTATATTTACTTACTTAATATAAAATACAATTTTTACATCTTAACAAAAACAAAAAAATTCACAATTGTTCTATAATATTTAAATACCTAATTTCTTAGGAAACGATAATATAATAATATAATGTACAATAATATAGATATAATAATAAATATTTATTTTATTTAATAATTCGTATAATGTTAATTTAGTCTCTTATGTATGTATGAATCAGTGGAAAAGCCACTTTTTGGTTGGCATATTCAAAAATCATACATTTGCACATTATATTTTTTACAGGCCAACTTTCCAAGTGGCTATTTAATTCATTCACTACATATATACATAATTTGGAACTGTGTAAAGGACGCTTATAAAAATCCATAACAGATGTAAAACGATGTCCTAGAATATATATTTGTCCATTCAAAGTATGACATATATTAACAACTTTTATAATATTTTTATCAATCGTTTGTACATAGCAGTCAGCTTTATTATTGATCTTAATCTCAGTATTTTTTAAATATAATATTTTAAACTGTGAAACCGTTTGTAAGTTGAGCAATAAAGGCCCTCCACTGTGTTGATTTTTACAATTATATATTTCATTGAATGTATCAAAATGATTTTGTGGTTTGAAATGTGTACGTTCCGCATATCGTTTTACCACTTGTTGAAGTGGCTGATTACTTTTTCTAATTAATTTCTTTAATGTGGACATATGATTTTCGAATGGAAAAGCTGAACAATTATCTAACGATCCAAAACGTCTATAATCATCACATATATGTTGAAATGAGTGCACATTGTGTGAAATCCATTCTTTTCCATAAATATCACCAAACTTTCGTACAAAATATATGACTAATTCATTTACAAATTTTAATAAATTTTCACTAATATTTGGAGTTAAAAGAGAAGTCATGATAATATGAAAGCTCAAAAAATGGAAGTAGCACTCTTCACTTATTATATTTTTTAGCACCACAGGACCTAAGTACAAAACGAAAGTTCTAAACTCTGTAGCCTTCCATCGAGATACTTCATTCACTCCACGCGGCTTTCTTTGGAAATCTATTGTTACGTTAGGTTTCAATATTAACAGAGCAGAACTTAGTAATTTACTTTTTGAACTATTTATTCGTACTTTTAATGGTCCTTTTAGCCATAAGTTAATTAATTTTCTCATTATACCTAAGCATACTAAATGCATGTAATCCAAACTAAAACAATTAATTATATCTATACCCGGAATTTTAAGAAGAATAGACATTTCTTGTCCTACATGGTGTTCTTCTTGTTGTTTATTGACAAAATTATCATGTGATCTTTTCATAGAAGTTAGTTCAGGAAAACAAACTCTTCGATTTATGTACTCTCCTTCTGCAAAACAACGGTTGCATGAAAAAAAACCACTATGTCCTTTTGTTTTAAGTACAAACGATTTAGCTGGAACGTCACAGCAAAATACTTGTAACATAATTTGTGCCTTTTTTAAATTGCCAACATCATCTTTAATTTCTATTCCATTTAAGATTAATTCTGTTAGCTCATTACAAAAATCATGTAAAAAATCGTTGCTATTATTTGGTTTGTCTTTACCCCAGTAAATGCCGACCGGAAACACCATTTGAGAATTTGGTACTATGTAGCACAGTATGGGCCAAAATGCGCTACTCGAACTTTTCGTTAAAGGTAATCCATCGATACCAAAAGCTAATTTCAAAATATGATTTTCACTGTTTCCTTTATAGTTGTTTTTGATACCATTACCTATACCAAAATGATAATATTTCCCCGGTAAAATATTTTGTAAAGGAATTGTAGTATGAGATAAATCTGTTTTCATAAGGGTTCTGGCATCAACCGGTAATGTTGAATCATAGCAACATTTTAAAATTTTTAACAAATCCGAAGTAGCTGCATTTGTAATTTTATGTTTTATAGCCCACCTTGAAATTTGAACATCTGCTGGCTCAAGCATTTCATTAGAAATGTATACATTTCTTTCATGTTGTTCAATGTTATCAGTGTTGAAGTTATCGGTGTCAGAAATATCACTACTAGATTCAGAAGTAAAATTATGGTTGATAAATTCTAAAAAAAAGTATAAAAAATGAATTTACATAAGAATAAATACCTACTATAAAAAAGTGACCTATAGGTATATTTAATTATATTTTAATATTAGAAATATTAACACAGTTTGCCCCAGACATCGAAAAATAACTTTCAAATCGTTAAAAGTGATCATGGTAGACGGTATAGTGATTTAGGTAAGCATATACCTACATAATAGTTTTACTACTTAGAAAGAAAAACAGTTTTTGGTGATTTTTACGGGGATATAATAGGTATATAAACTTTTTATATCCATGTATCGAAGGTCGATTATACTACTTATGTAACATATTACATAGTCAATATTATATTTTTTCTAAATATTTTTTTATTATTTTTGAATTAATACATGTTTGATATCGAGAGTATTTTCGGACTCTCGAATGTGAATTGTTCCGAATTATGAACGATTCGTGGTTTCCTTATGAGAATTATTACCAGGGGAAAATATCAGTAGGTAATAAAATAACTGATAGGCTCGGATTTCGATGCATTTTTCATCTTTTTTTCTGGAATGATTGACCCGATGCTTTCCAAGATATATTGATATAGTAGATACAATAACGTATTTAAAGAATAATATCGCGGTTGCCAAAACAATACTACGTACCTACCTCCAAAATGTAATTTTTTCAGGAGACACAAAAAACTAATTATTAAATCAAATTTTGGGAAAAGGTTAACCTCAATACCTCATATTTAATTATTCTATCAAAATTATGTTTAAAAAAATAATTTATAATTTATAACCTGGAGATACTACGATATATTTTGACAATAATAATATTGATAATTGATATACGTGATATGTTTTACCGCTTATATTCTCTTTGGCTTTTGTGTATTATATACGTTGTTTTTACACTAAATATGTGTTTTTTTTTCTGAACAATTTGATGTAGGTACCTATGTAACTAATTTTTATTTTTTTTTTGGAGATACTATTAATAGTATTGTTTTGGCAACGACGATAATATATACAACAATAATAACCATTTTAGAACATTTTCAATATTTTTAGGACATAATTAATTCCGAGCAAGTCCGAGTTAGTCGTTTTATATAAGTATATACTCCGTTCCACGAGAGTCCATATAATTATGTCGAAACACGTCCGTCGCTGTGCATCGATTCCAATTCCATACGCCGGCAACGATCGGCGACAGCCGTCGTGCATACGGAGCGACTGCAGCAAACCGTTTGTTTACGTAATATGATAATTCATTAGCAATTCAATATTCATTAGCAGTGTTTTTATGACCCGCTGTATTCACGTTGCCGAGTGGTGGGGACGGCACTATGGTGGGAGAAAATTCGGCCGGCAGTCGTCATCGCGATCGTCAGTCTCGATGCGCGTATATAAGGACTCTCGTGGAACGGAATATACCTAATGTTATTTCAATCAAGTAAAAATAATAATAATTATGGTACTTATATCATCATTATTCATAATAATCAACAATAATAGACATCGTAATCAACGTCGTATAATTATTTACGTTGTGATTCCGGGAAAAATATAAATACCTATACTAAAAATAAACAAAAATAAAAACCAAAATATATATCTTTGGATTCTTAAAACAGTACCTATATTATTGTTTGCTATACTACCGCTACAATAATCCCCTATAATAAATGTAACGTTATTAGCCCATCGCTCGTCACCTAATCAAAATGAACACTTTGTTTTTTGTCGCAATACCGGCGTTATGCTCATTGTACTATTATTAAAATTAAAATTTTACAAAATATACCTATAGGTAATAATATATAATATGATAATCATATATATATATATAGATACATACCATTAATAATTGATGCATGCTGAATATTTAATGGCTCGATGTGATCTGATGAATTATTGCTCAAATCGCCTATTTCATGTACGTCATCATCATCATCATTACTGCTAGTTATTATTGAATCATTATTTCGACTATCCAAAACATTTTCCAATTCTTCTAAAACTCTTCGTCGCTTAGTTGCCTTACTTAATGGTCTCATTATAATTTAATTTTAATAAAAAAAACTGTTTGAATTAGGTATTGAATAAATTTAAATAAAATATGCTTTTTCAAATACAGTGAAATATATATATATAGGTACCGCAAAAAATAAAATAATAACTGAACCGACGTCGATTGCGTGGTTTTGTCGAATTCGCTGTAATAATATCTTTCTCACTAAAGTTCAATCGTTACGCTCGTAAATTGTGATAATTGACAAATGTGCGCGATAACGAATGGATACCTAGTATACCTACAGATATTTTTAGATTATTTACTGTCCTTTTGGGGGACTGGTTAAAAATTGTTCACAGGCTGGATGCTGAGGGCCATATATAGCTATATAGATCATCGACCACATGTATATACGCTGTCAGGTAATATTTGATTATCCGCCCAATCACCTTATTTCTACAGCTATATTACTATAGATTGTATAAGCAAAACAAAAATAATAAAAATACTTATATTAATAATTTAGGTATAATATATAATACTACCTATAACTCATATATATTATTAATTTTAATATATTATTATAATAGCTAGGATAGTATTATATATATGGTATAACCTAATATTTAACCTATAATATAATACACATAGTTATAAAAAAAGTACCTAATGAGCATATTATAATATTATTACTGCAATATAATTATATTATAATAATTATAAATGCCCCTATATATATATAGATGTCACTATTATTTATTATTATTTAATGTAATTTTCATAATGTTTGTTATTTCTTGGAATTTTATCTTTAATTCAATTTAAACCTAAATACAATATTAAAATCGCAATGGAATTAAAAGTTGTTATTTAAAAACCTTTGCAATATTACAAAATACGTTCGTTTTTAATACTATGAGCAAAATGCTTCAGCAACGCTTTGGCAATATTGTATATTTAATATTGAAAAATTAATGGTAATTAAATTTAAACGCAATATTTCATATTTAAAAATGTTATCTGGGACTTATACTTACTGACTATACTTAAAATTATACCAATTGTTATTGTATTACATAATAATTGGTATTGTTTTGGTATTTTACCTGTTACATACTTACATATGAATGTTTACTTAACCTAGTTAACAATATTTTTTATATATTATGCATGATACAACAGTGTCTTCAAAGAAAATCCGCCGCCTTGTTAAAAATACCTTGTTTATATATTATGTTAAATTCATATCCTATTAGTTTCGTTCTTATGCGATTTAATACATATGAATCTGATTTTAATTTTTGAAGTCCTACTAAACTTTTGTGGTCTGTCCAAACTGTAAATTGTTTACCTACCATACAGGTATTGTCTAAAATGAGTGCAACCAAAAAACAAGGCCGATGCCTCAAGTTCTAACGCTGAATAATTTTTTTTGTGCTGGTAACAATTTTTTTGCACCAAAAGATACCGGATGAATATTACCGTCGTCATCCCTCTGCTGTAAAATAACACCTAAACCCAATAAAGACGCGTCTGTTACTAAAATAGTGTCAGCATCTTCATTGTAATGCATTAGTACTGGTGGCGCTATTAATTTATTTTTTAATTCATTAAACGCGTATTCATGATTTTTTTTCCCATTTTATGGTATCTCTTTTTGTTTTTCAATTACCTTTCGTTAACTCAGTCAATGGGAATGTGATTTTACTAAAATTTGGGATGTACCGTCGAAAATAATTTGCCAATCCCAAAAAGCTACGTAATTGATTTATGTTTGTCGGAGAATTCACTTGGGAGTAGTATAAATTTGCCAATCCTAGGACCACCACCACCACCACCACCACCACCACCACCACCACCACCACCTCACCACTTCACCATCACCGTCACCGCCACCTCACTACTTCATCGCCCAGCCATAGATAGCCTGCCACCTCTCCACTTCACCGCCCGGCCATAGATAGCCCGCTACCGACACCGCCTCCCCCCTACTTCACCACCACCAAAACCACCACCACCGCCACCGTCAATAGCCCGATCGCGTACGTGCGCTACTATGCGTTATCATATTACCGTTAACACTTGTACATTACCGCGAGCAGTTTTGCCCTAAGCTGATATCACTTATCACATTACTGTTAACAAATAATAATACGAGTGCACATGTATAACAGGGTATCCGCATATAATTGTGCAACACACTACCTTTATTATATATATATATATATATATATATATATATATATATACATGTAAATGCTAAACACATTATATACCTAATCCACCTGGATATGCCGGTGACATATTATAGATCAAAGAATCTGCATGGAATTGCATAGTAAGCATTATGTCTTATCTAAGCAAGATGTTTTCTCACACTTACATATATATTTTTTCGTTGTTGTCAAGCATTTCCATGCTTAAATTCCTTCCATTAAAATAATGACAAATTATTTTATTAAATCAGTATGATACGTAATTTATACTAAAAAACGTTCAGTGTTATTTCAATATCAAAATGTTCAATTTTGAAGCGGTATTTTCGTATTTTTTTATAAACACATTAGGATTTGGTCAACGTCGTCCTCGAAATGAATTCGACATTCTACTGTTATTCCCACCGTAAGTTTAATATTATTATTATTTTTATTATATTAATTAATTATACTAATTTATCATAGTGTTGACGAGCAAACAACTGATGACGAGCAAACAACTGATGACGAACAATCAACAGATGATGAGCTATTTACACCGTAAGTTTAATATTCTTATTAATATTATTGTTTTCTAATATTTAAAAATATTTATAGTAGTGACGATGAAGAAATGTCCGAAGTGTATTCACCTGATATTATATCATCTGATGAAGATTTGTAATAATTGTCAAAAGTTTTTTTTTTTTTTACGAATTTTTATTTTACAAATATATAATACGTGTTATAAACAAACTTCTAACATCATTTTTTCATCATTGGCGTAATCTTCACCCCAGACAAATTTTTCCAGTGCTTCAAGACATAGTTTGTCAGTTTCTTCACCTCCCCAAAAGTCCACATCATTTGGTTTTCCTTTGATGGTTATATCCTCAGATTTATGCTCAATATCTTTTATAGTCTATAACAACACATAACGTCATTAAGGTAAGTGCTACATTATTAATCAATATTATATCATACTAACTTCGTCAACTGTTTCCTCTGGGCTTAATAAATTGCTATAATAGACCCGTATCGGTGTATTTGATAGCTACAAAATGTATTATTTTTAATTATATGCAAATAATATATTATACTTAATTAAACTTACCATTTGATCAAACTCGCCATTATCTAAAAAGTCAATAAAGCCTGACGAAATGTCAGGTGTGTTTATATCAGATACCTGACTATCGTTGTTGTCTGACATTTTTTAAATAATATTTCAAATCAACTGACAAACTAACAGTGCACTGAGATTTATCATAAGTAATATGTTTCGAGAAAAATTAAAACAGCAATAAGAATTTTCTATCTTAAGTGCAACTTTGACAATTTCTTCCATAAACTTTTTGGCTACGTCACCTTTCTCCATACTCGAATTTCCTCTAAAAATAATTGGTGCCGTCTCTATGTCATATTTTTCCAACAACTCCGTAGGTATATCGTCGTTTGGTTTTACATAGTAACAATAGCTCATCACATCATGGTGGTGAATAATTCTAGTATTTTTATAATTTATATTTTCTTCATCGTTTTTTTCTAAAATTGCCTCAAAGTCGGCATATATGGCAAATGGATGCTTCCGTGTGCGACTTTATTCAAAGTCTATAATAAACCGGCCATTAGTTTTTCCGCGAAAAATTAAAGATATAGGTAATTTTCCAATATTATATTCTTCAGCCTCTGCCTTTGCGATGGTGATGTATTTTGGCAAAAATATATTTATGACACCACCTGAAGTGTTGTCCACCAGCTGGCACGCTATGGACAGCCCATATTTTGTTACCACCTCGTTCATTGCCCGTATAACATAGGGCTCATCAACTACTAAGTCTCCAACTGATTTGTTCAAATTGATGGCTTGTTTTTGGAGAGATTTAGGGAACGCCATCTTACGATCTAATGTTTTAAAAAATAATTAAATAAATAAATCATTTACACACTTACAGGACGTTATATAGGATATTAGGTTAAATCGGGTATAATATAATATAATTATTTAACATGTGCTAAAATATTTTACAAAAAACAAACAAACTTAGATGTAGTTAATCCCCGTTTAGTGAAATTGTATAAAATATTGATAATAGAGTTTTTTTTTCTTCTTATCCCCAGTACGTCCCTGTGTTGTTATTAACGCAACATTAATATAAGTATCTGACATAAAATAATTATTCATAGAAAATTAACTAATACGGGTTGAACTTCTAATTGGTATTATACGATGTGAGTGTATATAATAATAACAATAATAAATTAATGCCCCGCAATAAATAAATAAAACAAATGAAACTCACTTATAATATTATTTCGCGACTGGTGAAAACTTGACAATATACTGCTAATGTGAATGTCAGCGATAATGATGATGATGATAATGATTACGAATTTGAATCTAGGTAGTAAATATTACTATTTTAGTTACTATTATCTTATATAAAAATGGATGTTTGTATATAGAAAATTATATCTGTAAACCATATACGATATAATGTCATATAATAT
Source organism: Macrosiphum euphorbiae (assembly GCA_949089665.1). Lineage (NCBI taxonomy): Eukaryota > Metazoa > Arthropoda > Insecta > Hemiptera > Aphididae > Macrosiphum > Macrosiphum euphorbiae. The sequence goes on along the minus strand of CARXXK010001250.1, from coordinate 552,799 downwards.
ATAATAATATTAATAAATTATTAATACTATTATTATTGTACAATAAATTAAATAAGTAACTTACTTTATATAACGTGGTGTGGCTGATGATATAATAAAAATAAATCAGTGCAGGTTGTTCGCGTATTTGGTTGACGAAGACGGCTGAATTATAATTCACTGCAATTTAATTAACTTATTGACAGCAGAGACACTAACACCCCATCACCTCACTTGATCACGCTATATTCGACCGCAACGATCCTTGTGGGTATGAAGATGACCCTGCATCGGCATACTTTGACGGACGGGTGGAACAATGACACCCCATTGTCCGATAAACATTATTAGCAATACAACAAAAATTGCGGTGATTGCATACTTTTTTTCACGATTCCTTGTCTTATGCATGTGGGATCAAATGCCATACATGCCGACTCACCTCATATATATATATATATATCGATAATATTAGTGCTGATGAATGATGATTAAACAGTGTAATATGCATTTTTTATGCATTACCACACGATTATGGCACTATGTTGTATGTGTATGTAGATGTGAACATTTTCGTTCAAATAAAAAACTCTACGACTGTATAATATAATATGTATGTATTTATTCATTAAAATATAATATTATTTAGAAAAATTAAACATTATTATATCATATAAAATCAAAAACAAATATTATTCTACGAATTATTTATAAGCCATCTGCGCAATGCATAAACTCTATGATATATGTACATTGTGTGCGATCTAAGTCCATGTGATATATTATACAGCACGGAAATCCTAGGTCATAGTTTTCAACACGATGGAGAGAATAGTTAATATGATAATTAATAGAATTATTATTATTATTATTAGTGTAATTATCGTCAGTAGATGACATATAAAGTCGATCCAGCAGATTTAATCGAGGGCAGTCGTGATCCACGCCCAAATCGACGACATCGACTTCTGGAATGAAATCTTGAATAATCTTACGTTTTTCCGCACCCTTGACGTAGACACACTTGAAATGTAATGATTTTAAAATTCAGTCGATTTGTCAATATTCCACGTCACCGCAACCCAATGAAAGCAGATGATAGTTACGGTACAACCACATAATCACCGCTTTACTTTTAGCCGTACACGGTGTTTCACTGTATTTGAAAATATAATGTTGACTACCGCGGTTGTTTACATCGAGAATTGACATTTCTTTTATAAGATATTTAAAATTCAAACCTAGTATGCATTGAATGTCTATGATAGCTGACGCCATAATCCACTTCGTCGAGAGTTAATATAAATATATATATATATATATATATATAACGCGTCTTACTGGTAACAGGTTACGGATCTGACTGTTTCCAATTCTCTGCGAATCTGTCCTCGAGTATAATTATTCTGGCATATGCATGAGCCAACGAGACTTTTAAATCTTCAATGTATTTATTTACATCCTCTATGGACTCAATGCATGATTCGATTTTATTATTATTTTCTAAAAAATATTTATCGGTCGCCTGCACTGAGCCGATTGTTCCTAGTCGAATTATTTGCATTTCGTTCGCTAGGACTCGATCGTTGAACGACGATATTTTTTTATCGTTGGCCGTGATTAAGTTAGCGTGTAAACCTAATTCATTGGTAAACTTTTCATCAAGCTCCACGATTTTCGAATAATTTATTCCGATCAAATTAACGTGGGAGTCGAGTTCTTCGGCAAATTTTTCTTTCATGTCGGTGATTGTCTTATTCAATTGACTAGACGGCGACCCGCCGAACACATCAATGACGTCTTGATAACTGCACTTATATTACAAGATCGGACTTATTTATCCAACTATTATGCTCGTCGGTAAAACCTTACCAGCGTACGAACACCCGCTGGCCTTTGGTGCGAATTATTTTTTCCACTAGATAATCATTAAGTTGTTTCGTTTTACGTATTTCTTCGGCGTAGAAACCACCGGCTATCTGGTTACCCTCGTAATCCTGCAATATGAATGTACACTTCGTAGTCTTGTTCACTTTAATAATTGTAAATATTTCGGTAGACCAATTGGGTAAATATCCTTTGGTGAAAATACCCTTGTATACGCTTACGCGAACTTTGTCGCCCACGCTAAACTTGATTTTTGTGGTTTTCGCGGCAACGTATTTTAATTTTACCCGTGACGGGTCGTCGTTGGCTTGTTGTGGTGTCACACCAATCGTTGTATGCATCGTTTTATTATAGTCATTAATTAACTCTGGTAAAATAGACGTCCAATTATGAGAACCTATGCTAGTGAATTGTCTAAACATTCGAGCTTTTAAAGTCCTGTTAAATCTCTCAATTATCGAAGCCTTTAAAGCACTGAAAGTGCTATACATTTTTATATTATACTTCTTTACTAAAGCCTCGACATTTTTATTGTAAAACTGGCGCCCCCGATCGACGTGTAATAGCCAATACATAGGTCTATTCTGTGCAAAAATGTCACTAGCGGCCTTTGACACTTCGTCACCACGTTTAGTCCTCAATGCGATTCCGTAAGCGTATTTTGTGTAACAATCAATCGCAGTCAATATATAATTATAATTTTTATTGACGTTGGAGTATTGGCGCATGTCAACGAGATCCGCTTGTATAAATCGTTTTTACCGTAAACAATGACGCGACGTCGTTGGTATGTCCTTTTCGCCGCTCCGTGAAGTTCAGCCGCGATCTCGTGCTTAGTCATTTCGGAATTTTTTTCAATATACCAGCCTCGACCAATTCTCCACAAATCGAGATTATCTCGTTACCAACACCCGTATTACCGACCGCGAGAGACGAATACAATAATCGTAATCTATCGACCAGCTCGTTTGGATCGTTCCAATATACAATATTGTTTTTCTGCAATCGTATATTTATTCCACTACCAGACTTCAGACCGTCTGCTGTCATGTGCGCAGATGTCTGAATTAGAATACGTTTATATACACTTAAATCATCACGTGTATATTTTACAGCCGCCGGGGACTTGGCAAATAATAACTCGATAAGTCCGGGCGTTATGGGATGAAAACCGCCATCATCTTCGATGTGTATTTCATTATCGATAAATTTAATTTCTTTGTTACCCAAAACATATTCGCCACTTTTCGATTTTTTAGGTGCGTATACTTTATCTAATCCAGCTGTAGGCCCCTGTCCGAATAGTTCATTCAAATCGTATTGTGTAGTAAGCGGCGATGATGATAATGATGATGATGATGAGGAGGTGGAATGTTTTTTATAGACATCCGGTAACGATCGTTGTGTTGACTGTCGCGACGTCGATGCTGCGGATGATGGTGTGGTGGTCGGTGACGTGGGTGGGCTTTGCGGCTGGTGCACCGATGAATGCGTGCGGAGGGTACCGATATTGTCACGTATTTTATTAAGAGGATCGATAATAGAACCGAGTGTATTATTTACTAATGATTCGGTTTCAAAACGGCTGGTTTTTAGCGCAGAATATTTTTTTTTTTATATTCATCCTCGCTTGAATAATATCCGCCAATAACGACGGTAACGGTGGCGCCGCCGGCAAGTTGTTCATCTTTCCCATGATACCGGGCAAATGTGTTATATTTCAACGTACCGCGGCTTATTATATAATAACATATGTGTCGAATCCGTGTCTATAGCGACCGTTATCACATTCGTGTTCACTGCTGATGACAATAAATTCAAATATGCCGCCACACCAACACGTGTATTTGGCTTGATGTAGTGTTTTCGAATAAATATATACATTTTCGAATTTAATCCCGTTCTCGTGAACCAATAACGTGAAAATAAGATTCGTTTTCCCGCACCCCGACGGTCCTACAATCAACGCCCTGATAGAATTCGGAAACAGCGGCCCATGCTTAGGTGGAAGCTTCTTGATATCACTATTGCATAGCGATAACCGATCGATATTATCGACTTTGAGTTTTATGTCTTGCCCGATGAATCGCATTGTATAAATACGCGTGTCGATCGTGCGATGTGCTCATACAATGTTACCACGTCGAAAGGTCAAGTCCAATGGCGGTGCGGGTCTGTTGAACACTATAATAAATAGTGTACCATTCGAATTAAATTTACCAGGTTACAGTACTGTGGACCTGGGACTAATTTAGGAAAAAGACTCGCTCTCGGGCAGACCGGCATAAACGGTCTAGATTCCTCGTGTAAAGACCACGATATAGCTTACGAGAAAAGTAATTCTTTATCCAAACGTAGTGCAGCCGACAGCATTTTGGAAGAACGAGCTTGGAGCAGAGTGGGTGCGAAAGACTCTGGTTATAAGGAAAAAGCTTCCGCGTGGCTTGTAACCACTGGTATGAAGGCTCAACGTGAAACCGGTGCTGGTTCGGTAATATTGTCGGTGCGTGTAAAAAAGCGATTAAGAAATCGATTAAAACATGCCCGTCGACGCCGAACATGGGTAAATTAATTAAATCTGCGGTATTGTGTTGCCCGAAAACATGTGAAAACAAGCAGGGGCGCGAGGTAAAATAAAAATAAACTACCTCGTGTGATCAAAGTCCCTAAAACCGGTTGCGCGCTAGCGTTAATCTCCATATTGGCTGGACTTTCGGCGTTGGGTTCGCTGGCGGGCGGGGTGTCTAACATCGTGAAGACAATACGCAGTATTAGATCGAACAGCGGATCGCCTATACAATTAGGTAAAGGCATGTATCTAAATCCACATAAAAGTGGTGGGGGTTCGTATAGTATTGCCTGGAAATCGAGTGTTCGTGGTTCGCGCAAAAGCACCGCAGGTAATGGATTGAAGAAGGTTGCTGTTAAAAGAAAAAAAATATCATCGACTAAATTAAAAAATAAAAAGTCAGTATCCTCAGTTCGACGCAAATCGACGAAAACAAATACTGCTAGAAAATCGTCGAGATCGAAAAACTAATTTTACCCAATCGCGCTCTTTATGATTTCGAAATTGTTAAATACGCTAAATATAAGAAAATACGTCATTTCAGAAGTGTATATTGCATAGACAGGTTGTCCGCCGCCGGACCTAATCACACGGAAAGCGCGGTAGTTAACCTCGACTTTGAAAAAAATAAAGGCACGCATTGGGTGTGTTATAAAAAAATCAGGAGATCAGTTTTTTATTACGATAGCTACGGCGACCTTCGTCCGCCGCCACAATTAGTGAAGTATTTCAAAGGCTGCGTCATCGAATATAATTACGAACGTCATCAAGCATACAATACTTTCAACTGTGGACATTTATGTTTGAAATTTTTAACCGATAAGCAATAGTTATAATATTATTATTATTATTATTATTAATATACATATATAATATTATCGTCGGCAGCATGCCGTCTCAGACACTGTCACTATGCGGAAACAGCTAATATAATATTTCAACTAATATATTGTACGACTATGAGAAAACCACACGACTACCATAACATTATTATTATAGCTTATGACATTGCAAATATTATACTGAAAAAAATGTACTCACCGTGAATACTTTTCATGTGCCGTTTTAGAGCATCCTTTCTGCTAAAAAAATTGCTGCAAATAAAACACTTAATTTTTTCAACAGGTTTTATTGAATTTTTAGCAAATGGCGAGTTGGATGAAATGGTACGTTTAATTATGTATATACTTTTATATAACTAAAAATAATAAATTTTGTAGCTATCAAATACACCGAGACTGGTATATTACAGCAATTTGTTAAGTCCGGAAACCATTTCAGTTGATGAAGTTAGTATGACATAATATTGTATAATATTGTAGCAGTTAAATTTCTGACGTTATATTATGTTTTTGTTGTTTTTGTTGTTGTTGTTGTTATAGACTAGAAGCGATGGTAAGCATATTATATCTGAGGATTGTGTTGATCGACAACGAACAAATGGTATGTTCATTTTATTATTGTTTTATGCATTATGTATAAAATATTTACTATCATAGATACACCGAATGAAGTCGACTTTTGGGGAGGTGAAGAAAATGACGATGTATGCCCTTAAAGCATTAGACAAATATATTTGGGGTGAAGACTTTGCAGATGACGACAAAATGCTGTTAGAAGTTTGTATTGAATCTAGTACTTAATTTATATTATATATATATATTTTTTATATTTATATTTTTATATTTATATATTGTGTAAAATAAAAATTCATAACAAAAAACTATTGATAATTATTTATTTATTAACATATTTACATTGACCTTGTGAGAGTTAGTGACTTTTTAAGGCCACCAAAACCACCCATGACGAAAGGGGAACACTTTCCTCATGACCTGTGAGCCGCACCGCGTGAGACCCGAGGGTCAAGTCGGTGGAGCTCACAGGCTTTGATACACGCAACGGCAAGCTGAATGCCGAGGATTTATGTGGGGAGAGAGAGAGAGAAAAAAAATAAATAAGTTAATGAAAATAAATAATAAGAGCAATATTAGGGTAATCACGTGGATGTATTTTACAGGTTTTTTGATTGTAGATAATTTAAATAAGGTTTTGACATTTTTCAGTTTAACAAAAATAAAATATATAGCATGGCACATGGCAAGTAGGTATAAAATATAAAAGGGCACATGGGAAACAAAAAAAAAACAACGCTCGGCCCACGGGGATCGACACATCACATTACTCGTGGTGGTCTCCACAGGGTTACCGGGGCAGTTTAAATGATTTGGGGGGGAAATGAAAGTTCGAACGTCTGTAAGTGTGGTCCGGGGCCCCCTACTTAAACGCGCACAGGGGCAGCTGGTTTTTTACGCCAGCTGTATGTGAACGCGTAGGAGGTTACCCGCTAGGCCCCAATGGCAACCACACCTGGACGTTCTGAAACGCACATTTCACAAGGATCGTGCTTTTAAGTGACAAAAAATAAAAAAAGAAGGGGGGAAAATTTTGGAGGTATTACTCTGACGACGTTGAGCTTGAGATGTGTTGTTGACCGAGGAACTGGATGGGCTGGTTAATACCACCGGCACACACGCGGCCGGCATGGCCCATCTTGTCGTCGATCAAACCGCCTCGGATGGTGACGGCGGCAGGGAGGTTGACTGGTTCAGCAGCTTTGCCCACCATCGGGCCCGTGAGCGGTACTTAGCCCATCATGGCGGTTGGTTCCCGTCGATTAAAACAATAAGATGAGATTCACACGCGAAGTGATGGTGGTCGACACGCGGTTGTGGTCGTCGTAGAAAACTCGGGATGCGTCACGGTACCGAAAGTCGAAACGTCTGGTTCGTTCAGCGGTCTCGGAAAATGTGTGTAAAGACGGCTGATGTTGTCTTGCCGCTGGTCGTGGCCGTTGATGTTGACGTGGTGGGGAAGGTCAGTGTCGCATTATAGGGACGTTTACAATAATAATTGGGAAAACAGACTGCTTTGTCGGTGCGTATCGACGGACGCGACAGCTGCGACCGGCGGTGACGACCGGCAACGGCAGCGGCCTGTTGGCGGGCGGACACTGCGGGTTGTGGGGGCCGGGGTCAGGTGTTATGTAACATTGTGGTCATTTATGCATTGGCGCGCGATAAATATAATAATATCATAATGTAATCATAAGAAATAATAATAATGAAAAATAATATGCTCAGGGGAACTATAATAATATTAAGTAAGGCCTAAAATTCTGTGACGTTACAACCTATTTACACTATTTATAAATCTTCATCTGATGTTACGGCAGGTGAATAGACTTCAGACATTTCTTCGTCGCTGGAACTACTATAACTAATATTTTTATTGTTAGAAAAGAATAATAATAATAATAATATTAAACTTACTGTATCAATATCTCGTCATCTGTCGATTGTTCGTCTTCGTCTTCGGTCACGGGCATCTCTTCCGCAGTATATAGATCTAACATATCTATAACGGGCTCATCACGTCTAAACACCAAATATTGAATTTAAAAAATATATATATATAATATTGAACTTTCTTACATGTGATCTCCAATAAGCCCGTCTAATCGCCTAAAGACGTCATCTAAATCCGCAGGTTCCTGCTCCTCTTCAGGTTGCTCGTCAACACTTAACACCAATAAATATGATAAAATAAAATAATAAATAATAATAATAATAATATTATTAAACTTACGGCGGAAATAGCAAACGAATACCCAATTCATTTTGAGGACGACCGCGACGACCGAATCCTAATGTATTTATAAAAACATATAAAAATACCACTTCGAAAATAAACATCTTAAAATAACACTATACCTGTTGCCGCCGCAACATAATAATATTATTTTTATGTCTTAATTATCACTGCATAAGGAGGAACAGCTGGTCTCACACACACACATATCACTTTATTTGTATTGTTTTATTTTTGTATTGAATGTGTCTTGTGAGTTATATAATATGTAGATTAAACGTTATCGCACGCCGCCGCGTCTATGCAAATATTATTTAACACGGCCGCCGTGATTCTGTCGCTTCCCGTACGTTGTTCCGACCGTTTCAACGCGCACAAAAAATATTATGTTTAATAATTGTTTAAATAGCTTATATTGTTTTTTATTATGATTATTGGCGCCAGAAGGGCCTAGTTAAATTGTAACTGATTAAATTATATGAAATTCTCGGTGTGACATTATAGCATTATAGATTATTATTGTCGTAAAAAGCGTGAATCGCTAAAAAGTTATTTTATATTTGTTCGGGCGCGAATCGCCAGGTTTCAATTATATTGTGCGGTGCAAGTCGCCATACCTTTGGCTGTTATTATTTATTGTAAGTCGAGAATCGCCAGTGTATTTTATTTTATTATTATTTATTATTATGTCGATATAGCTCAGGACCAGCTGGCCAGTCTACGCTCCACCAAATACTGTGAGTTATTTATTATATTTTATATTTTTTGTTACAATATTTATTATATTCTGTCGTGCCATAAAGGCCGTACAATTATTATTATACCACATTGTGCCATAAGGGCAAAATATATTTGTTATATTCTGATGTGCCAGAAGGGCGCATAGCACTATCATAATATTATCATTTTTATATTATATTTTTATACCTATTGTGTTGCTGTGATTCCTTATATATTTGTGTCATTATTCTTGTGTATTATACAGCAACCGCAACTTATTACCAAAAACCGTGTTACCATTTTATTATTATTGTCTTATTGTACACACACCCACATAACTACACACATAACACACAAATAATACACATAGATACACTACACGCATTACGTAGCTCAACAGTATTTGCCCGGCAATCCCGACCACTGCTGTTCGAGCTATTACACCACTACACACCCAGCTAGTCCTCACATTTAAGAACTGTCCTAGGTGTTAGTGGTGAGAAATAAGGTGCCCGAGGTGCGCATATTATTATTATATGCTACCGGCCCGTACAATACCTTTTTAGTACAAATTACGGTACATACTGATTTAATAAAATAATTTGTCATTATTTTAATACATAGGAATGGAAGGGATTTTAAGTATGGATATGCTGGAAAACAAAAAACAGCGAAAAAAATATATACAAGTGTGTGAGAAAACATCTTGCTTAGATAAGACAATATGCTTCATAAACATTTCTATGCAGATTTTTTGACCACCCTGTTGCATTTATATATATACAAGCTGAACCCGTGCACTTCGTTGCCCCTTAAAATATGTACCAACTCTATATGACTCAAAATTTGTTCAATTCGTTATTTAATATTCGTTGTATGGTGTTTAAAATTTACCTTAACTTTTCCGTTGCCCGGAATAAAAAGTCCGATTCGTAGCAGTATATTATCAGGTAGGCAATCTACCTTCGGTAGATCGCGGACCCCTGGTTTGTATGTAAGTGTATGATTTAACTCTAAAGTATCAAAGTTATATCAAGTTTGTCGTATTCTACCTATGGTGGATGAATATAATCAATTAATACAAAATCCTAACCTAACCTGTTGCATCTCTGTTGTATTTTTGACATCCAGATTTCCTACTTTTCCGGTGGATTTTCCTAAAATTTTGTTTCATAATAACTTTCTCTGTGATATACTCTTTCGTTTAAAAAAAATCAAGAAGATCTGATAAGTACCTAGTTTCAGAGTTGACCCAATATTTTGTCGTTTTGGTCGTGGCATTTTTTAACGCCTAAATCCATACAATTGAAATTGAATAAAAATCAATCTCGTTTATTCTCAAACCAATTAATATTTATCTAGAAAATAGAATTGTGGTTGTCATGTCAACAGACGTTTTTTTCATTTTTCATACATTTTGTTGTTGTTTTTGGTCATGTCGCCAGGTGTGCACTTATGAGGCCATAACTCCGGAACCATTTATCGCACAGCGTACAAACTTCACAGAAACCATCTACATATCAATCTTAATATGCCCTGAAATTTTTATCGAAATCGGTTCGGTGGATCTTGAGCTATAAGATTTATTCAAAATGTACACTTATTTTTATATATATTATATAGATAGGTAATTATGTAATATAAATATATATGTACGCGTACTGTATGTACGTATAATGTATCAGAGGTGTAGTGACGGCGGCACGATCCATTACTGGCGGCGAGTAGCGGTGGTGTCGGATTAGCTATGGCTGGGTGGGGAGTGGTGGGACGGCGGGCTGGGCGGGGAGTAGTGGAGGTGGCGGTGGCGGTGGACAACACCCAGGGACCCAGATACTACTGGTGGTGCGTATGTAAGCGAATCACCTATTCGGCAAATGTTCGTACATTGTTTCCTACCATTTTCTACGAGTGCGCTGGATAATGGGGCCGAAATCCGTATCGCAATTCAAAACCGGGACGCGCATACGCTACCAAGCGAAAGTTATATCTATATCGAGGGTAAAATAACGCAACCCGATGGAATGAAGAAAGTAATAAGCTTAGCCCACAACGGGTTAACGAATTTATTCAACGAGATGAAATACGAGATAAACTCTATCGAAGTACAACGGGTTAAAAAACCCGGTATAACCAGTGCGATGAAGGGCTATTGCTCGTATTCGCCTGCCGACGCGAATATCATGCAAAACGCTGCTTGGGATATCACTAGCAGAAATGCTAATTTCGTCAAAGACGGTTCGTTCAGCGGATGTATACCGTTGAAGCATGTTTTTGGTTTTTGCGAGGACTACAAGGGAATACTGGTGAATTGTAGCCAACAGTTGATTTTGACACTTCTACATCAGTCAGTCTTTGGAGTTAAGCATTTACGAACGTGTAATAACAATATATTAATATGTCGTCAGAGGAGTGCTCATTTTTCAACTATGTCCACAAGTCTCGATGTGTGGTAAGTTTTATAATTTTGTACCACTCTCAATTAAAATGTATTTATTATTTTTAGTCACCACAATTATTTCAAGAGACTTACAATCCGGCTCACTATACGCTACGCTACGAACCCGATCATGTGCAAGAATCGTTAGGATTTTATCCCGGCCAGAGATTTCCGTGGTTGTCGCCATAGGCGCCAGGTACATGGGTGCCCGGGGGCTCAAGCACCCATTAAAATTATTATGGGGTGCCGGGCACCCATTAGAATATTGAAAATGTATAGAGTGTATTTATATCCAAGTTTTGACAATTTTAGCAAACGACTATTGAAATACAATTCTAGCTGTGATAAAAATTGCAATTTTGAAAACAAAAATAAATTGTATTACCTATTTGTATTGATAATAAAATGTAAAGGCGGGTTGCCACTATACACGTTCATGTGTACGTTTATACAAATCCTTTGCCGTGATTGGTTGGTTAGGTTAAGTTACCACACGGTTAACCACGAATCACGATACCGTGTGGTTTTACATAGCTGAACATTTTTCGTGTACACGGCAAACGTGTATAATATACACTGTATATAGTGGAAACCCGCCTTGAGATAGTACTGTTTTTGTAACCACTAACCTACATCGTGGTAGATATTCAATCACAACCGAGGTATCCATCAACAATCTATCTATGGCTGATGAGACAATTATAAAAATTATTATTATTTTGGCTGTTCCTCTTCCGGTATCGTCTTGTACTTCTGATTTCTGAATGATCTTTTTCAGCACTTCGAAGATCAAAAACATTTTTAAGGTCTACAATGAAACAAAATCGTTTTAATGATATTTGCTTTATTGTTTGTCCGTCGTAATGAAGATATAGACATTGATAGCTAAGAGCTAACTCATTTATAAATTCAATTATAATAATAGGTAGGTACGTCAAAGCATATTTATTTTCTGAACAGTCAAATTAAATTTATTTTATTTTTTGTTTTACTTATTATTATTATTTATAAATAAGTTCCCAATTTGGTATACATTTATTTTGTTGTATAATTAATATATTTTATAATCAATGATGATCGCATATTTCAGTGTACAACATGGTAAATATTATAATTTAATATTTGTATACACCAAAAAAATCCATAAGAAAATGCAAACGTTTTTGGTGAAGTAGTAGAATCATGACACCTATAGGCGAAATTTGGAGAGCCAAAATTAAAATTTTAGGGGGTTAAATTGCAACTAGCCCCACCTGAAAAGACAATTCCATTTTTTAAATTTTACGGGGAAACTTGTCTTGACCAGTGGCTAAGCCCCCTCCCCCAAAATTATGTATTTATGCCTATGTTAGTATGATACCAACGATACCAAGGCACCCATTAAGTTTTTTGAAACCTGGCGCCTATGGTTGTCGCCCAATTATAGGTCACAGGACGGACAACGAATGACGCCGGATTGTTATATCCCTCTTGATTTGCTTGACCTGATGTCCGGACGATTTCCCGATGAAGTGGAAGTATTAAGTGAGTCTTGATATATATTATATATATAAATAAAATGACTATAGAAATAAAAAACTCATATTTTCAGATGATAAACAAACCGACGAAACGACCGACTACGGGTGGAATAGCAGTGGTCCTAAAGATAATTACGCTAAACACTGGAAAAAACGTTTGATTTCAAAATTTAATGATGAAATGTAATATAGATAATTGTGTAAAATAAAATATTATTATTATTTAGAACATTGAAGTCTAGTTTTTTTTTTTTTCAAATCTAAATAGTAGATTTTTACCGTAGAATACAAATTGTTATTATTATTATTATTATTATTATTATTATGTCGTAAAGACATCAAGTATATTATTATTTAGAATACTGAAGTCTATTTATTTATTTATTTATTATTTTTTTTATTTTTTTTTTTTTCAAATCTAAATTGTAGATTTTTACCGTAGAATGCAAATTATTATTATTATACATGAGTATAAAAATATTGACTATTAAATAATAAAACCTTATAAATATAAAATATTTCACCATCTCATATTTGTGAGAATAAACCTTATAATAATTATTAAATAATATATTTTTTAAAACCAATACTCATCTCGGACAAAATAATTATATAATTTGTTAAATGTATATAATTATATTATACATTCCTTAAAATTAAAGGATCTAGATAAAATGAGAATAACGACGTATTTTTAATTTTTTTTTTTATTAAAATATTTTAACAGTCAATAATTGTCAATAATTATTATAATGTTAATAGGAGAGTCATAATAGATTTCTTTCAAAACCTATCGCGAAAATCCTATTCTTCATTCCCCTAAAAACTAAGCTTAACCTCACCCCTTCGCCCTGGTTATAACTTTCGCATGCTTCAGCTGCCATCATAATCACCTTCGGAAGGAACACGTTCAACGTCCCTCCGGTCGAGTTGTCGTGTAGTACGCATGACACCGCAAAGCCAAATTTGGTATCAATATTTTTCATGAAGTTGACCGGATACAACACGTCCTTTTGTAGATCACCGATTGAAATATTTTCGTTACAGCACTGCGCGTTCAATGCCTCCAACAAAATCGTATTCGTATCCATATTAAACTGAGGGCAGAAAAAAAAAATGTTAGAAAAAAAGTAAATTATTTAAATGCGAGCGCATAGCGAGAATAGATATTTTTATTATTTTTAATAAAAATGAAATTAACTCACTTTATTCGATGTTTCTGCTACGGATTGTAGAGCTGATGAAGTGAACGAGTAGAACTTAGTAGTGACGAGATGAACTAAAACAAAAATATCGGGTATTAATATCGAATTAAAATTATGTCTGATACAATTGTATATATATATAATTATTTAATTAATTAATTAAATTAACTCACTTTTATTTTTAGTAGATCGTGTAGTTCTTGACGTAGTTGAATGTGGATACTGGATAGGGAATGAATTCAGAACTGAAAAATATAACTCCTGTTAATTTTGTATAATATAATATAAATTATTATTATTGTAGGATAAATTAAATATGTAACTCACTTTATATAACGATGGCGATGATAAGTCAGTGCTGGAGCTGATGGCGTTGTAGACGTTTGGGTTGATGAAGACGACTAAATTATAATTAACTGCAATTCAATTAACTTAATGACAGCAGAGACACTAACGCCCCACCACCCTTGATCACGCTATATTGAACCGCAACGATCCTTGTGCGTGCGAAAATGACCATGCAACAGCATACATTGACGGGCGGGCGGAACAATGACACCACATTGTTCGATAAACATTATTAGCGATACAGCAATAATTGCGGTGATTGCATACTTTTTTTTTCGACATTCCTTGTCAGGTGCATGTGGAATCAAATATCATACATACCGTCTCGACGCATATATATATATTGATAATATTTTGCTCATGAATGATGATCGAACAGTGTGATATGCATTGTTTATGCATTACCACACGATTATGGCGCTATACTACGTGTATGTAGATGTAGACATTTTCGTTCAAATAAAAAACTCTACGACTGTATAATATAATATGTATGCGTTTATTCATTAAAATATAATATTATTTATAAAAATTATACATTATAATATTATATAAAATCAAAATAATATTATTCTACGGATTATTTATAAGCCATCTGCGCAATGCATAAACTCTATGATATGTACATTGTGTGCGATCTAAGTCCATATGATATATACAGCACGGAGATCCTAGATCATAGTTTTAAACACGATTGCGAGAATAGTTAACATTATAATTAATAGAATTATTAATATTATTATTTTTATTATTATTAGTATTATCATCGTAATAATTATCGCCAGTAGATGACGTATATAGTCGATCCAGCTGATTTAATCGTGGGCAGTCGTGATCCACGCCCAAATCGATGACATCAACTTCTGGAATGTAATCTTGTATAATCTTACGTTTTTCCGCACCCTTGACGTAGATACACTTGAAATGAAGTGATTTTAAAATTCTTTCGATTTGCGAATATTCCACGTCACCGCAACCCAATGAAAGCTGATGATAGTTACGGTACAGCCACATATTCACCACTTTACTTTTAGCCGTACACGGTGTTTCATTGTGTTTGAAAATATAATGTTGACTACCGCGGTTGTTTACATCGAGAATTGACATTTCTTTTATTAGATATTTAAAATTCAAACCCAGTATGCATTGAATATCTATGATAGCCGACGCCATAATCCACTTTGTCGAGAGTTAATACAAATAAATATATATATATATATATATATATATAAATATATAACGCGTCTTACGGGTAACAGGTTAGGGATCTGACTGTTTCGAATTCTCTGCGAATCTGTTCTCGAGTATAAATATTCTGGCATATGCATGAGCCAACGAGACTTTTAAATCTTCAATGTATTTATTTACATCCTCTATGGACTCAATGCATGATTCGATTTTATTATTATTTTCTAAAAAATATTTATCGGTCGCCTGCACTGAGCCGATTGTTCCTAGTCGAATTATTTGCATTTCGTTCGCTGGGACTCGATCGTTGAACGACGATATTTTTTTATCGTTGGCCGTGATTAAGTTAGCGTGTAAACCTAATTCATTGGTAAACTTTTCATCAATTTCCGCGATTTTCGAATAATTTATTCCGATCAAATTAACGTGGGAGTCGAGTTGTTCGGCAAATTTTTCTTTCATGTCGGTGATTGTCTTATTCAATTGACTAGACGGCGACCCCCCGAACACATCCATGACGTCGTGATAACTGCACTTATATTACAAGATCGGACTTATTTATCCAACTATTATGCTCATCGGTAAAACCTTACCATCGTACGAACACCCGCTGGCCTTTGGTGCGAATTATTTTTTCCACTAGATAATCATTAGGTAGTTTCGTTTTACGTATTTCTTCGGCGTAGAAACCACCGGCTATCGGGTTACCCTCGTAATCCTGCAATATGAATGTACACGGCGTAGTCTTGTTCACTTTAATAATTGTAAATATTTCGGTAGACCAATTGGGTAAATATCCTTTTGTGAAAACACCCTTGTATACACTTACGCGGACTTTGTCGCCCACGCTAAACTTGATTTTTGTGGTTTTCGCGGCAACGTATTTTAATTTTACCCGTGACGGGTCGTCGTTGGCTTGCTGCGGTGTCACACCAATCGTTGTATGCATCGTTTTATTATAGTCATTAATTAACTCTGGTAAAATAGACGTCCAATTATGAGAACCTATGCTAGTGAATTGTCTAAACATTCGAGCTTTTAAAGTCCTGTTAAATCTCTCAATTATCGAAGCCTTTAAAGCACTGAAAGTGCTATACATTTTTATATTATACTTCTTTCAATATGCCAGCCTCGACCAATTCTCCACAAATCGAGATTATCTCGTTACGAACACCTGTATTGCCAGCCGCGAGAGACGAATATAATAACCGTAATAAATCTACCAGCTCATTAGGATCGTTCCAATATACAATATTATGTTTCTGTAATCGTATATTTATACCACTACCAGACTTTTTGACATCGAACAGTTTTGAAATTATTTTCAAGTATTTTGCCCCTACGGACATGCGGATACGCCCACCGTCTGCTGTCAAGTGCGCCGATGTCTGAATTAGAATACGTTTATATGCACTTAAATCCTCGCGTGTATATTTTTCAGTCGCTGGGAACTTGGCGAATAATAACTCGATAAGTCCGGGCGTTATGGGATGAAAACCGTCATCGTCATCTTCGATGTGCATTCCATTACCAATAAATTTAATTTCTTTGTTACCCATAACATATACACCACTTTTTGATTTTTTAGGTGCTTATAATTTATCTAATTCAGCTTTCGGCCACTGTCTGTATAGTTCATTCAAATCGTATTGAGTAGTAAGCGGCGGCGATGATGATGATGATGATGAGGCGGTGGAATGTTTTTTATAGACATCTGATAACGGTCGTTGTGTTGTCTGACGCGACGCCGAAGGTGCTGACGACGGTGTGCTGGTCGGCGACGCGGGTGGGCGCAGTGGCTGGTGCACCGATGAATGCGTGCGGGGGGTATCGATATTGTCGCGTATTTTATTAAGAGGATCGATAATAGAACTGAGTGTATCATTTACTAATGATTCGGTTTCAAAACGGCCGGTTTTTAGCGCAGAATATTTTTTTTTTATATTTATTCTAGCTTGAATAATATCCGCCAATAACGACGGTGACGGTGACACCGACGGCAAGTTGTTTACCTTTCCCATGATACCAGGCAAATGTGTTATATTTCGACGTACCGGCTTATTATATAATAACATATGTGTCGAATCCGTGTCTATAGCGACCGTTATCGCGCTCGTGTTCACTGCCGATGACAATATATTCAAATCTACCGCCACGCCAACACGTCATGCAAAAATCTTTAAACTCGTTGTATTTGATATCACCCGAGCAATGTTCGTCGTAAACGTGTTTCATATTAATTTCGTCCTGCTTGAATAAAACTATGAAATTAGCATTTTCTCGAATCAATTGTTTCGGTACACGCGAATACGACTGTGCTAAATAACACACGTCTATTAGATTATGCCTGGATCTCGAAAAGTACGATCGAATGATATTGTGGTTCTCTGTTATCACGTCGTCGAATAGGAAAACTGAATTCGGTAGAGCTTTCTCGGGCGGTATCACCGTCTCGTTGTCGTTGAATTTGAATAAACTTATACCCGGAACGTCGGATAAAATCTTATCTAGCATGATGTATTTGGCTTGATGTAGTTTTTTCGAATAAATGTATACATTTTCGAACTTAATCCCGTTCTCGTGAACCAATAACGTGAAAATAAGATTCGTTTTCCCGCACCCCGACGGTCCTACAATCAACGCCCTGATAGAATTCGGAAACAGCGGTCCATGCTTAGGTGGAAGCTTCTCGATATCACTATTGCATAGCGATAACCGATCGATATTATCGACTTTGAGTTTTATGTCTTGCCCGATGAATCGCATTGTATAAATACGCGTGTCGATCGTGCGATGTGCTCATACAATGTTACCACGTCGAAAGGTCAAGTCCAATAGCGGTGCGGGTCTGTTGAACACTATAATAAATAGTGTACCATTCGAATTAAATTTACCAGGTTACAGTACTGTGGACCTGGGACTAATTTAGGAAAAAGACTCACTCTCGGGCAGACCGGCATAAACGGTCTAGATTCCACGTGTAAAGACCACGATATAGCTTAGGAGAAAAGTAATTCTTTATCCAAACGTAGTGCAGCCGACAGCATTTTGGAAGAACGAGCTTGGAGCAGAGTGGGTGCGAAAGACTCTGGTTATAAGGAAAAAGCTTCCGCGTGGCTTGTAACCACTGGTATGAAGGCTAAACGTGAAACCGGTGCTGGTTCGGTAATATTGTCGGTGCGTGTAAAAAAGCGATTAAGAAATCGATTAAAACATGCCCGTCGACGCCGAACATGGGTAAATTAATTAAATCTGCGGTATTGTGTTGCCCGAAAACATGTGAAAACAAGCAGGGGCGCGAGGTAAAATAAAAATAAACTACCTCGTGTGATCAAAGTCCCTAAAACCGGTTGCGCGCTAGCGTTAATCTCCATATTGGCTGGACTTTCGGCGTTGGGTTCGCTGGCGGGCGGGGTGTCTAACATCGTGAAGACAATACGCAGTATTCGATCGAACAGCGGATCGCCTATACAATTAGGTAAAGGCATGTATTTAAATCCACATAAAAGTGGTGGGGGTTCGTATAGTATTGCCTGGAAATCGAGTGTTCGTGGTTCGCGCAAAAGCACCGCCGGTAATGGATTGAAGAAGGTTGCTGTTAAAAGGAAAAAAATATCATCGAGAAAATTAAAAAAAAAAAAGTCTGTATCTACAGTTCGGCGCAAGTAGTAGGAAAAGGCCGCTACTGGTGACCCCCCGCTTCACCACCCCCCCGCCTATACCGCGCTAGTCTGCGCTAGGCTGCGCTACCCCCGCCACCCTCCCCCCGCCTATACTGCGCTAGTCCGCGCTAGCCTGCACTACCCCCGCCACCCTCCCCCCGCCTATACTGCGCTAGTCTGCGCTACCCCCGCATATAATATTATTATATTATTGATGATATATCAAATAGATATGTAATTGAGGTATTAAAGATATTTAATAGATATTATAATATTATTAATAACATATCAAATAGATATCACTTATTGGACATATTTTAGATATTGATTTTTGGTTCATAAGAAATCACATGGATATTCTATAGATATTTAAAAATTTTCTATAGAGATATTTCAGATATCAGACATATATGTAAATTAAAAATACGATATTGCCTAGATAACTGTCAGATAAACTATTGCTATCTGGGAAGTTACGAGTAGTCGAAGTCGAAAAACCCTCCGTCAATTATTCACTCGGGTTTCATGCAGGGCAGAGATTTCCGTGGAAATCACCAGACTCGAGCTCGCCGTTACCTATGCTACACCTGATATCTGGACAATTCCCCGACAGCGGAGAAATATTAAGTGAGTCTTAATATATATATATATATATACTAGAATATATATAAATAAATTTGCTACTTTTAGTATTTTTTAAAAAATAAAAACTAAATCGCGCGTCATATTTTCAGACGATGCACAGTCTCTTCATATGAGCGGCTTTCATTTGTGGGATGCCAGTCCCCCTAAAGAAACTCTTCATTGGAAAAAAATACTGTTGTTCAAATTTGACACGGATATGTATATTTATAATCCTATAATGTATTTTAAATAAAATTTTATTATATACTACATTTTTGTTTCTGAATTTATTTTTTTTTTTTGCCGTACTCCATAAAATTTTTATTAAATGCTTACTGATATCATTTTTTAATAATATAAACCTTATATAATATTAAATAAAAAAAACCATCTCATCTTCGTGAGAATAATTATTATACTACACGCTAAATGTATACAATTATATTATACGTCTCCTAAATGCGTATAATAAAAAAAAAACAACATACTATAAAATAATAAAATCTTATAAATATAAAATATTTCACCACCTCATATTTACGAGGATTACCATATAACCTGTTAAATGTATATAATGTATCATTCATTTGCATCGATTCAAAAATTATTAAAATTATAGGATCTAGATAAAATGTAAATAATAACATATTTTCAAATTTTTTTATTTAAATAATAAAACAATAAAATAATAAAGGTTAATGAGATTTCATTGGAAATCTATTATAAAACTCCTTCTATTTAACCCCTTGTAAATGAGGCTAACAGGCGGTACTACACCCAGATTGTAGGTTTCAATTTCCACGTCGTCCATCCTGATTGCCTTCGAAAGAAACACGTTGATTGAGCCAACGCCTTCGGGATCCGCTAGCATACACGACACCGCAGTGCCAAATTTGGTGTCGACATTTTTCATAGACCGTATGGTGTATGGAACGTCCTTGAGGAGTTCCCCGACCGAAAGATTCTTGCAATTCACTTGCGCTTTTAATGATTGTAAAAATGCCATTCTGTAAACAAAAAAAAAAAAAATGTTAGATAAAAAATATATTGTCTAAACGCTAGTTGTACACGTCTACCGCAATATAGATATTTTTATTATTTTATTAGAGTAAAAATTGACTCACTTTATGTTTTCGATATTTGACAAAGAGTTCGATGGTGACACGGGGTTTGCAGGTGAACTACAGGGTCGAGATGAACTAAAACAAAAATATCGGGTATTAATATCGAATTAAAATTATGTCTGATACAATTGTATATATAATATATATATATATATATAATTATTTAATTAATTAATTAAATTAACTCACTTTTATTTTTAGTAGATCGTGTAGTTCTTGACGTAGTTGAATGTGGATACTGGATAGGGAATGAATTCAGAACTGAAAAATATAACTCCTGTTAATTTTGTATAATATAATATAAATTATTATTATTGTAGGATAAATTAAATATGTAACTCACTTTATATAACGATGGCGATGATAAGTCAGTGCTGGAGCTGATGGCGTTGTAGACGTTTGGGTTGATGAAGACGACTAAATTATAATTAACTGCAATTCAATTAACTTAATGACAGCAGAGACACTAACGCCCCACCACCCCCCTTGATCACGCTATATTCGACCGCAACGATCCTTGTGACCAAAATGCGAAAATGACCATGCAACAGCATACATTGACGGGCGGGCGGAACAATGACACCACATTGTTCGATAAACATTATTAGCGATACAGCAATAATTGCGGTGATTGCATACTTTTTTTTTCGACATTCCTTGTCAGGTGCATGTGGAATCAAATATCATACATACCGTCTCGACGCATATATATATATTGATAATATTTTGCTCATGAATGATGATCGAACAGTGTGATATGCATTGTTTATGCATTAACGACATTATATTTTTTTACGTCATTCAAAAATATAACGCGTTTTGTTTTTTCTATATAATATTATAATATATTATACAGTGATTTTGACAGTGTATGTATGTATATAGTTATAGGTATAGAAATCTTATTTTACAATAATACAAGCAACGTGCAATAATATGAATGCGACGTTGTGTGACAATATAATAACGTATACATATATATATATATTATATTATGTCTAGTCGACTATATTTCCTATATCCCTGGCGCCGGCGGTTGAATGAATCGTGTGGAATTCGGTGTGGACAACAGCACATCAATAGTTTGTATAAGAAAACATCGCTGACCCGTCAATTTCTTCGAGTCTGATCGGCTGCAAAAATAACGTACGACATATTTTAATTTATAATATAGCATAATATAATATAATAATATATTACCCATTCGATGACGTCAGCGGTGGCTGCGGTGGCCGCGGTGGCGTCGATCAGATAGTCAGCTGTACCGTCTTCGCGCATTTTCTTGTGCCAACACTCGGCGAGTTGTTTGCGCGCAAACAATTTGATCTGGTTCGAGAAACAGTATTCATTTTTCGGGACGATATTCAGTGTCGATAAATCGCTGTGGATATTGCATATGATCGTTGTAATTTCTTCAACTGACGAGGATTTTTCTGCGGGTACATTTGCGTATAAATATGCGGCCATAAGATCAGTTTGTCCCATCACCATGTGACGTATAATGTTAGATTTTTGGGCGATAACCTCGTTGATAATCCACTGCATGTCTTGGAGCTTTAATAGATTTCGTCTGCTCAATAATACACGGCGTCCTTTCTGGCGGTGGGATTCGATTACAAGCATATTATTACCGCGATAACTAATTTTGCACAGTGTAATCGTCTCATCCCGGAGTAGCAGTTTCTCGAGGCTTTTAACCGGCGGATCGGTTATAATCGATAGAATATGTCCCATCAACGAGTAAAGGCGAAGTAAAAAATCGGTTGTTATACATACGAACCGCGACGGCGTTACTATCCTGATAGATACGTTGAAATCCATAGACGGGTCGAGTCCGATGCTGATAGTCTTGCGACCGATAAAGTCTATGACGAAATCGCTGGTATCGATTAACTCGGCGAGCGACATATCTCCGTCTAGTCGCAGTTGAACGTTCCGTCATTATTATTATTATTATTTATTAAATTTAATTTAACTTTGAAAAACAATATAATGAAACACACTTGGTGGACATCGAACAGCTGCACCGGGTATGATCCACGATTATCATATATTTTGGCATGCGACTTAAAAATAATAATTATCTTAGTTAATAGATCATCCACGGTAAGCGTGAATATGTCGTGAAATATATGGGGAGGGGTGATTCTTTCATATATACTAATATACTGCTATACTAGACTATGTTTAGAGTATATATATATATATATATATATATACGTATATACTACAGCATATATATATATAGTATGTACTAATATGTGTATAGTATGTAATAGTATGTACATATAGTATGTACATAGTATATACATATTATGTATATAGTATGTAGTATGTACATAGTATATAGGTATGTGTATAGTATGTACATAGAAGGTATATAGTATATATAGGTATATATACCTATTCCTATTGTTACGTATGTTGTATTAGACACAGTTACATATTCTACACTATTATCTATCTGTGACTGTAATAAATCTAATTGTTTTGCGTTATTTGCTAATGAATGAAAATCAGGGTTGTATGAATTATTCAGTTTTGGAAAATCATCCTCTATCCTACTAGTGTGATATTGTTTCATATTCGCCGTTATGTTCACCCTTAGAATGAAATCATACGATGTTTTCGTCACTATCGATCTGGTGGGGGTTAGCTCATATTCTTTCGTTATCGCATGACACGGATACGTCAGAGAGATTGTACCTGTGTTTTTCAAGGTTTGCAACACTGGTTCTCCCCTCGCACAATCGATGTTGATCGTCGCTGGTTGTTCTGCTGTGTACAACCAAACATTCTCATTATCTAGCTTGTGTATTACTAATTTTTGAATGCGTGTAACTTTTATTTCACACGCTTTTGGTATTACATCTCTATCCTGACTACTAAATAATTTCGCTTCACAATTGTCCGTTTCTTGAATATAGTGCGTCTGTGTGTTCGAACAAATATAATATTCTTGCATATGTATGCATTTGCTTAACTCTATGTCATCAATGTATATTGAGTACACATTATCTTTGGACATGGCTAAGTATTTGTTCGTTGGTTGAATTAACGCATATACTGACTTTTTCTGTTTTACAGGCAATGGTATTGACTTGTATAGGCGGTACTCTCTTGTGTCGACTATCGGAATGGCTATTATAAATATCAATGTATGTGATACTCTTATTACTTGTAAGTTACTCATTTTCATTAACTTATGTACATTCTGTATTGTGACTTGTTCAGCGAAGTTCTCTCTCAAATCTAATTGTATTCTCACTTGTTGCAACTCTGCTCAAAAATTTGTCACTGAAATAATGCTAGAATGCATATGACCTACTTGTGCTGTATTTACTATTTGCCACTAGATTGTGAGTTTGGAATGAATGTTGTGTTAACAAACATTTAACTCCTCAGTTTGCTCGTTCATTATCTGTCTAACTTCCATTTCATTTATTCTTTTATTGGCTCTGTTCGCTGTATTTTGCAACTTATTTATATTATTTATTATCGCTGTATCGCTTTGTTGTATTTTCACCATTTCTTTGTCCACATCATGTACTGTTGACTATACTATCCGCGTTTGCTGTTGCATATCGTAAGTTACCCTAATTTGTTTTTCGCTTATTTCGCTTATTTTCTTATCAAAAAATTCATAATCTTCGTCCGAACATATTAAAAATAACGTTTTTGATAATCTACCAATTCCGTTTATCAATCCTCTTCTATAGCGTTCGTTTCTACTAACTGCATAGTTTATCTGTTGTCGCGTTTTCTCTATGTCATGGATATATGATGTTGTTGTTGTATTAAATTGCTCGCATAAATGCGATAAAATTACCAAGTGCTCTACTGGAACTATTTCTGTGTTTTTTGCAATTTTTAAACAATGTTTTACCGTTTCCTTTTGAAATTTCTTAATTTGTTCAAAATTATCATCATACGTGGTTAAATTCACATAGACTGATAATTTCCACTTCGAATTTGTTGTTTTTATTTTTATCAAATGATTAAAAAAAATTCCTGATGGTGATTCAATTTCCTTTATCTGATAATTTTCTGTCAAATTTGTTGCCATGATAGGTTGTATGATTGATATCCTTGGTTCGGGTGTCTTCTTTAATGATGTAGGTATTTTCCCTGGAAATCCATAAAGTAGTTCATACGGTTGGAATTTTGTTGTTTCATGCTCTGTTGTATTATATACATACATTGCATATGGAATGAATTCATTCCAATTTGCCAAATCTTTGTCGACATAATGTCGCAAATAATTCCCTAATGTTGAATGACTTCTCTCTAATGCTCCATTACTTTGTGGTCTATACGGTGTTGTGTTGAACTTAGAAATTTTTAATAGTTTACATACCTCTGAAAAAATTTTACTTAAAAACTCTGTTCCCTGATCAGATACTATTGATTCTGGAATTCCATGTATACAAACAAATGAGTTCACAAAACTATGCGCTACAGTATTAGCTTCATGGCATACCATAGGTGTCGCAATGCTAAATTTTGTATAATCATCTTGCATTGTCAGTACATATTTATTCCCTTTGTGTGTAATAGGAAGTGGTCCTACTATGTCCATAAATATTTTTTGGGATGGCTTGTCTGCCGTGGAAGTAATAACCATCGGTTGCTTTGTATGCTTATTCGAAGTTTTATTCTTTTGACATGACTGACATTTTTGTACATAATCTGTTACTTCTCTTGACATTCTTGGCCAATTATACCGTTTTTTAATTTTTTTTATTGTATTTGAAATCCCTCTGTGTCCTGCCAAAGGATTCTTGTGCATTTCTTTGATAATAATTATTTTTTCTTGATCCGTAAGTTCATTCGGTGTAAATATTTTGATTTTTATACTAGTGCCTTTAAACAAATATCTTATCATTATTCTTACTGTTGCCCAATCGAGCTGAAAAATTTGATCACCTGTTTTTGATACTGCTAAATCTGTAATTTGATTGTTTAAACAAAATGTTTTTAAATTCTGTAGACAATTATACATATTTTCGTAAGTAATTGGACTTTTTTCTTTCTCTGATAAAATCATATATATTATATAACGATTACCTTCTTTGAAATATACTAAATCTGTAACTTTTTTATTTTGATTACTTTCCAGATTCCCGAATCGTCTTCGGAATTCCAGTGAAAATCCTTCTTTTAACGTCAATTCCCGTGATACATAATGTACGAGATGTGAATGTTCGTCTTCAAAAATATCACCTGCTTATTCTATAATATTTAAGTTTTGGACTATATTTGTCTTAATATACTCCATATATTCATTATATGTTGTACTGCTTACTACTTGTTCCCCTTCTATTTGCATAATTTGTGGTATTCTACTGAGAGCGTCAGCATTAGTATTTAATAAGCCTGGTTTATAAATAATTTCGTACTCATACTCCTCCATTGCTAATCTCCAATGCATCAACCTTGATCCTGGATTCTTGTGATTAACCAACCATCTAAGAGTCTGATGATCTGTCAATATATAAAATTTTCTTCCCAGTAAATATGGTCTTAATTGTTTTAAGCTCCATGCGATAGCTAATAACTCTTTCTCTGTCGTACCATCATTTTGTTCTGCTTTATTCAGTACCCTTGATGAGTATACGATTGGTAAATCCTTACTGGACCTTGTGAAAGAACTGATCCAATTGCAAAGTTACTTGCATCGCATGTTACATTAAATGGTTTATCGAAATCTTGATAACTAAGAATAGGTTCACTCACCAATGCATCTTTTAACGTTATAAATGCCTGTTGACAAAGATCTGTCCAATCATACAGTGTATCGTTTTTCAACAATGTGGTTAATGGTTTTGCGATCTTACCATAATTTTTTATAAATCTACGGTAATATCCTGATAGTCCTAAAAAACTTTTCAATTGTTTTTGGTTCTTTGGTTCTGGAAAATTTTTTAAACTCAAAATTTTTGATGGATCTGGTTTCAATCCTTGTTCTGTGATAATATGACCCAAATATATAACTTCGTGACGCAAAAATTCACATTTCATAGGTTGTAATTTTAAATTATAATCTCTGAACCTTTGGAAAATTTCCTTTAACTTTTCACTATGATCTCTTAAATCATGAGCATATACAATAACATCATCTATAATATACACAAATGCTTTTATTCCATTTATTCCTAATAACACCGTGTTCATTAATCTTTGGAAAGTACTCGGCGCTCCTTTTAATCCAAAAGGCATTTTAAGAAACTCATTATGTCCTTTATCTGTCGAAAATGATGTCTTAGCTCTATCATCTGCATGTACCGACACCTGATGGTATCGGCTCGCTAAATCCAAGGTCGTATAGTATCTAGAATTGCCTAGTTGATCCAAAATATCATTTATATTAGGAATCGGAAACACATCTCCGATCGTAATATTATTTAATTTCCTGAAATCTACACAAATACGAAATTTTTGTTTCCCTGAACAGTCGACCTTCTTTGGTATCACTATTAACGGGGCGTTCCAAGGTGAAGTACTCTTTGTAATGATTCCATCTTTTTCCATTTGATCTACCTGCGTTGATATCTCTTTTTTGTGATTCTGTGGTAACCTATATGGTTTAATATAAATAGGTTGAATATCGGGTGTTGTTCTAATTCTATGTTGTATTGCTGATGTCCCGTCCAACCTGTCACCTTCTAATAAAAAAAAATCTGAATATTGATTAAATATATTTTTTAATGATTGGTATTCCTCCTTATTGAGATGCTGCAATCTTAACGACTTCTCCAATAACTGTAACCGATTTTCATTATTCCGAACTTCTGCATTTTTAACACACACTTGTACGTTCTCTTCTTCAAATTTCTCATATAATAAATTATTCAAATCTACTGACTGTAACTTAATAGAATTTTCATTTTGATTGACAATTTTTGTTAACACTTGCCGATTCTTCACTTTAGTAATTACATTACCACATTGAACTCGAATTTGCAATACTTGTGAATATATAATCACTGTATCATTTTCCTTTATTCGATTATCTGTGATTTTTACTGGAATTATCATTTCCGATCTCGGTGGTACTACTGCAATGTCTAAATTATCTATATGCGGAATGTCTTGATTCACTACTGTAAAATTGTCTTCAGTAAGTGTTGACGTTACTTCATTTTTTGCATAATCAATTGCTATCTTGTTATCCTCTAAAAACTCTTTACCTAAAATTCCATCATGAGGTATTGGAAAATTATTGTTAACAACTTGAAACCTTACTTGTCTTTTTTCTTCTCCAAAATTTACCATTATATTTACTGACCCAATTGTGTTCACAAAATATTCATTAATCCCTTTTAATCGATATAAAATTTTTTGGTTAACTTTTACGTCGTCTTTTAATGACAATAATTTTACTATATTTACTTCGCTACCAGTGTCAAGTAAAAATCTTGATTTCTGATTAAAGAATTCCCTAGCTTGACACATATAATGTGATCTTTAAAAAGTTGTGCCTTTAATTTAAATGCTCTTGAAATGTTAAGGCTGTTGATTGAATTTCCTGGACCGATCGTTCGCCGTTCTGAATCGACCCTGTCTCGTTTCCCGAAGTTGATGGTTCTGTCATTGAACTTGAATTCGACCAGCTCTTTTTTCATTGTTATATTTTAATTTCCTGCATACTCCAATTTCATGACCTAGTTTCTTACAATATTTACAAACAATTGTTTTGTTAATAATTGCGCTATTACTTTCTGCCGTCTGCCGATGAATATTTGCTGACCAATTGTTTGGTTTTGCATTTTACCCAGTATTCGTAACCCAGTTCTTCTGATTCTCTTGTGGCTGTTTTATAAATTGATGATTTGATCTTGACCTACATACCTTGGCCATGTGACCTACTTTGCCACAGTTGAAACATGTAATTTTCGCTGCTTCTTGTTTCGGACTTTTTGATTGTGTTTTCTTATCTAATTTGAATGACGTTTCCTCCTGCTGAGCCACCGCAAATGCTTCCTCAATTGTACTCGGATGACTTGCCTTTACTAACATTTTTATAGGTTGTCTTAATCCCTCAATAAAAATACTTAATGTTTGGGTTTTTAAAATTCCCTCTATGACTTCTGCCACTGCTACACTTTTATCTTTGGTTTGAATATTTAACGTTAAATGAAATAGTTTTCTAACCGACTATAAAATGTACTAATTTCTTCATCATATTTCTGACGAGTTGTGGTCAAACAATGTTTGAACTTAATTCTGCTGGTACTCCTAACCGTCTACGTTGTATTGGCAAATGTAATGTATTCCTACCAGTATCAGGATTTTGAAGTCCTAACAAAGTACTCTGATTTTGTACTGTATTTTCTACTTGGTTGCTAACACTGACCCTACCAGATGTTGTTTGACTTGCCCTACTATCATCTGAATCAAATGACCTATCTGGAATAAATGTTTCGTCTTTACTATCGCTCTGTGTTGAGTTATTAATACTACCACTTTCGTCACTCATCAATTAAATATAAATAGAAAAATATGGATAGAAACTTATAGATATGCTTAAAATATATATAAAAACCAACTTACAATACCAATAAATTTAACATTATTGAAGTTGTTCCTATGTTGCCTTTGAAAAAGTTGAATGCTGAATTTGTTTAGAATGCTCTATAATTGACTGGAATGCTTCGCAGTTGACTGGAATGCTCTGTAGTTGACTGGAATGTCTTGTAGTCGAATGAAAATGCTTTGTGGTTGAATGAAATGCTCTGTAGTCGAGTGGAATGATCCGTAGTTGACTGGAAATGCTTTGTAGTTAAATGAAATGCTCCGTAGTTGAGTGGAATGATCCGTAGTTGACTGGAATTATGCACCTTGACTGGTTCAATAACAATTTAACTCACCTTGATTGAATAAACGCGTCTTGTTTGAATTAATGGTTCTTTTGATCCGCTGCCACCAATGTTACAAGTCGGTTGACCGTAGCCTCGTACTTGTAGAGTTTGTAGGTAGATTTAGTAAATAAAGTAACACACACACGTTTAATATTCAATTAATAAAGTTTATTGCGTTCTGAACATATGCAGACAATGGCACTCTCCATTCTCCACTCCCTGTCTTACCATCTTAACGTTCCTTATATCTAAACTTATCTAGGACAATCCCTCCTATATAAAAGTGCTTACTTGCAGTTTTCGGGATTGTGCCTGTTTACACTAATTTATAATAATCATTTTATTTCATAATTCTAAATGTTTTACAAATACTGCTACATCCTTACTTACTTCCTATGTTTAATAATACTAATCCATAACAATAATTTATTTTTTCATTCGAAGTCTATAATAAATCTTGCATTATCTTTTCCCCTATATATAAGAGATATGGGGGGCACACGCCCCTCATTATAATTTTTAACCTCATCGGAGGTTATCTGAATATGCCTCGGTAAGAATATATTGATAGTGCCCTCCGAGGCACTATCAGTCAGCTTGCACGCTGTTGATTTCCCATATTTGGTGTCCACCACGCTCATAGCCAATATTTGGTAACTAGCACCCACAGCCAAATCGCCAACTGACTTGTTGCTGTTAATGGCTTGACGCTTGAGGTTAATCAGGAACGCCATTTTGATCTGGGTAAAAAGTAAAAAAATTATAAAACATTGCCACACTTGTAAGACACTATATAGAATATCCAGCCAGATTAAGTATAAATTTTTTTTTTTTTTAACTGCCTGATGGCTTTTTATTATAACGATCAATGATCTTTAACAATACATTTCAGAGGTATACATAAATATAAGATACTAATGAATAATATTTTGTAGATATATATAAACAAAAACATGTTTGGGTTATCACTCCCAATGGAGAGGCCCGGTCTTAGTCTAACATTTTATACTAAGTCATATGGTCTTCGGCGTTTGAGACGCATTATGTCTTGAGAGTTGTCAAGTATTTGAATTGCTGCTGGATTGGTTTGTTGATCTAACCTTATCTCGTGTTTTCGGGCAAACTTTGTAATCTCGTCCTGGACTGAGGGCATCATCAAGTCTCGGTGGATAGTGTCATTTCTGTCGTACCGGTACGCTGCGACAATAGTACGGAGGGCAATGTTTTGACAGCGTTGAATAATCTCAATATTGGACTTACTGGCACAACCCCACAGTTGTATTCCATAGGTCCATATTGGTTTAATTATCGCTACGTACAAAAGACGTTTGCTTGTAAGGTCTAGTTCAGAGTGTCTTCCGATTAGCCAATAAAGTTTCCTCAATTTATCTTTAATTTGCAACTTTTTCTGTCGAACGTGATGTTTCCAGTTTAATGTGCATTCCTAGATATTTTGCAGCATCGTTCTGTGGGATGATCTGTTGATCCAACATTACTGGACAATAAACACTGTTTGGTATCGAAGGGTGAAGTGGACTGTATTTTTTTGGTAAGGTAAAGGCTACGCAATAAATCAGACTCGATAAGCTACAAATCAATGCCGGTTTGCGGCTTACTATTAAACAAGAAAAAAATATAGGTAAATGTTGTATAAGTGGCACAAAAGGTGCTGGCCAGAAAAGGGGAATAATTAACTAACGCTACAATATACGAAGCAGACGTCAAGAGGATGCCGATTCAACGAAATATGAATGGCTACTTAAGGCGACAGCAACTACGGAAGCGGGGCTGTTCATTCAGCGGCAAGGTGCCGTTGTGAACGACAACTCTTTTCTTATCTTTTAATTATTTGTTTTTGGAAACATCGATTTTTTATTATATTTCAAATTATATTTTTTTTAAAAAGGTGTTACTTGTTTTCTTTACTCCCGTTCTAGAGTGATCTATTTTACATTCTCACGTGTGCGTACGGGGACATTAATTGTGGTGTACAACACTATCGAAAAAGGTAACAAGACATTGTAGTACTTACTTTCTCGTCCAGTACTCGCTATCGTGGTCAGTCGAGAAAGGGTAATACCTTGCCTAGGTTAAAGATATCTCACCCTCGAACATAGTACTCGTTATCGCGGTCAGTTGTTCGAGAGTAAAGTAACCTTAGAGTCGTATAGTGTAAATCCTGTTGTATCATATTTAATTATCCTTTTGTGCAGTACTCGTTATCGTGGTCACCAAAAGGAGAACTTAAATAAGCTTATACTGCAGGTGTCGATAACTTACTTGTTTGACGGTTTGGGAATCGGAAACCAAAAATATACGTACCTATACCTGTTATATAAGCCAAGCCTTTGCGTGGCGTATACGACAAAGTGGCGCCCAACGCGGTTCTTATCCACGGCCGGAGACATTTTTTTTTTGATTTTTGTGCCCTGGTACCTCAACCTTGGCACGTTTTTATTTTTTCAAAGTGTTTTTGTACAAGTGAAGTACAACAATTGTGCACGTTTTAAAACCCGGAGCGAGTTTAGTTTTTTTTTTGCGTGTGAGTAAAACATACGCGCTCGATATTTTTGTCCAACCGACACAGCATTTTTGTGCCGCGTGAGTACAATTTTGCTAACCATGCGTCTGCGCATATACGCCAAGGTGAGCAATGTTTGGTAATATACTTACATATTAATATTAGGATTATAGATTAGTTTTTTTTAAACGATTTAAATAGAATTTTAGTTCAATAATTTTTCAAAACTTTTATTCAATTTTAAATAACCACAAAAATTTTAAGTTAAGTTTTAAACAAGTAGATTAGGTTCTTGAAAGAAACTATTTAAATAGGATTTTTTTTTTTAGTCCAATATTTTTTTTTCTCTCTCTCTTTTTCTTTTCAAAATTTTTATTCGATATTAAATAACAGCAAAAATATTTTAATTTAATTGATATATTTACGTATTAATAGTAGGATTATAGATTAGCTTTTTTAATAATTTAAATAGTTATTACTAGTTTAATTTTCTTTCGTCTTTCAAAATCGTATTTAGTTTATTTCGAAAAAAAATATATATTTTAATTTTATTTCTTAAATTATTCAAAAATTGAGTAGTTAGTGCTAAGTATAAAATATATATTAATACAAATCAACCACCTTCATTAAAAATAAATTTCTTTAAACAAACTCATAAATTCAATTAAATCTTAATGTGATATGAATGACAATTTACTATTGAAATGATGTATATATGAATGACAAATTACTAAATTAACAGATATATATTCACATAAAAAATCAGAACTTATTCGCCTATGCAAATTTAAACAATTAAAAAGCGTAGGAACCGTAGATAATCTAAGAGCTAAGTTGTCAAAATATTACAAAGGGATCATAGCATTAGACGACATTGAAGAAACCTTAAGCGAATCACAAAAACACGAAATTCAAAAAAATTCAATAAAAGATAAAATCGACATTAAAGATTTACTTATACAAAGTAACTTAAGCGATTCAAGCCCAGAAACAAGTTATAGTACTAAAAATAGATCAATTACTAACGACCTTTAAATATAACTAACGATTTAAGAAATAACGCAAATAAATTAATAACTCGGCTAGACAAAATTTTAGACACTAGTAATACATTATATCAAAATATTTTAGAGCAAACCTCTGACAAAAATTATAGTAATCTAATAAACCTAGACCCTAACGAGACAACCCAAAAAGAGCCCATATACGAAGAAATCTATAGTCCAAATAAAATAGGGTCAGACTTAAGTACTACCTTTTTTGGTAACTCGAGCTTTATACCACAAAGCACTCCTGAGAAATCACCTATAGCAAATTTGGCGTATACGTATACACGTATACAAAAAAACTGTGACTTAGGATTTTTAATATTTTTCAAATGATATTGTAACAATATAGTAGTAGCCTTATATTAAATTTTCAAGCTTTTTTAAACGACAAATAAAATTTTATTGATATTTTTAGAAAAAAACTAAAAAAATATGGAAAATGAAAATGTGCCTAAATAGTTCAAAATAAATCAAAACATTTTGAAAATGTTACCGTGTATAAAAAATGCTAATATAAACATTCTGTCAAAATTTCATGTACCTCAAAGGTTAACAGTGCTAATCTGAATTTATTCTAGAGACAGTCATTAGCCTAGAGCGTACGAGGGTAAGGTATAAAGTTGGCTTACCGCGTATTATCTAATACGGGTGATACCACAGAGTGTTAAAATTTTATCTATGTATATTGAGTATACGTTATCCTAGGATATGGCTAAGTATTGGTTTGTTGGCTGAATTAACGCATATACTGAATCTTTCTGTTTTATAGGTAGTGGAATTCCTTTATATACACGATATTCTCTGTTATGGACGATCGGAATGGATATTATGAACACTAATGTATCTGCTACTCTTATCATTAGTAAGCTACTTATTCTTATCAATTTAAGTATATTCTGTATTGTGACTTGCTCGGAGAAAGTCTCTATTGAATCTATTTGTATCCTAACTTGTTGTAACTCTGCTAAGACATTTGTTGCAGAAATAATGCTAGAATGCATATGACCCAATTGAGCAGTGTTAATTATTGCTACCAGATTGTGAGTTTGAAATGAATGTTATGCTAAAAGAATATTTAACTCCTCAGTTTTTTCATTCATTATCTGTCTAACTTCCATTTCATTTATTCTTTTATCGGCTCTGTTTGCTTTATTTTGCCACTTATTTATATTATTTATTATCGCTGTTTCGCTTTGTTGTATTTTCAATATTTCTTCGTCCACATCATGTACTGTTGACTGTACTCTCCGCGTTTGTTGTTGCATATCATGAATTACCCTAATTTGTTTTTCATTTATTTCGTTTATTTTCTTATAAAAAAATTCATAGTTTTCAACTGAACATATTCCAAACAATGTTTTGGATAATCTACCAATTCCGTTTATCAATCTTTCTTCTGTAACGTTCACTCCTACTAACTGCATAATTTATCTGTTTTTGCGTTTTCTCTATATCATGGATATATGACGTCGTCGTTGTATTAAATTAGTCCCATAAATACGACCAAATTACAATGTGTTATATTGGAACTATTTCTGTGTTTTTTGCTATCTTTAAACAATGTTGTACCATTTCTCTTTGAAATTTCTTTATTTGATCAAAATTATCATAATACGTGGTTAAGTTCACATAAACTGACAATTTCCATTTTGAATTTGTTGTTTTTACATTCATCAAATGACTAAAAAAAATTCCTGATGGTGATTCAATTTTCTGTATTTGATAATTTTCTGTTAAATTTGTTGCCATGATTGGTTGTATGATTAGCATCCTGTAATAACAAGATATCACTGGTTTAATATTTATACTTATTTAACTGATTACATAGTTTTAATAGATTTTTATGTACTTTAACTAATTTTTGTTCTCTGACAATTGTTACATTTTCATAACTATTTATATTTGCTATTACATATGGTCCTAGCCACTTCTGTGCTAACTTATTATTTTGTTATTTTTCCATAAGCCAAACTTTGTCATTTATTTTTAATCTCAGTGGATTAACTTTATTATTATATCGTCCTTTTGTATTTTCTTTTGAATTTACTATACGTTGTTTTGCAATTTCATAAGATTGTTGAAATTTTTGCTTAATTTCATAATTATAATCTTTATAATTATAATTTGGTTCGGGTGTCTTCTTTAATGCTGTAGGTATTTTCCCTGGAAATCCATAAAGTAGTTCATACGATTGGATTTTTTTCGTTTCATGCTCTGTTGTATTATATACATACATTGCATATGGAATAAATTCATCCCAATTCGCTAACCCTTTGTTGACATAATGTCGCAAATAATTCCCTTGTTATGGACGCTCACTTGGCGATTCCACACAAATAAAATAAAACGAGTTTAAATTACTTTGGCTCAAAATAATATTCTTTATTTAATCGTAATAACGTTTAATTATATGAAATTTTCTGAAATGGTCTGTAATGGTCTGTTGTGACACCAACACTCACTCTACCTGCTATGTGTGCGAGCCCCGCATACGACCTGGTCGTCCGTTCAAAAAGGGTTTATTCAGCAGATTCCTTAGACCAGTCGTATGTAGAAGGGAGTCCTGCTCACCTGTGTCACACACGTATCAGTTTACAATATGATTAAACAGAAATTTACATTTATACTACAAGAACTATAGAATAATATTACTAACAGTATTCAGGGGTTTTAAACACCCCTACCCTTAAATGGAACATGGGGGCTTAATAGTCCCTATTTTCCTTTACATAAATTAACTTAAATGTTCAATTATTTTCTGAGAGCTCGGTTTCTGCAAGATACGGATTGTACATTTTGGTATTATTCTTTCTAACTTTAAATATAATGAAAATATTTAATACAATGAGGCAACTAATAAATATATATTATATTACTATATGTACATCTATCATTATACAACTTGGAGGTTCTAAGGGTAGTTTCTCTAAAGTATTTAATTCTTGTAAGCTGTGTGTGAATTCAGTGAGATCTTTTATGATCTTTACATTGATAATACTTTGGGGTATTAGTGAATTTAACAATTTTGTAAAAGAGTGTTTGACATTAAATTTAGAATTTCCGGGAACTAAATCAGCATAAGAGTTTGCTCTTATGTGATTAGAGGGTAGTAATAATGTTTTATCCGTGTGTATGTTACATGCTGTGATAATAGTCAATCGACCTACACCATAAATCTCAAAAGTAAATGTTCTGGCTGGATTTTCGCAGTATATTGTTATTATATCAGATTGTGTGTAGAATAACCAAGCATTTGATTGAGGGAGTCGGTTCCACACAGATGCATTTGTTGTCACAAGTTTTATATTGCAAGTATCGGGGAAGTTCTGTGGTTTTAACATGAGCGAAATTTCACATATTCTTGACTTAGATTTATGATGGACCGGTTGACTATTTTTACAAAGTGTATAATATGATTGTACCTCCCTGCACATTTCCCATTGCTTATTTGTCAACGAGAAAAACTTTTGTGTATCATAACTAGTTGCTATAATCTCCATACTAGGGTCAATTAAGATAAATCTCTGGCTGTCGTATATAATAGGTAACGGAATTACTTTATAGGCACTGAAATCAATGGTTTGTACTAGTGGAATTTTTATTACAAATATAAGGTATTGACCTTTATGACAAATTTTTATTTCAGAAATTTTTATGAAATCAGAAATAGATTCTGTTTTAATCTCAAGTGGGAAAGTCGTCCCTATTGGGATGTTTGCCTTAATTTCACGAAGTTCCGTTAACCAACGCTGGTTGTACAATACACTGGTGTGTAATTTCCCATTTAAGGCAGAATCAATTATTGCCAAAAGATATTGTGTCTAATATGCGTATTGATTCAGTAGGACTTCGAAGAAGAGAGTCTGTTCTAATAGCGTTGTTCTGATCTTTATTTGATCAATGTCCTTTGCGTTTTTCTTAGCTTGTTCGCTTAGTAGCTGCATGTTCTGTTCAAGTTTTTGCTGGTTTGTTAATATCTGGTTTAATGTGTTATTACTTATTATGTTCATTGGTTGTCAATTCAATGATTCGAGTTTGCTCCGATGATAAATTGATATCTTTTGCTTTACTTTTAACTAATTGAGTTATTTTGTTGAAGATAAATCCGAAATCAATGTTCTCAACATTACCGAATAGTACGTTGACCACCCGAATAACGGCATTGCTAAGTCCACGACAGGTTCTACTTTTAGACTGATCATTGTTTCCTATAGTTTATAAAATATTTTGGTGATTTTGATCAATTTCATGGAGGTATGGAACAGTTGCTTGCGCAAACTGTCGGCAGCTTTGAGTATTTTCTGGATTTTCGATTTTCTGACGTATCTCACTACAGAGTTGAGATGTAGTATTATAAAATCTGGATAACGCTAGGTATCTCGTTGTGTAATATTCTAGATTAAGGAAATTTATTAGCTTCCAGTCGGAGTCTGTAACTTTTAGTTTGCTTAGGAATTTGTAATAAAGTCATTCCGTGTTGTTGAAATATGTTATTGTGGCTACATCCGTGGGTGGAAAATTTTGACATTCCGTCACCTTTGTTTGTACGATTATTGAGGTGACAAGCAGATACCCAATGATTATTGCTGAATTGTTCATTTTCAATTTCATGTTCAAATTCTGTAAAACAGTGATGGGTTATCATTAGTATCATTCATAGAATGGTTTTAATAGGTTTGGGTGAACCTTTTGCCTTTTTGCCTTTTTCTTTATTGTTACGTTTTTATTGATAGGGTCAACTTTTAAAACTTCAAAAGTGCCTAACCATTTTGGAGTTAATTTATTGATTGAGGTTTTGTCTT
Organism: Macrosiphum euphorbiae; assembly: GCA_949089665.1. Lineage (NCBI taxonomy): Eukaryota > Metazoa > Arthropoda > Insecta > Hemiptera > Aphididae > Macrosiphum > Macrosiphum euphorbiae. The sequence goes on along the minus strand of CARXXK010001250.1, from coordinate 514,649 downwards.
GTAGCAGAACCTTCTGTCTTACCTCAAAGATTCTGTTATTGCCATTTTTTTCATATTGAACTTTTGATTTGTGTTTAGCTTCAATCAAATGCTTTTTAGCTATTGCATGTGATTCTTGCAATTGCAACCATACACACCGTCAAGCCGAGTTTGATTGTCGGCAGACGTGGACGCAATGGACATGGTCGCCATGGGCTGTGACGATGACTGGGAGCTTTAGTGGGTACTGTCGCAACGTATTTTGTAACCCTGCAGTAACTTCATCAACTCCGTTAGGTCCACGGGAGACAATAACATCGCTGATGTATCGATCATTTCCTCGAAAATCGATGTCACAAATTCTATCGACAATTCTTCCAAGCATGTGCTCATAAATTGGCGAGCCACGAGCAACAAGGCCTTGATTCTGTCTCTCATTGGAGTATCCTCCATATTGCATTCCTCCAGTAGCTCGTCGAGGGCCAGATTCGTAGCCGTCTATTTCTTTGGGTTCATCAGTGTGGAAAAATGTTCCGGGTGCCAAACTGAAATGTAAAATTGCGATCCCACCTTCAGTTTGAAATCCGTCAACAGCTGTGTGACGTGAAACAGATTGTCCACACTCAATTTCTCTATCTCCATAGCAGTCCGAATTTGTAGCAGCGGAATATTGGTAAACGCTGTCGACGTCGTCTTCACCTTCTTTGTCGGAACCGCAGTAATCTGCGCTGCAGTATTCGGCGCATTCCTCTTCCTGCAAGTCTTCTCCATAGCGATTTCCGAACATGAATTGTTGTCTCCGGCAAACATACTCACAGTCAGCCAGGGTAGGTCTGTGTAGTATGTCGAGAGTAGACTGACCGTTCATTGTACTCTACGTTCTTTTATATGCGTTTATACACATTGTCTCGTATGCAAAAATTTTGACAATTTGGCAATACATACAAAAATATAAAACATTCATCTTGTCATGGCAATATGCCATTTTTTTGATTTAATGATATAATATATATTTTTAACGAAGCCACCCAATTATGACGTCATCGCGCGAAAAAACGAACTGGGTGCTTGCTCAAATTATTCTATAATTTCGACGACGACGACGACGACATACGCGGGTCCCCTCTGCTCTATACTGAATCTTTTTGCATCATGGCTTTGTGCCAAATCTTTTTGCACGCGTATATTCGTACATATTATCGGCACACACCCGCAAAGGGGCGGCCACAGTACAATGCGGCAAAAATATTTAGCACAAAGCCATGATGCAAATTGTGCAATGATTGTTCTTATTGTTCTTTTTGGCCTATCTTTAGTATTGAAGGTGTTAGCGCTCTTTAGGAATTCCATTGTATCGATGTAGTTTTCATTTATGTTTTTGTTTATATTTTTTAGTAGCGTAATTGATTGTAGTACGATACTACAGTAGTTATCACGTTTATTTTTATTTTTGCAGTATTTTTCTATTTCCCAAGTGTCTCCGAAATTGTTTATATTATCTTTTACCGTGTCTTGTGTATATATGATTGGTATACTTTTGTCGTACATAATGGTTTCCTTAATTTCGTTGAAAAATGTCCCAGGAGATACCGTAATTTTTGTGTCTTCTCCCGTTCCTGTTGTGCCTTCAGTTTTTGTTGTTGATAACAATAGCAATAATATCAGCATCTAGAAACATTAATCGTATTTTTATTTGTAATTTCTATTTTTTAATATTTATTATACTATTTTATTTTATATTCTTGCTGTGGTTTGTATAATATAAGAGTGCCATGGTGTTTTGCCTAGTTTTCGTTTTTTTTTGTGTACGCTTGTACTATGTTTACGTACGTCTCTTGTCGGTGATCCCACGGTTGTGCGTTTGTTGTGTTTTCTTTTTTATTATTATTATTATAAAAATTCATACTGTTGCTAAATTTGTTGTTGGCGTTCAGGAATCATATGTTTGTAGCTCTTGTTGTTTTTTTTTTTTATTTAGTGTAAATCAGTAAATCTGTTGAGATCAGTATTGTGGTACAGTTCTTCCGAGCGACATCTCGATAATTTCTTTTTTTTTTCTTTGACTCAATATGGACCCGGTAACTAAAACGTATGTTTTAAAAAATGGTGCATATAACCTTTTTTTTTTATGTAATAATTTTCGATTAATTACAGTAGGTATTTTTTTATTTAGTAAGAGGCCAGCCCAACATCACGTTAGAGGTCGTGTGGCCGGAGGGGTTTTCTCCGCCAACCAATGACGTTGTAATTGCCGCATTGGTGGAGGAAGATGGTGACCGTTTTGGCTACACTGAAGAAACCGATTCTGATAAGTGTCCGAAATATGTTGTCTTGATAAATAAATCGGTTTTTTTTTTTTTATTTAATCTTGGGTTTTTCTTAATTTTTTTTATTTTTCTGGTTGTAATTAATGTGTTTTTTATTTTTTATATTATTGGGTGAGTACATTTTTTTTTTTTTATATATATTATTAGTATTATTATTTATTTATTTAATTTAATTCTTCGTAGTATGGCTTTAGTCTGTCTACGTGTATAGTATCCGTCGTTTCTATTCCTTTTAGTATTAATGCAATTTTGTAATTTAGGTCCGAAATTTTTCCTAAAATTTCAAAAGGCCTCTGTATTTGTGCGCCAATTTCATTGTTTCTCCTTGTTTCTGAAATTTTATTTTTACTAGCCCCTTTTGGCCGAGTTGGTATTCTACAACACATTCTTAAAACACATAAATTACAACCTGAAAAAAAAATAAAGAAAAACCCAAGAGGAAATAAAAAAAAAAAAACCGATTTATTTATCAAGACAACATATTTCGGACACTAATCAGAATCGGTTTCTTCAGTGTAGCCAAAACGGTCACCATCTTCCTCCACCAATGCGGCAATTACAACGTCATTGGTTGGCGGAGAAAACCCCTCCGGCCACACGACCTCTAACGTGATGTTGGGCTGGCCTCTTACTAAATAAAAAAATACCTACTGTAATTAATCGAAAATTATTACATAAAAAAAAAGGTAATATGCACCATTTTTTAAAACATACGTTTTAGTTACCGGGTCCATATTGAGTCAAAGAAAAAAAAAAGAAATTATCGAGATGTCGCTCGGAAGAACTGTACCACAATACTGATCTCAACAGATTTACTGATTTACACTAAATAAAAAAAAAAAACAACAAGAGCTACAAACATATGATTCCTGAACGCCAACAACAAATTTAGCAACAGTATGAATTTTTATAATAATAATAATAAAAAAGAAGACACAACAAACGCACAACCGTGGGATCACCGATAAGAGACGTACGTATAACATAGTACAAGCGTACACAAAAAAAAAAAAACGAAAACTAGGCAAAACACCATGGCACTCTTATATTATACAATCCACAACAAGAATATAAAATAAAATAGTATAATAAATATTAAAAAATAGAAATTACAAATAAAAATACGATTAATGTTTCTAGATGCTGATATTATTGCTATTGTTATCAACAACAAAAACTGAAGGCACAACAGGAACGGGAGAAGACACAACAATTACGGTATCTCCTGGGGCATTTTTCAACGAAATTAAGGAAACCATTATGTACGACAAAAGTATACCACTCATATATACACAAGACACGGTAAAATATAATATATACAATTTCGGAGACACTTGGGAAATAGAAAAATACTGCAAAAATAAAAATAAACGTGATAACTACTGTAGTATCGTACTACAATCAATTACGCTACTAAAAAATATAAACAAAAATATAAATGAAAACGACATCGATACAATGGAATTCTTAAAGAGCGTTTACACCTTCAATACTAAAGATATGTCAAAAAGAGGAATACAATTCATAGGAGATTTCTACAACTTCTGTTGCAATGTAGCAACGGATAAACAAATTAAAAATTTTTATAATAATGAAGAAAAATTAGCTGAACAGGCAGAAAAACTTAAAGATATCTTTGTCTCTGACCACAAGGACCTATCACAGATAACCTCGCAGTTAAATAATTACGCAATGACCACAGGAAATAGAATAGAATTATTAAAAAACAATTTTAAAAACTTTGTCAAAGAAGAAAAAGACAACATGATGTTAGAAAAAATTAACTATAATAATCTAATACAAGGCACGCAAGAAATAATGTTCAATATTGCTACCAGCTTGGTAAGATTTATTAATTATGAAAGAGACTCCAGTACACAGCTCACACTGAAAATTAGGCAAAATACCTCCACGAGTGATCAATACCGAAGTATTATTTTACGACCTGAACAAACTTTCAAAACTACTAATGGAAGACGGATACGAATTAGTAATCAAATTAGAAAATATTTTTTCATATTATAATCTACCAATTGTTGAATGCCAATTTTCAAAATCAAAAATCATAATTAAATTAAAAATACCACTTAAAGAAAAATCGACAAATTGGAAACTATTTCAATACATTTTAAATTTCAAGATTCTATATGCCTAATATTTTCCGACAAAAAACGTATGTAGCAGTAAACACCGAAAACGACGATCACAGAATAGTTTCAGGTATGGGACTACAGCACTGTGACCCTCCAATAACGGACTTATGCTACATCCCTAAATTCACTTCGGATATCACGCTAACACCAAAATGCGTGAAAGCATTGTTCAAAAATCTCCCACTAAGCCAAATAAACAAGTTCTGTTACTCTCAATGTGTCAAACAACAAGAAAATGAAGAAGTAATAATTAAACAAATAGGAGTAAATACTTTTGCAATTACTAATACGAACTAAGCAATCTAAACAAATTCACTATACAAAGAATATTACCCACATCATGGACCAACATAAAATCTTTAAACATTGGTCACGAGGCACAGAAAGATCAAAATATATACTTCTCAAATCTAAGCGAAATACTAAATGAAGACTGGACCAAAGAAATTCCGAACTATCACATAACCAGACAGTTAAAAGATCCCGAAGAATATTTTAAAAAGGTCATCCTAGAAAAAATGCCACAACCTCTGATAAATGACTTCCTTGGCGATATTATATACTTAGGATGGTTAGCAATACTGACCATAGCCATAGCATTTTTAGCATACAAATTATTCCCCGTCCTAATAAAAATAGATTTACTAAATCCCCCACCGATACCGGCGAGACAATAAAAAAAAAAAAAAACTTTTAATATAGAAAAAAAAATAATATTAATTTTAATTATTAAAACATATATAAAAAAAAAACGCTCAAGTTATTTCAGATCCCACAAACACAACAATATTAGCTCTAAATAAATATTTACAGATGAACGACATCGAAAAACTCGCACAGAAAAAAAAATAAATAAACTACAAAGAACAATAAGAAAAGCGAAAGGGAACATTAAAAAAGTTGAAAACGGTGAAAGTCCCGAGAACAGACACCAACAACGTAGACAGAATATGAAAGATACCAAAGAAATTGATAGAAAAATCCGGGAGGGTTTTGAAAATCTCATAAATTTTATCAAATCCCTTGAATAATTTTCCTTTCTCTAAATATGACCCCGAACAAAAACAAATTTAATGTAACCACAAAAATTCGATTTTCAAATATTATAATATTTAACACCTTTTTTTAGGAAAATACTAAGTATATAATCTAATACCAGATTCAAAAAAAAAAAACAATTAATCAAATTATAGTAAAACAAGAAATTATGTAACATTATGAAATTCGTATATTCATATATATTTATTATTAATTTGATTTAAGTAATAAAAAGAGTAAGTAAATTCTATAAATAAAAAAAAAGAAGTGTAAAAATATATATACAAATAAAAAACAAAAAGAATAGAATGTATTTTCAGCACAATCAAAACTCACGAGTCAACAGACAACAAACCGCAACAATCTTCTGAGACAAAGGGCGAATATAATGTTTTCAAAGTAGACAAAAGCATTAAAACCAATAATTATAAAAACAATAAACAAATACCTTTTTCATACAAAGACAAGAGGAAGAGACTGCAGTCAAAACAGAAGTTTGGAAAAATAATATATGAGAATATATATAAATAAAAAAAAATATATATATACAGATTATAAGAAGAAAAACTAAAACAAGCAAGATAATAAACACCTTACAAATACAAAGGAGAAGAAAAATTAACTACCACAGAATCAAAAAAAAAAAAACAAAAATCCCGTAGAAGAACAATAATCATTTACTGCCATTTGTCGAAATAAAAATATTATTAATAATGGCCTTTGTTGTCGATGTTATTGTGATCAATAAAAAAAAAAAAAAATATATTATACTTCAAGCTGAGAAAAATCTCTAAGAAAACATTTTCCACAAAGAGCAAATCAATAAATTATTATAACCTTATATGTATTCACATACATTTTTGTATCTATATTCTGAGTAAAAATTTCATACATTATAATACAGTATAAAATATAACTCAATTTATATTTATATTATAAAAAATTATTAATCATTAATATGTATTTATGAATTATATGTTTCTAATTGTTTCTAGATCCTCACATAATATTGCCACAGGTAGAGATTTTTTTTGTATTAATATTCTGAGTTAATTTTATACAGTATAAAATAATTACGGCGGTTGAAATATCGATTTGTCTGTTTTAAATTTAATTTGTTGTAATTTGTGTTAATTATTTTGTATGTTTAATTCGTGAATTGTGGCTATTGTCATTCTTTTTGGAATATTACTATATACGTTGGAATAATTGTATAAGATTACTTCGTTAGAATAGTCTACTATCTGGGTTTCTAGCATTAAATGTTTTTCGCTGAATAAGCGGTCTGTAGGATTTATTTTATAATGTGTTAGTATATCATGGCTTGTTTAAAAAAAAAAAAAAAAACGCATTAAAAAATAAATTAGTAAAATAATAGGATTAAAATTAACATTTAAGCATAATTTTATAGTCAATGACGCGAATAAGCCGAGACAGAAATATAGTGTAAAGATAGATTAGTATTTAATGTAGTAATAAGACAATTGTATATGTAAAAAATTATTAAAAAATGAGGGCATTTTTTTTTAAAAAACAAAGGGGACTGTCGTATATTGTAGACAGTCGTCAAAATATTATTTCATATAATGTAATAGAGGTGGAAACTTTTTTATTGTAAACATTGACATAGGTCAGTGAAGCATATGTGCTGAGACAGCGATAAGATTACTATATAACACCGCCGCACACGCAGGCACGAGGAGTCCCGTTGTCGCTGAGTGAACCGGCGAGGACGTATGTACTGTGGTCGTACGTGTGAAACGTCGATCGTAGTATGGGCTAGGCGATCTGAATTCGCCAAGTGTATTTTATTTGTGTTTGTTTTTCAAATATAATAAAAGTGTTTCCGACCTGAAAACCCGAGTTACAATTATTTAAGTCATTCTTAAGTTCTTACCTTTAATAGGAGCAGCGCCGGGATATACTTACTATGTGTCAATGAGGTGTTATTAAACTGAATAGTGGCAAGGTATATGTAATCTTTGAGTCATTTTACTAGATTGGAAAGAACTTAGGATTGACAAACGCACACCATCGTACCTCCAAGTTAACAGTGCCATTCTAATTAATTTTAGAGAGTGTCATTAGCTAGAGAATACGAAGGTGAGGCGTATAGTAGGTTTACCACGTATTATCCAATACGGGTGATACGACAGTATGGTCTACCCGAATCCACGTCGAGCGATCTCCCTACTAAAATAATCATCGATAAGTTTACTGTACGCGATATATTTTCTAAACTCTCTGCCGATATACACACTGATTTCAAATCGTTTCGTCTTTTGTTGCTTCTTCCTCCCTTAATATACCTAATAATAATGTTGAACAATTATTGGTCCGCTTCTCTCATAACTCCTTAAATTTTGTAATTGGCCGTGTTTACATACCACCTTCGTCGCCCATTGATCTTTATACTACTCATTTAAATACTATTGATTTTATTGTTCAAAAATACCCAAACCATAGTTTTATCCTCACTGGTGATTATAATCTACCATTTATTTCATGGTCAAATGATACACATGGTCTTTGTTTCCTAACTCAAACAATCTCTGAATATACTTCCATTCCTGAAAGACTTGCCATAAACGGATTCTTGCAACATAATTACATATTAAATTCTCACCACTCTCTTCTCGATCTGATATTCTCTAACCTTAGCTCCATAACTGTTAAACAAGCTCTTGACACAACCGTGCCTGCCGACACTTACCATCCACCTCTCTCACTCACTATAAATCTCCCCATTCCTGCTCCTCAATCTACTCTCCTCAAATCATTTTATAACTTTAGCAAGGCAGACTACATACAGATCACTAAATTCTTTAATTATTTCAATTGGAAACGTACCTTTCTACCATACTCCCCAGATGATTCCATGTCTGTCTTCCTTGATGCTCTCCATTATTCAATTATATCTTTTGTTTCTAAGATCTCTTTTTGCCCTTCCACTTTTCCGTCATGGTACACTAAGGAGCTCAAAGAACTAGTGTTTGCTAAGTCTCGCGCTCATGGCAAATTTAAGTCATCCCAGCTATTATCAGATTACAAGCATTTTTCACTTCTTCGAGCTAAATTTAAATTCATCTCCAGGCAATGCTACCTTAATTTTGTCTCTAGTACCGAGTCCTCCCTATTACGCAACCCACGATATTTTTGGAGTTTCTTTAGAAAAAACCGCTCTTCTCAATCTATACCTTCAAGTGTTACACTCAATGGTATACAGAGTACATCTAATTCGGACACAACTATCCTTTTTGCTACATATTTTTCTTCTGTATTCACCCAGCCTTCACACCGACTCCATCCCAAACATTACATCCTACCTGCCACTTTCCACTACCGTCTAATGCCTATTTTTCAATTAGTGACTTCTACCAATGGTTATGTTCCCTTCGCAATATAAAATCTGTTGGTCCAGATGGTATCCAGGGTGATTTTTTGCACAAACTTCGATCTGTTCTAGCAGAGCCGTTACGGTTTTTATTTAGGCGTTCTATTGACTCAGGTATCTTTCCATCTGCTCTTAAACTTGGCTCAATTAGACCCATATTTAAGGCTGGTGATTCTACTGATGTTTCAAACTATCGTCCAATAACTATCCTCCCACATTTATCCAAATTATTTGAAACGCTTCTCCTTAACTCGATTCGCTCTTCCTTGAATCATATCCTATTTGATGAGCAGTATGGCTTCCGTCCTAGTAGATCAACTGTTACATGTAACCTTAGTCTTCATTCATATATATACGATTCTTTTCGAGATAACTGCCAAGTAGATGTAATCTACAAAGATTTCTCCAAGGCTTTCGATCATAATCATCTTATGTCAACACTTGACTCTATAGGCATCGGCGAACCTCTACTATCCTGGCTTCACTCTTACATCACAAATAGGATACAATGGGTAACTGTTGATTCCACCTCTTCTGACCACTTTACCCCCTCCTCAGGTGTACCACAAGGTGCTGTTCTTTCTCCTCTTCTATTTACCCTATTCGTAAACTTAGCCAACTCCGTCCTCCAGCATGCTAAACTTCTTATCTTTGCTGATGATATAAAAATATTTTTCCGTATAAAATCCATCTCTGACTGTCACCTTCTTCAAAACGACTTTCAACGATTAGTGACATGGGGCGAATCTTTGGGGCTAGCTCTTAATATTACTAAATGATCAGTAATGACTTTTTGTCGTATTAATGCAGTAATTAAGCATACTTACTCCGTAAACAATACCCCCTTAACAACTTGTAATAATTACATAAAAGATTTAGGATTCACTCTTACTCGGAACCTGTGCCCTAATATGCACATTCAGATAATCTGTTGTAAGGCTCTTAAACTGCTAGGTTTCATAAACCGTATCTCTACAGACTATCACTTGCTCACACCACTAAAAACTATTTTCTGTTCTTTAGTCCGTCCCATCCTTGAGTATGGTACTGTTACGTATCTCCTTGGAGGTCCGTGCACAAATAAAAACAACGAACACTTTCGAACTATATGTTACTTTCTATATTAACTTGAAAAGAAAACTTACAATACACTTAATGATTATTAATGTTTTAAAAAAATGGTCTGACAATAATAATGTTCTGGCGCGAATCACAATGTTCCGTCATACTGCTCTGAAATGCCACTGGCACGGCTTGCTATCAAGGCCGTGCCTGTAGCCAGCGCTTGCCTGGAATTGCTGTCGCAGCAATTCCAGACAGTCGCCGTCGTACAATATTATATTATACACTATTATATATATATATATATATATATATATATATATTAACTAACTAATATAGCCAGGGGTTCTTAACACCCCCCACTTAAATGGAACTTAGGGACCTAATGTTCCTATGTTCCGTACATATGTTTCATAACTAATTTATGATTATATGTTTACTTAGTATTCAGTGATAAAATATCCGGTAAATCCGGATAGTACATTCTAATTATGCTGTTTCTAAACTTAATAGCTAATCCACTAACTACGGATATTATAGTTAACATTAAGATAATACAAAAGTAACATATGAAATTCCATTTGAAATATTATTAGAGACTCTGTTGTTACCTTTGGTAACTTACTTATTTCTATTAACCTTTTGGATTAAGAATTAAAATCGTGTACGATACTTATGTCTTTTAGGTTCTGGGGAATTATATTTTTTAGACTCTCTGATAATACTGATTCCTGTTTTTTGCTTTCTGGAATTAAATCCAGTATAGATACCTCTATAGATCTACTGTCGGAAATATAATGGAATTTTCTGTATGGATTTACACTCTTGGGAGGTGGTCAACCTTCCTACGCCTGAGATCTGAAATGATACTATTTGTGGAGGTTCCGCACATTTGATGGTCACTAAAGTTGGTTGTGTGTAAAATAACCATGCATTGGAATCCAATAACTTATCCCAAATGGACGTTGTTAATGTTACAAATTTTATTTTGCAAGTTTCTGGGATTGGTTGATATGTTAGAAGTGCTACTTCGCAAACGTTCGATCTCGAGCGGCGGTGAAATGTTTGACCACCTTTACATAATTTGTAAGTGTCTAAATTTACACATGATTCCCACTGTTTCCCTGTCATAGTGAAAAATTCCTCATTATCATTGTTAATTACCAAATATTCGACTTCGGGTTCAATTAAAATTAATGTATTGGTAGAATATATCATTGGTAATGAAATAACTCGATACACATTTAATACTTTACTTGAAATCAAGGGTATTTCAATAGAAAATATTAAGTACTCGTTTTGCACGAAATCGTTATTTTCAGAGATTTTGAAAGGTTGGCATGGACTCAGGTATTACTTCTATCGGGAGGTCGTTTTCCATGGGTAAGTTGATTTTAATTTCTTTTAACTCCTGTATTAATTTTCTGGGGGTAATTACGCTGGTGTGGATCTTGCCATCCAGTGCTGCATTTATAATGGCAATAAGGTTTTGTGTTTCGTAAGCATACTGATTGAGAGTTACCTCAAATAAAAAGGCTTGCTCTAACAGTTTATTTTTAAATTCTAGTTTATTGATTTTAACGATACTTTCTTTGGTCAGTCTTTGTAAATACTGCAAGTTATTATCGAGTTTCTGATGATGTTCTGCAATTTAATGTGAAGTATGATTTGCATCCAATATTTTTGCTTGTACAACTCTTGTTTTTTCTTTGACTAAATTAATATTCTGAATTTTGTTTTTGGTTAATTCTACGATCTGTTTAAATATGAATTCGGTGTCGATTTTCGAGTATGCACCATACAAAACGTTGATCAGGCGCTTGAAGGTACCTCCCAATCCTCGGCGATTTCGAATTTCATTATTTGAGTTATGCTCTATCGATAACATCGCGTTACGACGATTTAACTGAATTTCATATAAATATGGACGGGTTGCAGTAGAAAATTGGTTTACGAATTACAAATGTTTTCTATTTCTGCATTACCAAAGTTTGCTATCATTTGCTTACAAATTGTCTCCATTTCGCTATACTGGGTCATCAACTTATCATATTTTGTGGTCAAGATTCCAATGTCCACATACGTTACCAAGTTCCATTTAGTGTGAGAAGTTTTGATCATTCCGTGAGATTCATAATAGAATCCTTTGTGATCCGGGAAGGTAGTAATGTTATAATTCTCTTGAGCTTCTGATGTACTATCCCATATCCACATTATCAGGATTACCATTTTCGAGAATGACGGATTTTTCTTGGAAATTCCAGCGAATGCCATGATGGGTTTCCTGGAACAAATTCATTTTTCTCGTTTCATTTTTCGTGAAATAACTTTAGTAAATTTTGGTGTATGGTCTGATTCTTCTTGTTATTTTTTTTTATGGTTACATTTTTATTTCTTGGATTTACATCTACAATTTCATATGGACCCAACCACTTCGGGGCCAGTTTGTTTTTCGCGGCTTTTTCTTGTAGTAAAACCTTCTGACCGACTTCAAAAATTTGATGTTTTGCTGTCTTGTCGTACTGTTCCTTTGACTTGCTTTTTGCTTCCAGCAAATTGTTTCTTGCAAAAGCCTGAGCTTCTTGCATTTGTCTTTTGACTTCGAATTGGTAGTCATTATAATTGTACTGAGGTTCTGGTTCGTTAGTGAAAGATGTGGGGATTTTTACAGAATTTCCATAAACCAAATGATATGGCTGGAATTTCGTGGCTGAATGAACAGTGGAGTTATGGCAAAACATCGCATATGGGATTCTAGTATCCCAGTTTAGTTGGTCTTTTCCGATAAAATTTCGTAAATATTCTGCTAAAGAACGATGACTTCTTTCGAGACTGCCATTGCTCTGAGGGTGGTAAGGTGTGGTCGACGTCTGTCTAATTTTTAGGAGTTTACACACCTCTTTAAAAACGTTGCTTAAAAATTCCGTACCACAGTCTGTCACCAGACTTTGCGGTATTCCGTGTAAGCACACGAATTTGGTCACAAAATGTTGTGCTACCGTATTCGCTTCATGATTCTCCATGGGGGAAGCCCATGCGAATTTAGTGAGGTCATCTTGTAACGTTAAGATGAAAGCATTTCCACTATGTGAACGAGGTAGTGGTCCTACGACATCTAGGAATATTTTTTCGAAGGCTCTGGTAGCTGTGCTGGTAATCACCATAGGCTCTTTTGGTGTTCTTGTCGCTGTTTTATTCTTTTGACAGTTTGGACATTTTTTTATGAATTGTTTGATTTGTTTTCTCATGCCCTTCCAGTTATGTTCTTCGTACATCTTAATGAACGTTCTAGTTAATCCATGATGTCCTCCTAGCGGGTTTTCATGCAATTCTTTTATTTTCTGTATTTTCTGGTCTTCTGTTAATTCATCTCTGGTGTAGATACAGACTTTGATGTTCGAATTTCCAAAGGTGTTTCGAAACATGTTTCGGATGATTTCCCATTGTAGTCCATCTGCTTCACTTCCAATCCTTGGACAAGCTAGACTGGTTATTTTTAATTGCATACACAATTCTTTAAGTTTCTGTAAACAGCTATAGATTGCTTGATACGTCGACTTTTGCCAGTGATGCTCTTTTGTTAATAAATAAAATATTGTTCGTTGTTCTGACTGAATAACGGCTACATCAGTAACTGATTTTTGTTCTTTCCGCAATTGGTCCACCTGCCCGAATTTCCGTCTCATTTGAAGGGCGATACCTCGAGACATATTAAAATCAGCGGAAATGCAATGTGCTATTGATGTAGTAGATTCTGAGTCGAAAATATTACCTGTTAGCTCCATTACATTGGTAGTAGGTTTAGCTTCGGTATTAAAAAAAAATATTCATCAGAAGGCTCTGGATTGCATAGAGGTTCTGAAGTGTTTGAGACTTCCGGTGAATCTACGATTTTTATTCTGTCGGAACCATTTGTAGACGTTACCCTATCTTCTAGTCTTGGAGGTTCTGACTTGGTTTTGGATCTAGTCGTGACAGTTCTGATTCGACTCAATGCATCAGCGTTGGTGTTACTAACACCTGGCTTATAGTGGATTTCATACTCATATTCTTCCAGTTTCAACCTCCATCGGATTAATCGGGACCCCGGGTCCTTTACGTTGAAAAGCCAGCTTAACGCTCGATGATCTGTAATAATTTTGAATTTCTGACCATATAAATACGGTCGGTATTGTTTGACTCCCCATACTATTGCACAAAGTTCCTTCTCCGTTGTATTATAATTTTGTTCTGCTTTGTTTAGAGTGCGCGATGCATATGCTATCGGTAGATCTTTCCCAATTGGTCCTTGAGATAATATGCAGCCAATTGCAAAATTGCTTTCGTCACAGGTGAGATTGAATGGTTGTTCAAAATCAGGGTATTGTAGGAGAGGTTCTTTGGTGAGAATAGCTTTTAATTTGTCAAACGATTCTTGGCAAAGGTCCGACCAATAAAATGGAACATCCTTCTTTAATAATGACGTGAGTGGTTTTGCAATTTGTCCATAATTCGGAACGAAACGTCGGTAATAGCCTGACAGACCCAAAAATGATTTTATCTCCTTAGCATTTGTTGGCGTTGGAAATTTTACTACGCAATCAATCTTTTGTGGGTTAGGCCTTACTCCTTTGTCGGTTATAACATGTCCTAAATAGTTCACTTCTTTTCGCATGAATGAACATTTTGACGGTTGGAGTTTGAGGTTTGCTTCTCGTAATCTGTCGAATACTTCTTTTAATTTCCTTGAATGATCTTCAAGGTCGAGGGCATATATAATGATGTCGTCCAAATACACAAATGCTTCGATCCCATTCAATCCCGTTAATACGGAATTCATTAGACGTTGGAAAGTGGCTGGGGCTCCCTTCAACCCGAATGGTACTCTTAAAAATTCGAAATGACCTTTGTCCGTAGAAAAGGCGGTTTTATTGCAATGGTCTGGGTGCATTTTGACTTGATGGTACCCTTGGGCCAAATCCAACGTAGTGTAGTACTTGGATTTTCCCAATTGGTCCAGAATTTCTGTAATGTTCGGTAGAGGATACGCGTCTTCTGTTGATATCTGGTTTAACCTTCTGAAGTCCACGCACACGCGATACTTCACGACACCGTTTTCATCAGGCTTCTTGGGAACTACGAGTAATGGCGCATTCCAAGGGCTTTTGCTCGGAGCAATAATGTTGTCCTCCTCAAGCTTCTGAATTTGTCAGTCAATTTCTTGTCTATGCTTAAAAGGCAACCGATATGGACGTACATTAATCGGTTGTGCGGCCTCGTTTGTTTTGATTTCATGATAAATCTGGTCAGTGCAAGATAGTTTATCTCCATCTAGATGGAAGATATTTGAGTATTCCTCACATATTGGCATAAGAGATTCTCTTTCTTCTTGGTTTAGATGATCCAAATTTAATTTTTCCCTTAGGGTTTCTAAACGGCCTTGTCCGCTGGACTTTTCTGGTATGTTCTGAGTTGCATAAACATTAACTTCATCAAACTTATGAATAGAAATTGATTTCGTTTGTGCTTGGGTAAGTTCCACTGAAGATTCCGTGGGATTAATCACCGCTATAAGTATCTGATTCTGGTGCACTTGGTTAACCGTATTGCTACATAGGATATTCTCTGAAATCTTTTGAGCTGGGATTAAAAGTGTTTCACCCTCTTGATATTCTGTGATAGGTATTGCGATCAAAGTTTCTGTTCGAGCTTGGATTTTCATGTTAACGGTATCTGGTACTATTAATTCATTAGTTTGATAATTAATAATCGTATGGTTCCCTATTATAAAGGGTTTCCCTAAAATTCCATCTTGTGTAATGGGAAAGTTGGAATGTACTAATTGAAATTCTACTTGCATCATACGCTCGCCAATTTGAATACTTATAGTCGTCCGACCTAATGTTGGGACTAACTGTTCGTTGATGCCCTTTAAATAGTAAATGGTATCTTCGTATACCATTACCTGATCCAAAAGTGAACAAATTTTAATTAGATTGAGATCACTTCCTGAATCCAGTAAAAATTTAGCATTGGGGTTAATTGTCTGAGAGGTTCTGCATGTAAAAGTATTATCTGTTAAATTTGACTTTAATGTGAAGATTCTGGAAATGATATGGTGGCGCTTTTTATGCTCCCTACCGGACGTCCGCCAGAAGCGCCCGGTTGATTTTGGTTTTCCGAAGTCTCTGCTTGAGCTGCTTCATTCCTTTTTCCGGTAACATATTTTAATTTCCGGCATACATCTTTTGTGTGCCCCGGTTTTTTACAGTACTGACACGTGATGGTGTTCACTGCGGCTTTGGAGGTTCCGTGTGGCGTGCTGGAATTTTTTGATTGATTTGTGTTGTTACCTCGGTTGGATCTACAATCGCGGGCCCAATGTCCTGGTTTATTGCAAATGTTGCAAGAACCATTTGGCTTTTTCGTTGCCACCGCGTTTCCTTTGTAAAGTTTCTTGGATTCTTCGGATGACATCCTAATCCGTTCTTCCTCTCGGGCGGCTTGTATGGCCTTATCTAAGGTTAGTGGGTTTCTGGCCTTAATGTAGTCCTTTAGGTTCCCCAAGCCTTCCATAAAGACTTGAATTACCTGTCTCTTAATAGAAATTTCCATCGCTTGTGCAATTTCTGGTGAAAAGTCTGCAGTTTCCTGTTCAATGATAAGATTTTGTAAAGCTTCTACTCTCATGGAGTAGGTCAGAATATCTTCACCATTTTTTTGTTTGATGGCGTACAATTCTAAAAATAGATGTTGTGTGGTTCGCTGGGGTTCTAGACTTGTTTTAAGTGTTTCCCGTAATTCTTCCCATGTGTCGAATGTTTTAAACTTTGTTACCTGCCTCGCTTTCCCGGTTAACCTGGTTTGGATTGCCTGAAGCAGTCGTGGAATTGCCGGTTCCACTACACATGACACAACAAATTCGCATTTTTCAAGGAAAAAATCTAAATTTTCGGTGTCTTTTCCATCGAATGACTTTGGTAATAGCCTAATCGCATCCTGAAGTCCGATTTGATTATTAGATATCGAATCTCCATGTCTCGAACTGGCGCTATCTCTTGTCCTCATGATTTCCTGAATCTTTAGATCAATTAATTGGCTTATATCTGGATTGTTTGAAATGTCTGTCGTCAACTGTGGTCCTAGTACACCACTCCCTGTTGGTTGATTTTTATCTCCCATTATTTCCAATGTTTTTTGATTTACGAGAAGCTTAATTCCTTGGTTTGTCGATTCAACTGTGTCGTTTGAAGACCAGTCCAAAAGTTTCTCTTGATTGGTCTGTAGAATTTTTTGTGTTTTGGGAATTTTCTGAATTTTCTGTTGAAATGGTTTCGAGGGCGACGTGAATTAAACTTTTGTCGATTTCCCTAAGTTCTTCGTTAACTTCGGCTAAAAGACTATTTGTGGCTACAGTCAAATCCGCTTCCTTAATTAGTAAATGGTCGACGGAAAGTTCGTGTATTTGACGCTCGGAATTTGGATTGTCGGGATTGGAGCACCTTACAGGTAAACTTACTCTTGGTGTAGGGGTAGGGGTATCAGTAACGGACGTGTTAGCCCCCTTGGTGGTTGAATCCTCCCCCGAATTTGCGCTCATTAAAGTTTGCCTAAGAGTTTCATAAAAGGTTTATTCCCAATCGTAAAGAGATATTTAAAAAAAAGAATTCGGTATAATAAAACACTGAGAAACATGTGTTTACAAAGAAAGACTTTTTCCCTACCATAGGTTTCTGTTTATATATGGTGTATAATAATTTATTATCCTATGTTTGTAAAAAAAAAATATTTAAATATAAACAGAGCTGAAAACTTAATGCTAAATACTCACGACCACCACAATTGTTCGACGATAATGAATTGAAATGTTCAGTGTTCGTCTGCGCCTGGTCGTTGTGATTGGTGCTGAATGCTCTGGTATATGACGTCGAATTGATCTCGGAACAATAACACGTCGAATTTCCTCTTCGACACCTTAACCACTTCGGAACGATGTTCTACGCCCCGAAACTGCTGGCGCGGGGACCAATAATTAATTATTGGGTTTCGCTTTGATGATTAAATAACGTAAATATATCGTTATATTTTGATATAAATTCGTTACGGCGGCGCTATCGTGTTTATAAACAACGAGGGCGGCGCGCGGCGGCTCTGATATCGTATTATCGTAACAGCTGTGTTGTCGTCTGTTTTCAAACGTCGGCGGCGGCGACACGGATGTCGTCACAACCACGACGGCGGCGGCAACACGTACGCCGGGCCCACACACACACGGCGGCTGCCTGTCGTCAATTTTTTTTTTTTTTCGACGGCGTATGTATGTATTACACCACGCCGGGAATTTGCTGATCGCGCGTTTATAGAGACACGTTCACACGCAACCGTTTGAATGTATATATACACACCATATAGATGTATATAAAATATATAAAATATTATAAAATAATAATATCTTATACTATTAATGTTACCTTACGCAACTTTGTGTACAATGTTCTGTTTCGGATGGATACGCTTTTGTTCGTTTCCTTTTCTTCTAATATATTGTTGAAAGTCTAGTTCGGCTATTGCTCGTGGTAACGGGATACTGATATTTGTCGTGATCCCACCGCTGCCACCAAAAATGTTACGTATCTCCTTGGAGGTCCGTGCACAAATAAAAACAACGAACACTTTCGAACTATATGTTACTTTCTATATTTAACTTGAAAAGAAAAACTTACAATACACTTAATGAATTATTTAATGTTTTATAAAAAAATGGTCTGACAATAATAATGTTCTGGCGCGAATCACAATGTTCCGTCTACTGCTCTGAAATGCCACTGGCACGGCTTGCTATACGAGCCGTGCCTGTAGCCAGCGCTTGCCTGGAATTGCTGTCGCAGCAATTCCAGACAGTCGCCGTCGTACAATATTATATTATACACTACTATATATATATATATATATATACTAACTAATATAGCCAGGGGTTCTTAACAGTACCATCTTCTGGGACCCGTCCACCACTTCTGCACGTAGCATGATAGAAAGGGTTCAAAGAAAATTCCTCCATCACGCTGCTTACAAATTAAACATATTCTGTCCACCTCACGATTACATGCCGACCCAACGCCATTTTTCCTCAGAAAGCCTCGCCGATCGTCGTCATTCAGCCAACTTAACATTTCTATCTAATCTTCTTTCCTCTAAAATTCACAATCCTGAGTCACTAACCCGTGTCTCATTTAATGTCCCCTCTCGACGTACACGATCATCTGTTCCATTTCATATTCCTTTCTCTTCCTCAAACTACTATCTTAACTCACCGATCATCCGTCTTATGGGCATTGCCAACACTTACCCTTCATTCTCACTCTAAATTGAGCCTCGTTTCCATAAAGCAAACTATTATTACTATTATTATTATACTATTATATTCATGTATTAAAGGGTTCGTCCCGTATTGTAAAATAAAATAAAATAAAATAAAATAAAACTCAGACCGGCACAAGTTGTCTGAGCCACTAAACACCGACTGGTTACACCCTCACTAGGCAACGATATCTGTAGCATAGGAGATAACAGCAGTACCGCTCCTATTGAGAGTTTACACTTGTATGGTTTATCTTCACATAAAACATAATGTTAAATTATGCAAATACTATGCTGATTACATTAAATCGGTATCGGAAAGTTCGTTTTTTCCTAAATTCTAACTAGTGCTCAAGCCGCTGAAAACCTAAATACGAGGAATCTAGCTTACATGGTATTTCATGTATAATATTCAAGTTTGACTTAATGCTTCTACATTTCACTAAATTACTTTCTACAACGGTGCATAGTTATTTTTTATAAGAATTTCTAGCTGCTGGATTGATACACTTCTATGAACATGATTGAAAATGATTCTAGATGGTCATGAGATAATTTATATTTATATTTAAGGTTTTGAAATAATATATTGTTAAACACCCATGGATTATATAATAATGCCTAAGAATCCTGTTTTATAAGATGTTCAATAGTCAGTCCGGTTGGTGTCTCTATTTAAGAGTAAAAATGTATGGCATTATATTATTTAAAATTTTTGTTTGTTCTGTACATTTGAACTTTACTATTGGACTTTTGAAAACATGACTATGGCGATTTGTTGAGATGAGTATTTCAGACCCTGGATTTGAAAATCATTTTAATTTTAAGCTTCTACAAAAATAAATCTATGGCAACACTGGAACTTCATTTCTAAAAGCGATATTCTCTAACATTGAAGACTTTTTAATGGAAAGTACTTTTACTTATGCTCTTTAAATGCATGAATCATTCTGATTCTTGAAGCGTTACAAAATTTTATGACCAGCTCAAAATGTTATAACATAGGTACACAAATAAAATCCCTTTGGTCAGGATCTAAAAATTAGGTGATATAAATATTATATTTTATTGTAAAATATCCAAACAAAATACTTGTAGAATTATAAGCAACAAATTTCTTAATAAGAACACAAATATAATATTAGTTCATATTTATTGATATGTGTAATTTAAATTATAGTACAAAAATTGATTTTGTATATTGCTTGGTTTATTAGCAAAAAAAAATGTTTAAATTACAAGCCACAATGTTAAACTAATCACTAATATTATCCATACATTATCCATACGTTTTTTGAAGACTTATAAAATAACTATTTTATGTCATAATAGAATTCTTTAGTCTGTTTGTATTTTCTAAAAAAAAAAGTTGAATTAAAATAAATAATATTTAGCGTAATAATTTCAAATAATAATACTTTTGGTTTTTGGCACAACTGGTATTGGATAACTTGTAGCTTGCGCCGGATCAATATTCATTAATTGTTCATCCAATTTTTCTAATTCAAGATTTTCTAATTCCTTTTGTAATTCTTCCTATATAAATAATAGTTCAGTTTATTTATTAAATAGTCATCAATAACTACATCTTCAAATACTTTAAATGTAGTTTGAATTGTACTAATAATAACCGAATAGACAATAAGGTTGAATGTATTAAATAACAATGGATAATAATTATAATATTACATAGGTAAAATACAATTGCATATCTTTAACATGGTATTCAGATAAATTATATTTAGTGCTTATTTATTTATTTATATGAAACGGGATGAGCCCAATACAAATTTAGATATGAATCTTAAACTTAAGTCAGTAATACACTATAACAGTATAAATTATAACAACAATATAACGAACAACATTACAAAAATAGGAACTGGTTTAGTCTCCCAATAGAAACTACGGATCCTCGTTCGCTAATCTCATAATTTGTGATAGAGACTGTTTTGCAAATAACTTACAGAACCAAAGGGGATAAAAAAAGAAAAGACACTTCAAGAATTAAAAGCTGGGATTCTAAAATTATGCTTTTTTAGTAGGTTAGGTAAGTCAATTTGACCATCAATGAATTTTGACAAAAATGATAGGTTTGTTTGAACTCGGCTGTCGGCCAGCGTGATCAGGTCCAGGTGGCAAAGTACTGGATTATAGTCATGAGGCTTACAATCTCAATGACAAATGTTATTGTACTGAGAAGAAACAAATTTATATTTATTTTGATTTTTTTTTTAGTAATTATGTTGCATTATAACATGTTTTACAAGACTGGGCTTGTAACTAATTACTTTTGGCTTTTCATTAACTTAACTGTTAACTACTAAATTTCTTCATTAATTAACGTGAAATAACGAATTAATTTTTTTATTTTAAGAAGTAAATTAAGTAAATTAATTTTGTTTTTAATTTTATTTCACTATTTCCATCTATTTAGTTTTGATGTCAAAAAATATTTACCGCCAATTGTTTAGATTCCTTTTTTTATTATTATCCATTGTTATTACATAATAAACAAAGAGATTATCTACCTCTAAATGCAACTTGTGTTGAAGGTAGAGGTGACAATTACTTCCAAAATAATATAAATACAAATAAAATAGAAAATAATACATAATAACTGCTTGTAAACATAGGTATATGTATAACTATCGTAAGTACAATAATAACCAGAGTTATTTATAGTTATTTTTAACATTTTTTGTTTGTCTGTAAGAATATTTTTTTTTAATGATAACAGGCATTGAATTAAAATAAGTAGACCCATTATCCACAAATTTTTGCCCAAAAGATTTTTTTAAATATATCACTTTAACATTGCATGCTAAATGTTTCTTTTTTGTTTTTTCATTATTTATAATTCTCTAATTATCTATATTTTTACTTAGCTATAAAATGGCAGTTTTTTTACACAGTAAATCTACATTACCTAATACCTTAAATAATTTAAAGTTATGACTTGTTGAACATTCAAGAGTAGGTTCCTGCAGACATATTCGAACAATTTGTCTTTGTTATATTAATACATTTTTTAACAGAAAGGCCTCCAAAATAAGTAGAACATATTTCAATGATACTTGATATGTAAAGTTAAAAATGTATATATTGAATCTAACTTACATGGAAATACTGTATAAAGTATAAACACTATAGTTTAGGTCTATAATTTAGTTTTGGGTTAACTTAATAAAAAGTTAACAAAAAGCGTATATTAACTTAACTTAACTGAGTTAAAAAAAAATCATTAATTTGAACCGCCTTGATGTTTTATAATAATAGTTTTCCTTAATTTTTTTTTTTGTTTTTACCAACGCTTTATTAGTAACTTTTGTAGAATTTTCAATTTTGACCTCTCTATAGTACCAATTAGATTCAATTTCCCATCAGAAAATATACTGAAGATGAAAACCTAATCATAATTTTAACTAATTATCATGTATACATAATACATGACAATAAAAAATAATAATAATAAAACACACGTCATTGTAAAACCAATACATTAAACTCAGAATATAAAATGTACAATAAGTACATATGTGTGTTTGCTAATGAAAACATAATGTATAGCTTAAATTAGCTAGTAATTCCTGTAAGATAATTTATTATACGATTCTTCTCTTCAATGTAAACGTTCTAAAATATACTATAAATGTTATAAAAAGTACTATCAATATTTTTATTATTATTATTATTTATTTATTTAGAAAAAAGTATTCAAGTATCTATTCAAAATTATTATTATATGATCTTTAAGCAAAAATAACCTTTCTTACCTCGTCTATATCAGTTTCCAATCTAGTTGGATTACAAATGGCTTCTGTAATATCTTGAGTTAATTCTTTTGAAGTTTCTATATCATCAATCATATTATGAATATCATCTATGTTGCTGTAAGAAAAAATAATATTTATTTTTCTTTTACGGGAATTAATGATTTTTAATATAATATAGAAGAACCATTTATTTTAAATTTATGCACTAAGGGCTAGCAAAATTATAAAATATATAGTTACATTAAATTGATTTTATTCGTTAATAATATTAAAGTAATATGAGTCCTAACTTTAAAGTATGTAACACACAAGGCTGATATTAACTTGTTAAAAAGTTTTTTTCTAAACTAAGTTATTTTTTTAATAAGTAATTTCCAACTTAATGAGTTTAATTTTCCCATGCAGTTACTAGATAATAAGCTGAATTATTGTAAAGTCAAGTTGAGTTATTTTTTTTTTTTTTACAAATGAACCTCTTAAATTTAAATTAAATTTTGTTTTGTACAAAATAATTATGAATAATCAGAAAATTATTTATAAATTATCATAATTTTATATGTATTGTAAATACAAAATTGTTGATCCAAAAAAGTGTTTGATTCTGACTCAATTTCCATAAAAAACTACAATCACACACATAAACATTAACGTTAAATCTCTCAACAAAAACCCAATTACATCACTCAGTTAGACATTTAAAGAGACGTTGATGCCATGGTGACTCAAATAATTAACTAATCAACAACTTCAGTTGATAGGATTCTATATTTGGTTGGTATCTGTTTCTGTTATTTTAGATTCTGAGTGGAACGATGAATGTATTGATTTAACAATGATGTGTGTTTTTTTTTATTTTTGTGTCTGTCATCACCTTTTAGGATAGTAAAGTGCTTATATTTTCTTCTAAATATTATCGTGGGTACTTGAAACTTCTAAAGTACACTATTATATATCTAGTATCAGGGATTATTGTTTGTGTATAACGCGTTATAAGTACCTAATGAATATTGTGATATGATTAATTTGGATTTTATTATAAGTCAATTTTTTTTAATACCATAGATAAGTATATAATATGTCTTATACCTAGACTGACATATCGTCTCCACTCAGAATCGTTTTTCTTATACAATGATATTATATTATAATTGAATTCAAATTTAATAAAATCCATTATACAGTGACCTACTTGTAACCTACTGTACAGCAGGGCACCTTTTTTTCAATTAATTAGGTACCTATTTTTATATTTAATTTTCTTTCTATATTTGTTCGTATTATTACTTTTATAAAATGTGCTGTTTTTACTTAGGCATCAACTGTAAATATTGAATAAAAAAACTGGTGACCAAATATTAACTTACTAGTTGAACATTACTTTTTTTTTTTATTGAACGTTTAGCTTCTAAAAGTAAAAAAAGTAAAGCCAATTTAAATAACTTAAATGTATGCATATTAACTTAACTTTGCAAGTTAAAAATATTGATTAACTTTCCTAGTTTCCTAGATGTACCTTCTACAATAACATATAGGTACCTAACTATTATGAAATTAAACTGGTTATAATTTAATGATAAATAGTAATTTTTGACATATCTATTAGCCCTCCATTGGTAGAATCTATTAAGTCAGACCTTATGTTATTCATGTTTTATTCAAATACAAATATTAAATACCCAATCAACTTTTTATTTGGTTTTTAATTTTTTCTACTAGTTAATCTTAGTTTTAAATTCACCACTCAACTATATCTGCATAAACTTTAAATTTGTTTTATTGTGTTTTTTTCTAGTTAAAGAGTTTTCACTAATGAGTAATATTTTAAAATTTTTCAAAGAATTATTATACTTTACCGACTGAAAAATTAATAACTAAGTGTATTAAATATATTAGAAACTGTTTACTTTTATAAAAAAAAAATTTAAAAAAAATTAAAATTATGGTGAGCATGGGCTAGGTGCCTAGGTGGCCGGCAAAATGATTTTGCCTCTAGGCAATAAAATTATAAATGTGGTATTGCCAGTGATTTGAATAACAGTATACACTGTTTGTACTTAGGATTACAAATCTATGGTAAATAACCACATTCTATAACTGATTAGTGATTATTAATGCTAGACCATTTTTTTTAAGCTTTTTCGAGTACCTACCTTCTTAAAATATTATGATCCAATAATATGAAAGTCATAACATTTAATGCATATTTGAAATTAAAATAAGAAAGTATTTGTTATTATAGTTTACATACAGTCAAAATTCATTCACAAAAAATCTAAAATTGATAACACTTACACATTTTGATTAGCCATTTTAACAGCGTATGAAGTCGAGCTCATTAAATCAACCGCAATGTTGTTTGTGTTTGCAATTTCCAAAGCCGACTGTTGTTTAATGACACTTAATAACATACTTTCATTCCGGGATAACTGTCGCTCGTAACGCTTTTTTCTATTTAACGCATTCAACGCTACTGCAATGAAAAAAATTAAAAACGTTAAATTAATTTATGAAATAATATTATTACCTATGTATTTAAAGTAAGTTATAATATCTACCTTGTTTATTTTTTATAACATCTCTTTTTACTGTAGATTGCTCTGTTTCAATATTGTTTTCAGGGCTTCACTTATTCCCTCAACAACTGTTCAGTAGATCGTAATTTTTCCAACGCATCATCTTCGGTCGACCTTGACGGACCTTTTATTTCTTTTTTCTTGCATCCGAATAGCTTGCGGAAGAAACTCATTTTTAGTGTTAACCGCTTTAGGTGGAGTACAAACAACAGGATATACCACCATACGCCTTATACTAATGAATGGACCTAAGTATTGTAGTTAAAGCGGTCAGTCGAGAGCCTATCGCCTCATCGCCCAACCATCGGAGTCTGGAAGTTAGTCTAGTAATTTAAGGTTAGGATGATCATGACATAATAACAACGAGCGTCTCGGGAGCAAAATGGCGCGACCAATCAGAATCGTTCATTTTGTTATCACTATTTGTGAAAATCAAGTTTCTTATCTTCCATTATAAAAATTATAATGTGATAACTGATAATATAATAATCATCAATCGACCATCATACCGGGTAATGATGGTACTTTCATTTCAATTCATTTTAGTGAACTAATTCATGTGATTCAGCTCATTAAAATGTCATTATTATCTTCTATTTATATCTTTATATATATAATTCTACTGTACGTGTGTTTGTAAGTGAACTCCTCCTAAACGGCTGGACCGATTTTGATGAAATTTTTTGTGTGTGCTTGAGTAGTTGAGTGGGCCTTTGAATGGTTTAGATTCACAATCGGACCGGGTAGGCCCATTCCGGGTAGGTGCTCAAATAGGAATGTTGAGATTTACGGTGGATATTTTTGTTTATAAATGGTTGCCATGGGTTTTAAAGCTAGTATAAAAATAAATATTGGTTGAAATCAGAAATAATTTATAAATAACGTTAATATAATTAAAACCAAAGAAAATTTTAAAGTTTAAGTCGTATAGATTTGGTACATTTAACGGGTAACAAAGTACACGGGATCAGCTAGTTTACATAATCAAAATCAAATTGACAAACGTAAAGTATAATATTAAATGAAAAATGAATCACTGTCACTGTATTATTTATGTGTTTATATGTTATATTTATTTACATTGAAAATACAAAACCTAAAATGTTTAATATGTTGTGGTTTTTCCCTTAATTATATTTAATAGTATTTATACCAATAATGATTATTTATTTATTTTTTATTATTTATAAAATCATAAAACCAAACAACAGTATGATTTGTTGAGTACTAAAATGAGATTGGAGACAGAATAACTTTTTGTAAATTTATTTGGAAAATATACAATACCAGTTTTGCAACAATTGTTTATATTTTTCATTTACTAAATTAGTATAGTTAGTACTATAGTACTATAACTACTATTTATCTTTAAAAATGTGCTTCTATTTTTTTCTATTATTTATTATCATTGTATACTTATTATTTATCACACATAGTTCACAAATGTGTAACAAAGTGAACGATTCTGATTGGTTAGGTTTTTCTCCCGAGACGCTCGTTAATAACGTGGTATTTCAACAACAATAAACAGTATAGGCAACCTAATCCATGGATATCAGGTAGAGTAAAGAGTGTGGGTCACGGTACTCAGAGGCCACTCATAATATTATCATAAACCTTTTACTAATAGCATAGAACAATATACCATAGCATAATAACTTTAATATAAACTCTAATATAAGTTTTATTTTTATTATTTAGTATTATTCGTTTTGTAACTTTAAAACAATGTTCCATTGTAAATGCCACAAATATTCTATTATAAATGGATATTAGATGGAAAATTATAGTTGTGTTAATTTATGAGATGTCAATGTAAATATTAAAAATTGCATAATATTTAATACATTTATATATAAGCTCCCCCCCCCAAAAAAAAAAAAATTTGCTTTGCCGCTCCTGAAAATTTGGTCTGGCTACGGGCCTGGTTTCATTCACCCACATGATGTTATACCCGTATTTAAAAACCATAGCCAAGACTTAGCTACCTTTAAAATTATATCACAAGTTGTAGAGCGTTTTTTTTTTTATACTTGGCATTTTTACAAGGAGTATGGTGGAGTGGTTTTGTTAAGATGTATTTTAGCACAGAATGTCTCAAGATCAAACTATGGTTTTGGTTTATCATTTTTTTTTCCTTTTTTAAAGTTTTAATAATTTATAAGGGAACAAAATTAAAACGACAACATTTTGAAGTCCCCAAAATACTGGCGCCTAGAGCAGTTGTAGCCAGTGCTCCCCACTAAATGCAGCCCTGCCACTTGGGTCAAACGGGAAGTGTGTCCCGTCACCCGTCAGACGTCCCACGCGAGCAGGGACGATCGGTAATAATGTTACGAACCCCTGTTTATAATATCTTATTAATTAGCACAATAAGCACAGTAAGCACTTTTTGGCAACGTCCGTCGACGCAATAACGAAATACCGAATTAGCTTCGCCGGCAGTCGTATTTTATATTACACACGGGACTCATGTGAATTCGTATTCAATAAAAGTATTTAGTTAAGTGAATCAAAGACTATTTATTTATTACTAATAAATCCTTCGGGAATCAATCTTAAAATAATAAAGTTGTTTCCACATCGAAGACGAACCTACAAACCCACAACGGACATAACCGAAAAGGGAACACAACTGGTGGCAGCGGTGTTCGTTGTCGAAGCAAATTATATTAAAAATAAAGAATTCACAAATAAAAAAAAAAAAAAAAACATCAAAACTCAAAATAAGTAATATTTACAATATACAGAATATTTAATATATTAGGTATACGTCATATTACTTCAGATAAGTACGCACTAGTGCGTACCATACGTGCGATTAGTATATTATTAATATTAATCCTCGTCATCAAAACTAGCGTCGTAAATTATTCCGCGAAAGGGAGCGCTATTACATCATTCCAATGAGGACACAGTCAGCAGAACGCACTCACGGAACACACACGCAGAAGTGACGCTACAAAAGTAGTCGCAGAGACGCTTTACTGAAATTCTAGTGAGGATGTGCAGCAGTGTGTCGCACTTGCGATTTTCGTAGTCAGCATCTTGAAGAGACGCTAAGTCAAAAATCAAAATACAACAGTCGTCGCCGTAGCAGTCACAGCCACCGCCGCCGCCGTCCTTTAACCTCGACATTGACAGTCAGCGTAAGTGGGTCACAGTGTCACACATGGCAGAGCCAAGCAGCGTCAATCAGATGATTAAGTACAATTTGCACGGTACAAACATATATATATCATATGGATGTTACTGTAAGTAATTAATTGTCTCTCTTTATTTTTATATAAATTGTTGTATCATGCATAATATATAAAAATATTGTTAACTAGGTTAAGTAAACATTCATATGTAACAGGTAAAATACCAAAACAAATCAAATCATACAATACTCAATAAGCTAAGTAACAACATAGAACCAATTATGCATTCCACCAAATTAGGATAATATATCAATTATTATGTAATACAATAACAATTAGTATAATTTTAAGCATAGTCAGTAAATATAATGCAACTAGGTTAAACTTAATATCGATACTACCAATAGTGCTTCGATTGTAATATTGATATACTGTGTTCCATCTAAGAGTGAACCACTCGGCTAACCAAAACATTCCCACCACAATCCGGACATCGGTGAGAGTCTTGACACGTCTTGATCACTGTCCGCCAATCACAGAAAGCATAGTCATCGCATGAGGGGTCGGCACTGTTCGGCGGCTCAGTCTGCGTGCGTGAAAGCGGTTCACTCTTAGATGGAACAGAGTATAGTAATATGGGAAGACAGATAGATAGTCAGTTGGAGGTGGTCGTGTGACTCGACTACCACTGACCAAAAGTGTTAGAGCCACTGGACGTAAAAGTTTTAATAAAAGTGCTTATTATTAATGTTCGTTTATTTGTGTACGTTTGTCATCGACGTATTATACGACAAAAAGAGGCGCCCAACTCATGGCTCATAACTCTAAGACCTTTGTGTGTGTGTGTTATATATACACGTTTTTTTTACTCAACAATTTGTGTGTGGTGCACTGAATTTGGATTTTTACCTGAGTAATTCGTGTTTGGTACCTCAAACCGTAGCAAAGTTTTTTTTTTTTAATGCGTATTTATTTGGGTACATCGTATGTATTAACCCTTGGCATAACTTTTGTGTATACGAATTATTTTTTGCATGTGAGCTTGAAGACGATATTTGGATTCACCTTACGTGGGTATTGACTAGCGAGTATGTGAATACGAGTTTTGAGTTAGCGATATGCATTCAATATTTTAGTAAATAGGTACTTAAATGGATATATTGCATTATTGCGTATTTTAAGATTAGTTACCTACTTTATGGCGAGGTACAACATTAATGTACACATGTGTGGATGACTATTAACTTTGAATGTCCGTATTTAGTATTTTTATTTTTATTATTTTTTTTTTTTTTTTTTATAAATTATTATTTTTCGTTTTCATCATACTTATAAAAAAAATGAAATGAAATATTTAACACTACATTTTGAATTTTAAATTTAAATGAAACAGTAATTAGGTATATCGTTTATGATGAGAAAAATTTTCAAATTACATATTAACTACCTATAGCATAGATTCTTAACCTTTTCTGGGCCATGGACCCATTTGAAGTGGTATCATCCCATTTCGCCGAATCCTATTTCGCCGAATCCTACTTTACCGACAAAAAAAACAGTTGTATACGGATTAATATAAAATCCCATTTGGCCGAATACTATTTTTTCGAATCCCATTTTGCCGAAAAATTTAAAATAAAATTAAAATAAAATTGTATTTGTTAGGTCATAAAGACTAAAAAATTAATACAAGGTTCCTAATATATTGTGACAAAAAGTGGTTAAATAAGTTTTTAATATTTCTAACTCTAAAATTCAAAAATTCACTTTTTTCTGTCGCTTTTCGCTATAATTGATGTATTATTAAAGTGGGAAGAAAGCTATTTCAGGTGACATCGTCGCGGAAACATCGTTCCGTAATCTTATCGCTGATAAAGTGACAATAGTAATAAAAACTTACATCTACAAATGTAAAATGTTACACATATAATGATGATGAGTTTACTCACAGTCACTCTCTTTATAATCTACAGTCACATTTGCCACTCGTACTAGTTATTTAAGTGTTGTATTTTAAAAGTGTATTTTAATATGTCTTGGTATACAATTAATTCAAACCGCGGCAAACCGCTATTAGTTGTAGATAATTATATACATAGGATTGACCGAAATAATGGAAATAATGAATATTATAAGTGTATTGATAACTGTGGAGGACGAGCAATATTAAGATCGCAAACGACTGCAATAATATCCAAAATTCATCATCACCCGACGCATGGAGCTGAATTGGCACGACGTGGATTTCGAGAAACTCTAAAGGTAAAATAAATCTTCAGTTTGTTTATATATTATATTATAGTTTGTATATATTATAAGTATACGTATATATATTGCGTTAATATATAAATAATACAGTGTGATTGATTAAGCGTAAAACACTCATTATTTCAAAAAGTATTCGTGTTTTTGAAAACAATTTTTTACATAGTTTTAAGTCGTTAAAAATACTACGTTTTTATTAAAAAATTATATTTTTAAATATTATTTATCCCCTATATTTTTTTTAGTTTTTTACTTTTTTGAATGACAACATAGAGTTTTAATTTCATCTTCAAAGCAGAATAATTTTCTGATATTTTGATACATAAATCGAATTTGAGGAGAGTAGTTTATGAGTTATACGTATTTATAGTTTATTCAAGCGGAGTGGAGTGGTACGGGGTACCCCGCAAAATGTTTGTCCACTACTCCGCTTGTCTAAACTTTAAATACGTAAACTCATGAACTACTGGTCCTAAATTTGATTGTATGTGAATAACGAATTTTTTTTTACTACGATAACTTTAACAACCTTGTATTAAAAATTAAACTTAATTAATTAAATTTTAAAGATTTTTAATATAATAAATATATGCCCCGGGCGCCAAATTTTTAAATAGTATAAATATTAAATATTATAAATATTATTATATTTTTCTATTTATATTATAATAATAAATCATATATCAAGCGTGTAACATATATAATTAGTATGTAGATCACATAAAAAACGAATTATTATATATTTAGGAAAAAGTGGTTTCAAATCCAACAAAATCTGTGCCTCAGAATTTCCACGAAGTGAGACGATCCCTTGTTTCTTCAGGAATAAAAGGTTGCACTACATCAGAAGTAGAAGATGCTGTTCCTGTATATACTAGTGTCAGATCTTCATCATACAGAAAGCGAATGAAATTGGTACCAAAATTACCTACAAAGTTATCGGAACTTATTCTTGAGAACGAATGGAGATCAACTAACGACAGAAAGGATTTTTTATTAGGTAATTATTTTTTCATGACCAACTTGAGACCTTTTCTGGACCATGGACCCCTTTTGAAGTATAAAACATAATCACGGACCCCCCCCCCCCAAAAAAAAAATAAAAAATTATAAAAATATATAAATAAATAAATTAATAACATTTTATTTTAATATTTAATTTTTGTTGAATGACAAACTCTAAGACTTAAATCTACATTCAATTATTGTGAAGTGAATTATCACTTTTTCTTATAGCCAAAAACCAATTTTAATATGACATTTGTTGTTGTTTGGATTGCAATATTGCCTTGAAATCTGGGACCGTATTTGAAAAGAACAACACGCATATCGTCCTTAATGTCCAATCGATTTCTTGCTTTATCTTAATTTTGACCATTGTAGAAAATCCAGACTCACAGAGATAGGTGGTAGGAAATGGAATCAAAAATGTCATTGCCATGGATACAGCTCGCGGATAAGCCATGGACCCCTTGGGGGTCTATGGGATGGCTGTGAGTTTTTTTAGATAACCCATAAATAAATTTGTTTCGATAGCGTTTTTAAGATAACATTAATAATGTCTTGCCCGCATTCTGCCACTAAGCAACAATCTTGTTATGCTTGAAAATTCATTTGGTTTAAATTTCATTCAATTATTTCGATTCTACATTTTCGAAATCAGAAACATGATGATACGCAATACTTTTCTAGTGGAATTAAATACAATTAATGATTCAGACCTCGTTAAAGACGAATTAAAAGTACATTTCACCAGCCCCCCCAAGTTTCAAAATCATAGTTTTTTCTTCACTATTAATTAGTGTGGAATTTGTGCGAACATTTTCAGAATTTGTGCGATTAAGCATTTAGGACAAATTCAAAAAAACTTTGGGGGGGCTGGTGAAATGTTCGTTGGCCCCCCCTAAGTGTAATTAATCGAATTTTCAAGATTTTTTTTTTACCAAAATTAGTGCGCCATAGTGTGAATTGTGTGACAAAAACGGAAATTTTTCGAGCAACCCTTAACCCCCGAAATAACGTCTGACCGTTTTGGCCATTTCCCCAGCCCCCCTCTGAGGTGAAAACCCGACTTTTCTGGATTTTTTTTTACCAAAATTAGTGCGCCGTTAGTGTGAATTGTGTGAACAAAAACGGAAATTTTTCGAGCAACCCTTAACCCCCGAAATAACGTCGGACCGTTTTGGCCATTTCCCCAGCCCCCCCTCCGAGGTGAAAACCCGACTTTTCTGGATTTTTTTTTTACCAAAAATTAGTTAATTGATTTAAGATCAAAAGAAATGGCACTCCACGATTTTCAAACAAATAATTTAATCGAAATTTGATGTTCGTTGACGAAGGCTTATCAGCGAGCTGTATCCATGGCAATGACATTTTTGATTCCATTTCCTTACCACCTATCTCTGTGAGTCTGGATTTTCTACAATGGTTACAATTAAAATAAAGCAAGAAATCGATTGGACATTAAGGACGATATGCGTGTTGTTCTTTTCAAATACGGTCCCAGATTTCAAGGCAATATTGCAATCAAAACAACAGCAAATGTCATATTAAAATTGGTTTTTGGCTATAAGAAAAAGTGATAATTCACAATAATTGAATGTAGATTTAAGTCTTAGATTTTCATTCAACAAAATTAAATATTAAAATAAAAATGTTATCAATTTATTTATTTATATATTTTTTATAATTTTTATTTTTTTTTTTGGGGGGGGGGGGGGTCCGTGATTATGTTTTATACTTCAAAGGGGTCCATGGTCCAGAAAAGGTTAAGAATCTATGGTCTACACATACTACAAAGGACCGCCGCCGCCGTCTCAATTTATCTGGCAACGACTGTATTTCAGTATTTCATTAGTTATAATTTAAAAGTATTAAAAATTTAGATTAGTAGAGTAGTGGGCAATATTGTCCAAAACTTTATCTTTACAAATTGAAATACTGCGAAAAAATATTCTGCTTAGGAATATGAAATTAATATGTTGTTTTCAAATACTATAAATAAAAATACCTAAAAATCATAACGATAAAAAAAAATATTTTTCAGAAAATATATTCTTTTGAAACTACATCAAGTTATGTACTTACCTAAAAAAATTATTTTTAAAAAAGTTAAAAAATATTGTCTAAATAATGAGTGTAGGTGCTTAAATGGACCACCCTGTATGTACCTACATAATATTACATAATCGCGTTTAATATAAGTTATAACACTTATAACCAATTTAAAGGTCCTTCAGTAATCGATAATCTACGGTCTACGAGTCATATTTTTCGAACAATTTTTACTGATAGTTAACAAATTATGTACGAGAATTGTGATTTGGTTTTAAAAATATCTCAATCGAATATTAATTCAATGTTGTGCTCTACAACAATATTTGTCCGCTTATTTATCCCCGTTGTTCTTCATGAATAGTTGGAATTAATAACTGAGGTACCTAAATGTCCACCGGCAAAACTAAACGTGTATAAGATCCATTATCACATACATAGGTACTATTTCAGTGCTATCAGCTAGAAACGAAAGTTTTTCGTAAATATCAATCACTATAATTACATATTTTTTTCAACCTACTGCAGAACCTTTAGCCATGTACAGGGATGGGCATTGAAGAGTTAAATATATTATAGTTAACTATAGGGAGTTCCTTATCTAATAGTTACCTAGGTACTTTTCACTATTAGTTGGTATATATTAATTAACGCGTTAATTTGTCCCCACGATAACTTAGGTACTATTATGAGTAAATTATTAGCTTTATTGTTGTATTTCATGTTAATTTTTTCCGCTAATAGGTATAAGCCCCATTATAATTTTAAATAAATTGTATTTGTCAATAATAAAAAAAAATATTAATAATTGGAAGTATCAAAAATTATTCATGAAATAGGTACCTACCAAATTGTACTGTCGAAGTGTTTTTCACTAGGTATTGCTGGTTTCCAAAATACTAATCAAGTTATCGTACCTAGGTAGGTAAATAAATTACAAATACAAATTTATACAAAATATGTGAAACGTGAAAATAAAGTGTAGTAGTATGTTTAGTGTTTACTGTAAATAGGGTGATAAGCATAGGCGTGCGCACGGGGGCAGCAGAGGCAGCATATGCTGCCCCTGGACTTTCTTTGGGGCCACCGGGGCCGGCAAATATTAAATGATGGGCCTCGGTAAAATTATATTTCCACAAAGGATTTTTTTTTGTTTTGATAAACTATAGATAAATATTTTATATGGGCTTATAGAAAACTAGAAAAGTACACATTTAGTAGCTTAGTACCTTACGGTACAACCTTTTATCCAAAAAAACAAATAACCAATACAATTTTAATTTTGATATCCAATAGTAAAAAAGTAAAACTATGGGCTGGTTTTAATGGCGAATTTGAAAAATGGGCCGAATTAATCTCTTGCTGCCCCTGAAACCGGAGGCTGCGCACGCCTATGGTGATAAGTATGGCTTTGATATAATAATTCCATAAAAATATCAAAAAATATCCAAAAAACCTTTTTAACACAATAATACCTTAAAAAAATGATTATTATTTATTTTTACAGTCACGTTAGGTGACCGATAGGAAAACGATGGTTTTAACTTTCGGTATTTTCAACAATGATACAAAAACTAAATAAATACCAAACTTAGGCACGCACAATAATAATTAATCACGATTTTTATGACTTTTATAATAATTGCATTGTTAAAAAAAGTTTAGTACCTATATACTAGAACAGGGGTCTCCAAAATTTTTATTCAAGGGCCACAAAAAAAATCAAATGCTCTTAGCGGGCCAAAAGTTTATTAACACATATAATTTTTAACTTTATGATAATATAAGTACCAGCTACCTATATAAATAATATGTTTACTTTATATTTTTGTATAGAATATTGTTTACTTTACAATATATTTAAATAAAAATAAATAGGTATACATATTATAATATAATATAAAATATAAATACATTTTTGAAATAATTTTTTTGTCTATATTTACCTATGCGTCCTATGCGGGCCACGGGCCGGTTAAAACTTGTTCGCGGGCCGTATCCGGCCCGCGGGCCGTAATTTGGAGACCCCTGTACTAGAATATGAAAGTACCTACAGGCAATTAATACTGTAATAAATGTTTTTAAATTATAAGACCTATATAATTTATATTATGTACCTATACTATATTATATTATTCTATTTTCAGAGCATTAAGTATAGTATTTTTAATTTTTAACTAAGTTAAGTTACTTTAATTTAAAAAAAGAAAAGTGAATAACTCTTAACTTTGAATTTAACTTACATTTTAGAATATTTCAATATTTGTATATTAATTTAATTTAACAAGTTAAAACAAATTAGGTTCCTTGTCCTCTTGTATTATTATTTGTTAATACCTAGGTACAATAAAAAAAAATAAACCATTTTTTAATTGTGTAGTTACACTTTTATGGACTTTCATTGGTATTATTATGACTTCAAAGTAGTTGAAACATGCCAACACAATATATAGATTAATAAAATCTATTTAAATAGTTATTAATACCTACATTAAGTTATAAGTGTTTATAAAATGTTTAATTTTATTTTATTCTATAAATACAACATTGACACTAAACACTGTTCAGTGCTCACGATTTTCAGAATAAATCACATTTTTTTTTTCATTTCAGAATTAAAAATTGAATAGAAGGTTCGTTATATATTGTTTCAAAGACAGATGAAATATACAGATATTACAGATATACAGATCCAAATATTTTCATTGTAGGTGCTGGATAAGGATGTACACAAATTAGACAAAAAATGACTACCTAATAAATTACGATTTATATAGATGACAAAGCTATTTGAACTTCACAAGTATTAATTTTATTTCTTATTTGATTAATTTTGACAGTTAAATACATAAAAATTAAAAGGAATAAAATACTTTTAACATTTATGGACTTATTAATTATTCTTATTATTTTAAAATTTGTTCATGATTATTTTTTTTTTGCATACTGCTTGAGTGCATAATTTAAAAATGTAAGGGCATATAAATGCATATTTCCGAACTTTTAGTGCATATTTTGACAATTATTAGTGCATGAAGCATGCTTATTTATGAATTTTTTAGTGCATGAAGTTACGAGACCTGCTCATAAGTGTTCATACTTTTAAGACTTTAAAAATAATAAAAAGATTACCGAAAAGTCGAACTAATTTTCATGCGAGTTTAAAGTTTAAATTTTTTTGACATTCGTTTTTCAGCTGTAAATTAACTAATTCTCATCAAATGATTTTTTTTATTTAGTTTTAATTCAAAAATGAAATAACTTGACATTTTCACAACTTTTCGATACTGATAAAATATTCAAAATACCAGAGCTTCAAAACATTATATTATAACGGAAAATAATAAAAAAAAATAAATGTAATCAATAAACAAAAAACGAAAATAATCGAAAATATCATTAATCATAAATTTAGGGCAGAGGACTTGTAGCTCTAAAAAATCACCAAATATGCACATAAATATAAAATATATGTATTATGAATATGCATTTCAAAATTTAAAATAATTTTAAATTCAACGTTATTTTGGTTGTAAAAATAAATAAATAAAAACGTCGGCTAAAAATATTGATAAAATGATAAATTATTTAAAATATGCATCTAAAAATATAAAATGAAAGAAATATGCCCTTAAAACCAAAAAAATGCAAAATATGCATTTATATGCACAATACATTTTTAAAACTAGCTTTGTGGAAGCATGGAACGTATTTACGTATTTACACTCTACTATTTTTGTGACTGTGCAAAAAAAATATGCAAATGCTACAAGTCCTCTGCCCCAATCATAATGAATGATTAAAAATAAACAATAAATGTAACATAGAGTTATCGCAAATGTACGTTATTCAAAATAACGTTTGTGCTATTTTTTTTGGTTGGACTTCACATTACAATTATTGTTTTTAAACCATGCAGTCTTTATAAGTATGAATCTTATAAGTTATAAATAATATGAACAATTAAAAATTGGTAAAAAGTAATTCATATTTTTGAAATACTTTATAACTAGCTACATTATTACGAGAACTTCTACATTTATACAAGACAATTATTGTTAGTAAGAATTACGTTGTAGCTAAGCGAGTGTTGAATGTAGGTACGTGTTTTTTCGCTTAAAATTATTTTGTAATTTACAAATTAATTAATAAACCGTGAAAATGCCCAAAATTCCAAACTGGTATCAATTAGAAAATGGATTGAACCATACAATATTTCTGGTGAGGTTTTCAACATTTTAAATAAGTACAATCAGTTTACTGTCAGCATTGTCAAAAACAAGTAACAGCAGAAAAAAAAATTTCAAATTTATCAAATTCTGGTTTGAATAAACCTTTTTCTAAACAAACTTTTGTTTATGAATCACCAACATCCATAGAAAATCAATCACAATTTTTAAAAGAACTTTGTAATACATTAATTTCTTCAAACATACCTTTACTTAAAATACAAAATACAAATTTTAGTAGTACTGATCCTTGAGGAAAATATGTAGCAAATTTTATTATTGGTAAATTCCTGTAGGGGTTGGAACACCCACGCCCCTTACCTTCAGTTAGGGGGGACAAGGTGGGCATTTGCCCCTGTCTGATCTTAAAAACGGCCTGATGGGCCGGTGCCCAGTTTTTGCCGTTTTACCGTTAAAAAATCGATAAAAAATAAATATGAAAAATCGATATATAAATAAAAAACGATTCTGAACAAAGGCAGTCTGTCAGCCTATTATATTACTAAGTAGGTAGGTATATTTTTTGATATTATATTATGATTAAAGTAATTTATTTTACTAATAGGCATTAATACCAACAACAGTAGGTTAAATTAATTTTACAAAAAAAATTACATTTGAAAATGTCATTGTATGTATAAAATATAATAATATACTCTATAAATTGTATATAGGTACTCCCGTTTAATATTTTTAACATTACAAAAAAATAACAAAAATATAATAGTTATTTATGGTTCAACCTGTAAATATAAATCTAAGATTTTAAAATGTAGGTACCTAATAAAAGATTCCTTATAAATTATAATGATATCTACCTTTATCAACGAAAAATGTTCTATATGTTTACAACAAATTTTTACAAGATTGGATATTAAAAATACACATGCACAATTTTGTATAAACATTTAAATTCGATTTTTGACAACGTTTATCAAATTTAAAATTTAAAAATAGTTTTGTAGTTAAAAATTTATAAAATGTTTCACTCATAATAGCTAAGGAATGAAAACTTACAACAAGGTTCCACGTAAGTAGGTTAGGTATTGTGTGTAACCAAAAAATCTCAAATTTTTTATAGTTATTTTATGTTCAAATTTTGGAGAAAATTATAATATATTAGATAAC
Organism: Macrosiphum euphorbiae; assembly: GCA_949089665.1. Classification (NCBI taxonomy): domain Eukaryota; kingdom Metazoa; phylum Arthropoda; class Insecta; order Hemiptera; family Aphididae; genus Macrosiphum; species Macrosiphum euphorbiae. Next base: position 475,192 of record CARXXK010001250.1, on the reverse strand, counting down.
CAAGAATAACGGTTTTAGTTATTTTCTGGTAATTTTATTAATATTAATTCAAGTTACCGGGCACCGGGTACCGCATTAATAATTAGTACCTAGGTAGGTACCTAATAACAAAATAAATATAATATAAAATATCCACACTGGCAAATCGACAACCGTCACAGCTCAGAATCGTTTTTCGTATTGTAATGATCAGCTCAACTATGAGTCTCTCGAGTGATGCTGACCATTGCAATTAACATATTGTTATTATATAAATAACACCATAATGCTAATTTTGCACATCAGCACATCACACCACCTTTGGATATAAAAGGGAGGTCTGATCTGTTAGTTAGGTAGTTCTACAACAGCTACAAGCTGAAGCTCATAAGTTAATGACTTTGTAACAAGGATTAACGGTAGCACTCTTATGACTCTTTTACATAATTATACTTAGTTAAATAGTCGTATTATTCATATTAAAAGTATGTGTTTAAATACTGCGTAAATAAAACTATTATATACAATATCTACTTGTGTTTAAGTTGTTACTCGTAGTAACCAATTTGGTCACTACAGTATACAATGATATTATATATCATTGGATTCAAATTTAATACCATCCATTATACAGTGGCTCACTTATAACCTACTGTACAACAGAGTGACATGCACTTACCCACATTTTTGTTTATTTAATTAATATTAAAAATATATTATATATAGGTATTCATTGTGTATTATTAAAAGTATGTAGTAAATACAATATACGAGTATGCGTACCTATGTAATTTATTAGAAATATTATATGAAATAACATTATTTTGTTTTTTAAAAAACTCGTCGAATATCAAACATTCAAACAGTAAAATATTATGCGCCGTTTGACGCACACGTATGCACGTCGCAAGAGGCAAGCAGTGGCGGCTGGTGGTGTTCAAAGTAGGTGGTGTGCAATATTGCAAAAGTTTATTTTAAAAAAAATTTGTCTGTTTTAAGTATAAATGTAATTAGTAAAATATTTATTAGCATTTTTAATTTTGAGATTATACAGTTTTAGAAAATAATATTACATATTAGTTAGGTATAGCATATTTATTTATTGTGACAACAGACAACATGTCATAACTAATAATATTAAAATAGAAAAACGGTGGAGTTTACAAATTAAAGCCAGTGCAGAGCGGCATGTGCTGCGTTAATATCTTTCTCTGTGTGTATGTTTATCGCGTGCGACCGCCCGAGCTGTACACCAAAGTCACATATAATTGCCGATTCCCCCACTCGACAACCAAACGTATTTTACACGGACAAACGGTGTTCAGACTGAGCTGCACACCAGTTGATGAGTTGCATCTGTTGCATAGCTCGATTACATTTTAGTAGTAGGTATAATAATAATTGTCGTTTGTTTGTTTTTAAAATTTAATTTTTTTATATAATTAATACAGTTTGACAGATATTGTATTAAAATTAATTTATTATTATACATTTTCACTATTATATCTAATTAATCTATGTGATGTTCGCACACCTGCACACCTAGGCACGAGCCGCCACTGGCGGCGAGCATATAATAATGCTGTGAACCGTCGGCCGTCACTTGTCATGTGCGTCAAATTGTTTACTAAATTGTCCCTCTGTTGTACAGTAGTATAATATACAACATGTACTTAGTACTTACCCACTTTTTTGATTATTTAATTAATATTAAAAATATATTTAAATATGTATAGGTATTCATTGTGTATTATTAAAAGTATGTAGTAAATACAATATACATACGAGTATGCATAGGTACCTATAGATATGTAATTTATTAGAAATATTACCTATATGAAATAACATTATTTTGTTTTGTTTTTTAAAAAACACGTCGAATATCAAACAACTGTAAAATATTATGCACCGTTTGACGCACACGTACGCACATCGCAAGTGGCAAGCATTTAATAAATAATATACTAATAATAATAATAATAATGCCGTGAACCGTCGGCCGTCACGTCTTGTCATGTGCGTCAAATTGTTTACACGTTCGAGTTGGACACGGTGTACCGATGCGCGCGATGCGAAACGTTTCGCAGCGATACGTTTTAATTATTACGGAGAGAGCGGGGAGCAAAAAAAGCTCAGCGCTCCGGGGCTGTCCAAACGGTCGACTCAAACGCAATATTGGTAAAACGAGCTAACGATACGCGCTCTGGTGGAAACGATATTTGTGCCTTCCGATTAGGATTGTTTGGATATGATTAATTTAATATTTTGGTCATTTTACTTTTTGTAATGAATTAATTTTGCTACCGTAAACCTATACGCTTTTATAGCTAACTGTATATAGGTAGGTAGGTACAATTTCTACTAATATTATCGAGTACATTTAAATACCCCTCACTCGAAACAAAATGTATGCCAAATGACGGGAAAATAAATACAATCCCCGACTCTGCGTAAGGGGAACCCGCCAAACCATCGGAACGATGTGCGTCGACAGCGCTCCTGGTGTTGATTTGTTTTGCCAATTGGTACGACGCCGAGATGGAATTATTATTTTTGTTTGAACGTCGTTTTAGCGTTTCCGTGTACGAACGTGAAACACTTTGAATAAAAATGATCTTAATCGTCGTATCTATCGTGTTGTTGTGCAACGTACCGTAGTTTTGTGCGTACCTAGATATCCATTATTGTTCGTACCTACCTACGCAAACACGTGAGATTTGTGTTTTATTTTATCTTGTACATTGTCCACTCATAACAATATCATGAGTTTGTCTAAACCTGAGGATCAGTCAAGTTTAAGCGACGATTTTCTTGAGGGTAAGTTTAGTTCACCATGCATTGTCTTTAAATGATGATTTACTGTAGGTAGGTACCTACCTACTATTATTGTGTTTTAATAGTGGGCACTTTTGGACATATATATATACAATTTCGCCATCAAATTACAAGTTTTACGTATTCAATATTTATACGGTTCAACCCCGTTATGAGGACTTGAAACAAAATTAATACGTGCATTTTTAGCTACTTTACTGTAGCAGTATTCAATTGCATTGACCAAAAAATCAAAATAAACAGTAGATAATTTCATCCTTACTTTCTATTTTCCAATGTGTGTATATCTGATCATCAAAATAACATAATTTTACATTGCATTATGTTCTATATAATATGTATAATACCTATAAGAAAAAATTGATGTTTTATATAAAGTGGTGATTGTGTAATATAAACTTACCACACTACTTAATATTTTCCACTTTGAAGAAAATGTGTGGATGATGAATAAGTATGTTTTAATAAGTAACCACCAGTTGGCCCGTGCACTGTACAATTACAGAGGTGTGATAAATACTATAGTATAGGTATATAAGTGGTGACTTATAAGCTATTAACTTTATAAGAAATAGACAAATTGTGTTGATCTGTAAATAAGTGCATTTATTTTATTAACAATTAATATCATGATATGATTTTACTATATGTTATACAAATTCTTACCTGTAAATAAGTAAACGACAATTTAAAGTCTATTCTTAATTCTAATTAATTTTAATTAATACTAATATAATAATATCTTAATGTTACTCTTTTGAATATAATAATATTATACAATACATTCTTTTCTGCCATCTAATCCTATCTGTTATCAACAATTATTTTAAGATGTTGTAAATACAATTATATAACCATGTAATATACTAATATGAATTCCAAATTACAATATTACACACATGTATGACATCAATGTTTAGGGCGTTAACACACAACTTGCACACCCAGAGAAAACGCCACTGTTTTTTACATTTTATTTGTTTTGGCAACAAAGCGTTACTCAAAATTGGTTAGAATGTATCTTTACGAACCCAGCCTAAAAACATATTTTTGTTAACACAAAGTTTCCATATTTTCATCATTTTTTTTACTTACCTATAACTTAAATATTATATTTATTTTTGTGCTAGGCATTATTTAAATATTAATTGTTTTCAGAAAAAATATTTGATTGGGGTAAATATCGTGCTGCAAGAAATGCAGATGTGGTACCTGAAGATTTTTTTCATCATGTAAGTAGTAATATATTAGTATGTTTAAATGATGAAGTTTAACGGTTTGAAATTCATGGACACTTGCTTCTTTCAGATAGACAGATAGTTTGAGTTATTTTATTTGCCAGTAAAAATACAAGTAGCCATGGATATAAAAATTTAACTCCATCATATAAACATACTTTATTATATGATATGTAAGAATAGAGAAGTTACATTTGTAATCAAAAGTACATTCCAATAAAATACAATTTAATTTACAGATTTGTAAAAGTGAACTGAATGGAATTGAAATTGGATCGGTGATCGAGATTGAAAATGAAGATCAAAATGGATACTGGTTTGCAAGTGTATGTTCATCTGAAGGCGCTATATTACAGTATGTAAAAAAAACTTTTATTTTATTAAATACTTAATTAACAATATTTTGTTTTAGTTTGCGTTATTATGGTGATGAAAAAAACATCTTAGGGTTAACAGTAAACGTAAAATCACCACGCATTCATTCTTTAAACTGGGGAAGTAAAAATAATAAAAAATGTATACCTCCTTATCCAGAGAGATTGTCATATATCAAACCAGAAGTTATTAAAGAAAGAGCTCAAGATTGTGAGCAGATTGTATCAAATGCTGTATTACAAATGGTATATATTTATATTTTTTTTAACTGTTTAACGTGCAAAACAACCTTAAACACGTCAATTCTAAACTCACATGTATTTATATTTCAGGGAGGTGCTCCAATTCATAATATATTCAAGTGTGGCATGTTTGTAGAAGTTCAAGATAAAGAATACCCTTATTGGGTTTGGATATCAAAAGTAGAATACATTTCATAATATTAATATTTTTTCTGCATTAAATATATTTACAATGTTTGGACATCAAAAATACAATACATTATACAATATTAATATTTTTTACTGCCTTAAATGTATTTATTACAAAACTAAAAATTGTTAATATTGAGTATTTTATTATTTTTATTAATTGAATATAATATATTTATTTTTAGGTGCTTAAAAATGTGGGAGGAAGATTATTTTTACAAATGCAAGGAATAAAGTGCTCTGAAAAGAAACCATTTTGGTTATTTTGTTTAAATAAACGGATTTTTCCATTAGGATGGGCAGAACAAAAAGGTATTTTACTAAAATATATTGTTCTTACTTTTTACAGAATGAGCTTTATTTATGTTCAGGACTTCCATGGAGATTAATGAATTCAGATGCTAGTTTAGAAAATTCCATCGATTCTAGTGCATTACTGGATGTGTTAAAGGTATCCAATATTTAAGTTAACTATCCTTATATTAATAAAAATACTACTAGTTTTAAATACTTTTAATACTAAATTTGCTATAAATATAACACTGAGGTATACTTCATAAGTATAATATTTCCTGTATTTAAAAAATAAATTTCCTCAAAATGATTTACACTATGATTTTTTATCTAGTGTTGCCAAATTTAAATTGTTTTTGCTGAATCAGTTGTTTAAAGGCCTTTTAAAATTCGGTTCTGTATAGAGCACATTCCTGTCATAGTCATATAAAACATATTTGTTTTACAATAATTTTTTGATTTATATTTCTTTGATTAGTCTAAGACCCCAGAACACCACAGTTATAAAGTTGGAGAAATGTTGGAAGTAATAGATCCTTATTCAATGATGGTATTTTATGTTGCTACAATTGTTAAGATTTATGATAATCGTTATTTTAAAGTTGAAGTGGATAATGACATTGATGTAGACAAACGTATCAGTTTTGTGGCTACAAAAGACAATCCTCATTTATTTCATGCAGGTTTGATTAATGAATTTATGAATAATTACCTTTATACATATTTACTATAATATGATTTTAGGTTGGGCAAGCAAACACAAATTTTTGCTAAAAACTCCGACTGATTGGAATGAACCATACGAATTTTCATGGTTGAAATATTTGATAAAAAAGAAAGCAAAATTGGCTACTGTACATAATTCATGCGGAAAAAATATAAACAATGTTCATATAGGTATGAAATTAGAAGCTGTTGATCCTTTGAATACTGATTGTATTCGTGTGGCTACAGTTATAGGATTTGCTGACCATTGGATGTTTTTGTCTTTTGATCAAACGAGTTGGTAATACATTTGTAAAATATAAATTTAGTAGAAATAAACTGATTAATTATTTATTTTATGAATTTAGTTGTCAAGAATTACGACATTTGCGTTCAATTTGTTCAGATGAAGTTTTTCCAGTTGGCTGGTGTAATAAACACAAATATAATTTGGGAGTCCCAAAACGCCCATACAATGTTTCTAATGATTTTGAACATTGCTATGATTTATCAGACATTGATATTAATTTAAGTCAATCAGACGAAGAAAATGTAACAAAATATCCTCATTACTTAAAAGGAGAAATCTTTTATCACTATAGCAAAAAGTATAATTTTTAGAAGTTGTTTATGTTTATTATTTTCTAATTGTTGCAGTTACTCGTTACTATTAATATATTAATTTAAACTGTATTTTAGAGACAAACCAAGTTTTGATGATGGTTTTAAAGAAAAAAATGAAGAAGTTATAACAACTGAAGATTTTGATGATGATTTACCTTTAACTTCACAAATGGAAATTAAAAATGAAAGTGATGATGATTTCCCTTTAACTTCAGAAATAGAGATTAAAAATGAAAGTGATGATGATTTCCCTTTAACTTCAGAAATAAAGATTAAAAATGAAAGTGATGATGATTTCCCTTTAACCTCAGAAATAGAGATTAAAAATGAAAGTGATGATGATTTCCCTTTAACTTCAGAAATAAAGATTAAAAATGAAAGTGATGATGATTTCCCTTTAACTTCAAAAATAGAGATTAAAAATGAAAGTGATGATGATTTCCGTTTAACTTCAGAAATAGAGATTAAAAATGATGGTGATAATTATTTAGCTTTAACTTTAAAAAAAGAGATTAAAAATGATAGTGATGAGGGTAATGTTGAAAATGGTAACGATTCAATTTTGTATGCCAAATATGACCCTGAATTAGATGAAGAATTTCATGATGCATTATTTGTTGATGAAGCAGTTGATATTAAAAAAAAAAAAATGGATACTGTACAAGTAAAAATGAATAGTGCAAAAGAGATAAATAGAAGAAAAAAAAAATTTATAAATGATGTTAAAAAAACAATAAAAAAAGTGGATAAAATTTCTTTGAACATTTTTACTAAAAATAGCATTAAAATATGTATTTACTTTAACAAAGATTGTTATCATGGTCGGTATGCAGTAAAAAAGAAAATAGCAAATTTACCTAAGAGTATTGGTCCTGGTCCAACTTCCTTGATTTTACAGGAAGCAATAACCATATTTGTTAATTTAAATTTGTTTCCATGGATTGCATTGAAGAAAATAAAAAAAATTCAAAAAATGTTATTCAACGGACCTGGTGGTGTTGAAATGCGGGTTAGCACTAAGTAAGTATTTAATTTTATGATCACATAATTATAATAATAATTAAACAGAAATAAATTGTATGAAATCTACTTATTTTATTTAAGAGGGACAAGAACTCATTATAGTTGCACCGAATCTCTTCTTCTTCCTGAATCTAAGAAGATGGCTGCAACATATTGTTCAGTTCTTTGTAATCTATTTGGAATGTGTGAATTATTTATGAATACTAAAGACAAGATGTGTCGTCATGGTTGTAGATTAAATTATGAAGATAAAAGTCAGTGTATATTATTGGAATAGTGATTGTGTGTTTTGCATTTAAAAGATTATCGATATTGATATTTAATAATAGTTACTAATAGATTTTTCAAATAACAAACTCACTTGATAAAAAAAGTTAAAGTTATTAGAAAATTACATAACAGTAAAATAATACATTTCTCTATAGTTTAAATTGTGCATGATTTTAGTGAACCAATAACTAACAATTGTTTTAATAATATCACTGTATTACTGTCAAAAAAAATTACTAATATTTTAGTAAGAGTATTTGTAACTTCACTAATTTAACTAAACATCTTTTCAAGAATTGTATTCTATCTTTGGAACAATCTTTATTAAATACCAATTTATCTTTTTTTCTTTTTTTTTTTTAAAGAGGTCAGGATAGCTTGTAACATAGCATTACGTCTAACAAAATTAGTTTTGTTCAGCAGAACCGATTTTGTGTTGATGGTTTTAATATTTAAGTCCAAAATAAACTAAAAGGTAATTATTTTATAAGGTTAGAACTTTGTTTATTACGGTATTTTGATTTATAAGCAAGTTATGAGCATTTATAAACGTAAAAAAATAAATTGGGAAACCATACTCGCATACTCATGAATTGCATAAAAATTAAAATACCTTTATAAAAACCAAATACACAGATAACGTTCTTACCTTTAAATGTAATAATAAGTCAATTCACTCTAAAATTAAAGTTAACATCATAAAATTGGTTTTACTGATCACATATGTTATGTTGTATATTTGTTATATTATGTTATTATGTGTCCTCATAAACTTTGAGTTATTAAAAATCTATCAGATATAAACATATATTATATTTATATAGTTATATTTTTTTAATTAAAAATATTTTAAATTCCATTATGTTTATAGCACCACCGTCAAAACCTAAAATGGATACTGTGCCCATGAGAAAATCAAAAATAAAAAGGTGTGAATCTCATGGTGATAAAATTGTATGCCCTAAAGTAACATTTTCTCAAATTACTAGAGTTGGTAAGTATTAGTTTATTGTTTTATCTTAAGCAAATAACTTTTTTATTTTTAACTTAAACAATCAATATTAAATATTAAATAAAATAAATATTTTGAATTGTTTTTTTTTATAAAATATTAATAGCTGAAAAAGTATTAGATTGGTCAAATAAACCTTTAGTGGCAAGGTATAAGAATTATTTGGGGACTATAGCTAGTTTAAATGCACATGTAACTCGATTAAACCAGAGTCATACTGAACTGGAATCATCACTTATAGCTGAAATTATATCCAAAAAAAATAATCTTAGGAGATTGGATAATATGAAAATGTTCAGCAATACTAAATCCAATGTTGAAACTATTGAAGAAAAACAATTTATTGTTTTTGACGATTGGTATATTGTTTATTATTAACTTTTAATATATTTAACATAGTAATATTAATTTAAGAATATTTCTAGGAAAACAACTTTTGAAAACTATTATCGTCAAAATTCAAGATTTAAGAAATCCAATATTGATATAGGACAATTAGATCATATTAAGATCACATCAAATCCAAAATATTGGTCTTCTGAGGACGTTTATAAATATTTGACAAATGATTTGTTTTGTAAAGATATTGGACTGAAATTATTTACAGAGGTAAATAATATTGAATTATACCTATAGACAGTTATCATTGAATTATATTGATTGTAATTTTTCAATCAATATATTAGGAAGTTGATGGTGTAGCATTTATGCTATTAAATGAAGAACAACTTTTAGTGCGATTACAATGTTCAATAAATTTAACAATAAGAATCTTGTGTCATATAGCTGAAGTGAAATATGTTTTTTTAACAAAATACTGTAATATACAAGTAAGTATTTAAATTGTTCCTAATTATTTATATTTTATATTACCTATTATAAATAATATAATTTACTAAATAATATTACATTAGAGAAGAACTCAATAATAGGGAATGTTTTATTTATTTACACCTTCTGTTCAAATATCTTAAAACTTAATTGTTTATAATAAATTTTGACATGATAATAATGTATATTTCCATTACTGGATAATGTTTTCTATATTTCACATTAGTATTAATCATTAAATAAAATATTTAATAATATGTTGTTATTTGATTCGTTGGATATGAAAATAATAATATATTTACTAATGTACTAATAAATATGTGTTTTTTTTCTTTACAGGTTGATTAAATATTCTACAGACATTTTCTAGTTTTACATTTTTTATTTTGTAAATAAATATAAAATGTGGTTCACCCGGATTAAGACATAAAGCTATAATATTAAAAGTTTTTTCTATATCTATTTTAGGTATATATATATATAGATATATTATGTTTATCATTATAATAAATATTATTCATTGTATATTTTTTTTACATTAATTATATCAATAATTAATGTTTTTTATACATTAAGTTAATTTACTATTTAAAAGTACTGAACACTACAACAGTATATCATTAGAAATTAGAATTTTAAACATATACTATTAAAATCAAATTAACTATTGTAATGTAGACTGTTCTACTCAATACCATAAATATTGTGAACATACTTTAGACTTTAGTTTAGAGGGTGTATGTAATATAATACAATAACAGATTAACTACTTCTGCCTTCTGCACCACCCATTTTATTCAAATTATTTGCCAACATGTTACTATTAAAAAAAATGTAAATTTATGTTTTTACAGCAATTTAAGTTATATTATTATAGTAATTATAAAAGTACACAATTTTGTAGCATTCATTTTAAATAATATTGAATTAAAATCAACCAATGTAATGGAATATACTTTACTTGATACTAGAGTTCAGTTATTTTAGAACTAACTAATACAAATGTAAATAAAATTAGTGTTTCATAAATTATGTCACTGAATTAAATATCTTTAAAAACAATGTATATTTTTTTAGTTATTTAAAAAATACAAATTAAGACGACGTTACAATGACATTTTTTTATGTCTTTGTCTTACAGTTGCGTAACATAGCAAAATGTACTATCAGCAGACCACATGCAGCTCTGTTATTTTAAAAATTAGAGTAATTTCACCTCTTATAAAATTTAAACATAAAATTGTTAGGAGCCGGTTGAAACGTCGCCAGTCAATATATCGACAAGTTAAAATGTCGACGGATCATTATATCAACAAGTACAAAATGTCAACAGGTCAATATATCGACAAGTAAAACGTTGTATAAGAAAAACAATTTTGAGCGATGACGGTATGTCAGTCTAGGTATAAGACATATTATATACTTATCTAAAGCATTAAAAATAATTGACCTATAATAGGTACCTATAATAAATTACAAATTAATCATATCACAATATCCATTAAGTACTTATAATACATTATACATCAACAACAAACCCTGATACTATCATAGATAAAAAATAGTGTACTTTAGAAGTTTCAATTACCCACGAATAATATTATTCAATCACAACAAAATAACTAAAATAGTTATTCTATGTTTTTTATTATGCAATTTAGTATATTGAAATTAAAATGACTATAAAAATAAACTGTGCTTATTTATTTTTTTAGAATTTTTGGTAACATAATTAACTACTTACGTGGAATCTTTTTATGAACTTTCAATTCTTAGATATAAAAGTTGAACATTTTATACATTTTTAACTACAAAATAATTATTCAATTTTAATTTTGATAAATTTTGTCAAAACTCGATCTTTAAATGCTTATAAAAAAAATTGTGCCAATGTATTTTTAATATTTTTCAACTGATATTGTAACAATACATCAGGAGCCATGTATTAAATTTTTACACATTTTGGCCCAACAGATAAAACTTAATTAATAATTATAGAAAAAAAAATTGAAAACTGTTATTGTCTGTAAACAGCTCAAAACAAGTAAAAATATTTTGAAAATGTTATCAAGTATAAGAATTGATAAAATAACATTCAGTGAAATTTTCATGTATCTACAGTTATTCGTTTTTGAATTACAACAAAATATGAAAATCGCTACATGAGAAATCGAGTGAATATCCAATGTTGTAAAAATTTTAATTTCAAATGCTCAAAAATTTAATTTGACTTTCTTATAGACATTTTTTTTTTTTGATAAAGGTAGATAATCTTATAAGGAATCTTGTATTACATTTTAAAATCTTAAATTTAAAAAGAAAAATTTGTACGAATTCTTAACTCAAAATAATTTTATTTTTCCATATTTTGTCAATTTATGAACTTTAAATGGTTATAAAAAAAATTGTGACTACGGATTTTTAATATTTTTCATCTGCCTTTGAAACAATATACTAGGAGCCTTGTATTAAATTTTCAAGTATTTTTACTCAACAAATAAATTTTAATTGATATTCATAAAAAAAAAACTAATAAAATTGTAAACTGAAAATGTCCCTAATCAGTTCAAAATAAATCAAAATATTTTGAAAATGTTATCGTGTATAGAAAATTTAAATATAAACAAAAAGTGAAAATTTCATGTACGGTCATTTGTTTTAAAGTTACACCAAAAACCAAAATCGATTTTCTCGAAAACAGATTATGCGTAAAAATTACCATTTTTCTTTTATATTTCACGGCGCTTTTGAAAACTAGTAAGAATTTTTTACTTTTAACCCCCCAAAGTACCAACTACATTCACTTTCCTATCAGAAAAGATACTGTTGAAGAAAATCCAAGCACTTTTACTGTCCAAAAGGTGATGACAGACACAAAAAAAAAAATGCACATCATTGTAAAATCAATACATTCATCGTTCCACTCAGAATCTAAAATATATTATAAGATATAAATATAAAATTTATGACAATAATATGTCAATATGTTGAAAAGTTAAATTAAATAATTAATTAAATAAAATAAAACTATAATGTCATATTATTGATACTTTAAAAACTTAAAAAAAAAATTATTATTAATATGATTAGGTTTAATATATTATTCGTTTATCATCAATTACCTATCTCATTATGATAAAACATTATGAAGGATTAGGTATTACGTATATTTCGGTCGACAACGGTGGTAACTATAAGACCTCAAAAAAAATATGACTCGCACTCAATTTTGTGCATCGTCCTGAATTCGTACCTATGAGTTTGGATAACTATACTATATACGGTAAACATAGTAGATAACATTTTTTCCGATAACTGTCACTTATATGGGTATACTATATGCCTAACAAAATATTATATTTTAATTTTATTTAAGTTCTTCATAAATTAATATAAAAACAGTTAACGGTTATATTAAAAAGCTAGTGTTTCAACTTTTCAAGACGATGTTTACATATTTTTGTAATTCATGAAATAGGTAGGTACTCAAGATAAAATTATAATACATTTCAAAATAATTATTTAATAAATACTGATATATTGTTATACAAATTCAGCTTGCTGACCCGTTTTAAAATCCTGACTGATTTTTTGATATTAACAGCACTACATACTCGTCCGTACTCAATCTAAATAGAAATGATTTCATATCTCTCACACACGGGAATTACTATTTATTTTATCGTTATCTGTGTATACAAAGCTATTAGGTACAGAGTATTCAGTATCCAAAACAATACCGTTCACTTTATCTCAACGTTAAACCATAAAATTTCATCTTTTTTTTCGATAATTTTAACTTATCGATATATTGACTGTCGATGTTTCGTACCAGACCCAAAATTATTATCTAGGCAATCACAAACAAAAATCACAGGTCTCAATTATTAATTTTGAAAGATGGTCTATGGGCACAGCCTCACATGCAATTTACCATTTTAATAATTTATAATGAGCCCATTATCAGTATTCAAAATTTAGTTTATATTTTTAAATTATTAAGAGGATATGACACTCGTAGGTATGTGTTGTCTCTGTCTTACAAATGTACAACATAGCAAAAACTGTTTTGCTCGGGAAAACTTTTCTCATACCATATATGTTGTAGAACTTCAAAATGTTCATAACATGTAAAGAAGAACTTTATCTGTGCAACAGTGTGCTTTTGTTTAATAGCACTATCCAATCATTTTTTAAAAGCAAATGAAAAAAAAACAAAATGTTTAGATGCAAAAAACTTTTATTGTATTTATGTTGTGTCTAAAATATGAGCACGCAGTTGCATAGATCATTTTCTACCTTAAGGCTTAAGTGTTCAGAAATTTTGGACCACTACTACAAACACAGAAAGCATAGGCGTGCGCACGGGAGGGGCAGGGTGGGCAGCTGCCCCTCCTGCGGGCTCAAGTTTTCTTACAAAATAACAAAGTTTTTAAAAAAATATTATAATACAGTTTTATATAATGAATATTATGTAAACATTGAGTGCTCGATGTACAGTGCACGATGATTTTATGTTGTCCAACTTTAAGCGAACCACAAGCGATACCGCGGTGATAACGAGTGCTTATAATCTTATTATAGCATGATGTAGATTGAGATGTGATGAGACATGAAAGTGAGTAGTAATTTGACGGCATTTAATGCGAAAAACGTTCACCGGAAGCGCTAAGAAGGTCGGTTCTTTAAATAATTAGTAATTAATAATTATAATAATTAGTATGCAGTATACGAACAAATATTATAGCTCTTTACTTCCGAAGCAATTTTCGGAATTTTTAGTATTTTAGTAGTTTTATGCTCAACGTGTTGATTAAATCAGAATATACCTATCTTTTTTTTTAATGTGGTGTTTTATATTGAAATTAATTTTCTATTTATACTGTAACCTACAAATCAAATTGTTTATTATATACCTAATACTATTGAATACCTATAAAGTATAATTTATAAAACAGTTTAAATAATAGGTTACATGCCTACAATAATGTATAAATTTCAATATTACCAAAGAATAGAATATTATTGATACATTAATGCATGATATAATAGTGGTACTATTTTTGGAAAAATCATACTAAGGATTTACATTTTTTTTTAAATGTTGATATTTATATGTTCAACGTGTTGGTGCAAATAATAATTTACCTATCTTACTTACTTTTTTTGTAATTGTAAATAAATAGTAAGTAGAATTAGTAAATTCAGATTTCACCAACACATCGGGCATAAAAATATATATGAATGCAGTGGCGGATCCAGGGCTTAATTTTGGGAGGGGCATGGGGGGCTCAAAAGTATATGAGAGTTCCAAAATTGGCTAAACACAGTGTAAAACAAAGGAAAACTACGGTTATTGGGGGGGGGGCAAATGCCCCCTTTTCCATCCCCCTGGATCCACCACTGTATGAATGTAATAATTTTCTTTGTTCATGTATATTAATATAATATAAAAAAACTTTGGAGTTTCAATTACTATATTAAATTTGTAGTTATTTGTAGTTTTAATGATACATAAAATGAAAATACTTCCATCACTTACATTAATTGAACTAATAACCAAAATAATATTTACTTACCTATATATTATATAATATACCTATAGGTACATTATTACATTCTGCCCCCCCTGCCAGCAAGGTCTGCGCACGCCTATGACAGAAAGATAAAAGTTGTCCCGCGCAAAACAGTTTTTGCTTTGTTGTATACATTTGTAAGACGGAGACAACACATGCGGGCAGGTCCTTCAGAATGCACATTGAACACATTCCTATGCCTGAGGTGGCATTTCCTTGGTGAGAAGCAGGGCCGTATTTGGGATAATATTAATTATTATGTCGATAATTAGGCTAACGCAAAAACCGAAAACCGTTTTTGAAACACTGATGAGCAAAAAATAAATTATTTAATTATTACATTTTTATTATTATAAAAATAATAGCTGATATCCGGCAATTAACTAAATTTAGTTTTGGTTGGGATGGCTTATGTAAAAGCACAAATGTATAATACACTGAAATTAAACTTAATATAACGTATATTATTACAATTTGATTTTTCCCTGAAATGACGAGACGTCGCGGTCGTCGATCTTCGATAACAATAACATAGGTACTATATAATACCATAGAATATTATTCTGCAGTGACAATAATATAGCGTACTCTGTTTAAAATAAGACCGTGACCAGGTGGCGACCAGTTTATACATCATATATATTATTATTATTTATTATAGGTATTGTTTAATTTTGGCTCGGCGACAAGAGCAGGGCGCCCTAGTAGACAAAATATGGCATGAAAACATGGTTTCATAATTCCAGTAATACGTTTAGAGTATAAATACCTATTACAAAAAGTGTAGAGGAGAATTTTTTTAACAATCGTAAGAAGTCCGATTTTCGATATTTTTATAATAATAATATTTTTTTGTTTTTCATCCGTCGCTTTGTCGTAACCTCTTACAATATTTGTACAGTTAATTACATACAATGGTGGCTGAAAACTTACAATTGATGTTGTAGCACATTGTATGACTTGTATGTGTAATTTTTGTAAAAAATTGTACCTATATTATTAGTATATTAATAAATTATGTAATTACTAATTTTGATAATAATTGTTATAGGTAATAGGCATA
Source organism: Macrosiphum euphorbiae (assembly GCA_949089665.1). NCBI lineage: Eukaryota > Metazoa > Arthropoda > Insecta > Hemiptera > Aphididae > Macrosiphum > Macrosiphum euphorbiae. The sequence continues at coordinate 458,936 of CARXXK010001250.1, read as the reverse complement.
TATTATTAGTATTTAGCGTGAATATTATTAAAGTTATTCAATCTTACGAATTGTGTTGTAAACTGTCCACTATATCTGTCTGTATAAAAATTATACGTATAGTACCTATATTTACAATAATACCTATACTTTAACTGAATTAGGTATAATAATTAAATGAAATCTAGTTAATCTTAACTTTTTTAAGCGATTCTAATTTATTAGTAATTACAAACTTTGAATGATTATTATTTTTAATACCAGTAAAATGTTTGTATTACTGTAAACATTATAATTTATATTGTACCATAATCTGTAACAAAAATTAAAATAGGTCTATTAGTCTGAAAAAGCGGTACATTTGATATTCCCTTAAGGTGGTTCTAGTCAGTTGAAAAAATAAAAATTCTTATTCTTTAATATATTAATTAATTGTCTATAATCGAATACAAATAACTGTATTTTAACTTTTTGTGAATTATAAATTATTACTATAACGTATAAGCAGGGGCGGAACTAGGGGGGTGAAGCCGGGGATTGATCCCCGGGCGTAAAATTTTAGTGGGCGTAATTTTTCTTTAGTTCTTTATTTAATGCTTGGTGATAGAAGTTAAGAAAACATTTTTATTTCACATTATTTGTTTATGATGTTGTAGTGATGACGTTGGAATTAATGAAAAAAAATAAAATAAAGTTAATGGTAAGATTATGAATAGATTCGTATTAGTATACTAAGTATATACTGGTATACTGGCATTAGCATACCTACTGCAAGCATATACAACTAATATACTATAATTATTCAGATTCTGAGTGAAAATGTAACTAGTACCTAACTATACCTAGGCATTTATTGATGCTGTGTTTTCGTTAAAATTTCTGATACCTACACAATAACTGTTATAAGATTATCAATCAACGTACGATACGTATAATATTATATCTGTATATTAAAAATGATGTTAATATATTATAATAGTAATATATTTACCAAGATAGTTATACATTTGTTTATGTTTAAAAAAAAAGATTTGATTTTAAATATTTACTTTTTCATTTTTTTCTATTATAAATTGTTTAATTAAAAACAATTTTTTACTGGCCTAAATTGTGTACCCTAATCAGAATAAAAGATTTTAAATTTTACCATAAAAATCTATTATAATTGAAGGCTGAGGCGCATAGAACCAAAACAGCAAAAGTGTTTACAATTTTTATACAGGATAGGTAGGTAATTAAAGTTTTGATTATTTTTCAACATTTATATATAACTAATATTATTATTATTTCTAATAATAAATACAATTAAGTTACCAATACAGTATTTCCAGTAATTAAAAATGTATCAACAGACAACAATATGTTGACTAAGTTTTTAAATTTAAAGTGTTTTTGGTGTGATAGTTTATTAGTATAAACTTGGTTACACCACAGTCCACAGAATATATTAATTACTATATATTATTATGTGTTTAAAAGTTAATAAGTATGTTTATAATTTTAGTTCCAGTTATGATAAAACAATTGTAGGGAATGATATTGTATTTTCAATCTTGGTCTATGATTGGGCTTAATTTTAATATTTTCCCCGGGCGTAAAAATTCTTAGTTCCGCCTCTGCAGGTATAAGGTAAACTGTGACTTGAACTCGGAGTAAACGTGAATATATTTGAGGATATGGTTAAGGGACAAGGGGTAAATAGAGAGATCAAAACGAAAGGGCGGCAATTTTTAAAATTTTTCCTATGTACACATTTTGTCTAGAGTCGTCCCTGCATGCAGGTGTGACATCCTCTTAAAGGTAAAGTTGGTGATTGGGTCTGGAAGCCCGAATCCCGGAAAATAAATCCCCCGGAAAAAAATCCCCCGATGAACAACCCTAGAATAAAAATCCCCGACCCTAGGAATAAAAATCCCCAGACTACAATATTACTCACAACCTCATGCAAATGGTTGAACAAATATTTTTTAAACGTTAATTAGTATCTATAATAAATATTTAATTACAAATACGTATATTATATTCTATTATAATATATTATATTATATTATATTGTTAAGAAAATTATATATTATAAATAATATTTTGTTTTAAATTACGATAATATATTATGTGTAATTCAAATTAAATAACTAACTTAACAACGTTACAAATAGGTGTAGAATATAAAAATATTTTGAATGATCGATACGTCAAATAATACAGTTAAACACATAGTACCTATACAAAAATATTATACAAAATATAGCTAGGTAATAAAAATAATATAAATAAATAACTATAAATAATTTTTGAAAAATTAACAACAACATTTTATATTACTATATTAATACACATTTTATGTACCTAGGTATAATTCTGTAAAAATTAAATCCCTGAAATAAAATATTACGTTTTCAAAACTTCAAATATTACTTATGATTGTTGTATGAGATGTAGTGTACACAAATATATAAAGTATAAAAATATTTCGAGTGATCGATACGTCAAAGAATACAGTTAAAAACATATAGTAGGTATATAAAAATATTATAAAAAATTTATGCAATATTTTATTTCGGGGAATTTTTACAGAATTATACCAACATAAAATATAGGTACCTATATATTTTGTATAATATTTTTGTATACTATGTTTTTAACTGTATTATTAATTGACGTATCAATCATTCTAAATATTTTTATAATTTTTTTAACAATATAATAGAATATAATACCTATACGTATTTGTCATTAAATATCAATTATAGATACTAATTAACGTTCAAAATATATTTGTTCAACCATTTGCATGTGATTGTGAGTAATATTGTAGCTGGGGATTTTTTTTCCGATTACCGGCAGCCCAGTACCACGCATGTAGCAAGAACGATTAAATGATTAAATATATTATATTATTGGTTACACGACTAGTCTAATAAAACTGGCCCTCCCCGATTAGTTATTTAAAAGGCATGTCGAACTAAACTTAGCACTCCTAGCTAGTGGAAAAAAAGTTCAAACAGTTTACGTAGTTTTGTCTAAATATCATGATTTTATCTATAATCGTGATAATATTGAACATACCATTGTAACGTCCGGTGTTGGGTAAGCTACTTTTAAAAAGTAATTAAGTTACTTTATTCGTTACTAAGAGATAAATGTAATTAAGTAATTTTAAGTTGCTTTACCCGTTACTCAAATAAAATTGTAATGAAATTATTTTACTTTTCAAATATAAAAGCAACTCATTACTTACTCGTTACAAAAAAAATAAATAATTTAAATTTCTTGGCAATTATCTTCTGCAGGCAAATTGAACAAGCAAAATCTTTAAAAAACCTGTATAGTTAATAGGATCCTGGATCGTATAAAACTAGTCTTCCACACAAATTATTCATAGGAAACCTATTTAAAGGAATCAAATTGAATAATAAATTTAATTAACGTTCTCGTGATTTATGGTGCAATTAGACATTTCAAAACTGAATTGTAGTGAGTTAAAATTAAATATATATACATATTAGATTGGTAAACATAATAATACCCGCTTTATACATATATTTTTTTTTCAATTCGCAATAGGTAGGTAGATAGTAGGTACTTACTTAATAATTTGAAACTGTAACGAGTTATTCTATAGAAATTACTTTGCAAAAGTAATTTCCATTACATCAGTGGCGTTATTTGGGGGGGCAAGGTGGGCATTTGCCCCTGTCTGATTTTAAAATCAGGGAACGAAGGGCCGGTGCCCAGTTTTTGCCGTTTTACCATTATTATTTTTTATCAGCGCAAAAACATGTCTATTTTATAATATTTTCAGAAAATATTATACTGCCTATGTACTCAGAAATTATTGTCACAATGATACATTTTTTCTAATAATTGATATGTAGTTGGAATATATTTATATTTAGACGTATGCGAGGACGTACTCATTGTATGTAGGTATGTTTGTTTGTGTGAGTGTATAACAATAATAATAATGAGTATCGTAATTCCGTATAGTTTTATTTCTAAAATCTAAAATTAATACAAATTCTAAAAACAACAACCGATTGGCACTCTTATTAATTATCATTGTTCATTGATACCAGACTTCATACGCAGTTAACTTACGAGTTGCGACAGTCGTGTATGGTAAACTATTCAACTATTCTGCGTATTGTGTAATGTGTTGTGTACCCAGGGCCGGGTTGGACAAATTCGGCCAACCGAGTTTTCCGTACTTTACCAACCCACTTAAAAACTGGCTGCCCTTGGGTACGCTCTTATTCCGTGCATAGTTATTTTATTTTATAGTCTCCATTTCTTCAACTTTTAACTCTTAACATATTTTTAGTCAATGCGGCCCCTCATGACTTGAACGGCCCGCTGAGTTTTACATCGGTAACTCGCCGGGTCAATCTGGCCCTGTAGTGTACCTTATCCTACCTAAATTAAAATTTATTTTTTCGTGACGCGTGTTTACATTAATCTTTCAATTTGAGCAAAATATGACTTAAAAAAAAGTAAATGGGTGGTGCGGTTAAAAATATAAAATTACTGCAAACCGCTCAAGAATCGAAAACAATTTCTGGTATGTTTAATAAAAATACGAAACTTAAACCAGTAAGCACTAAGCAAGCAATAAAAAAAAACAAATATTATAATTTAAAATAATATAAATTTGAAAATATATCGTATACATATAGAGTAGGTATAGGTGATAAGTGATGAATCAGGTAAAATTGATTTATAGATGATGCAGTTGATATATTTTCATAAAATAAAAAAAAAGAAGATATCCTTTAATAAGCTACTAATATTTTTGTTTATCAATAAATATTGCTATATTATGTTTGTAGACTTTTAAGTTTTAATTGATGTAGGTGTACAATTGTTTTTTATAAAATATCTGCCACCTTCTATTTAAAAATTATATTACCTAGTTAATAAAAAGGGTTGCATAAAAAAATGTAGATAATATAACGAGCGAAGCGAGCGGTTTTTTTTTTTACCTATTCGGGCCGGTCAAAACCTTTGCCCCCCTATATTGAAAACTGAAATGACGCCACTGCATTACATTTTCGTTACTTGGATATAATTCCAATGAAATTACGTAATGCGTTACAAGTAAAGTAAGGCCGTCACAGTAACGCGTTACTTTCGTTACGTTACTACCCACAGTGCCGGCGAGAGCTTTGGTGGGCCCCAGGGCTGATTATTTCCGGGCCCCGTCACTTATATATACTTATTTTACTGAGATTTATATAGCTGTACAGCATTTTAATACAGTAGCGATACTTAATATTTAAGTTGGATGAATTGTAAATAAAAAAAACATAATATTTGATATATAAAATCTTTTATTAAAATTGAAGAAAATAATGTTAACAACTATTCAACAGTAATTAACGAATAATTAGGTTCAGTTAAAGTGTTCCCTTTCTGGCCAATAGACCGTATAGCCGTATAGGTAACTCAGTCGAAGCTGTGAATGTTTAATATATTGCCCAAGTGATAGCTGTCCTTTTTTGTTTCATTGTCTCTGTAATCCTTTTCTTTTCTTTTTTGCGCACCAGATTTGTGTTTATAACTCATTATAATAAAATAATATAACTAGGGACTCAATTAATATGTACTAGCAAAACACAAAATTACACACGATTCGTATTCCGTAATATCAAAATTATAAAAGAAAGCAAAAACGATAATTTCGGAACGCGATGTATTTTATGTAAACGCATCATTACAACTAATACCTACGTGTAAATATGATCGAACATATTATTATCTGATACAGTCGGTCGTTATTGGTCGTATTTAGGAATTTACGACTATATTATATTTATATGTTTATATAATATATTAACCATATTATTAATAGCACACACTATATAAAAACCAACTACGCGATTATACCGATCGAACCCGCGTTGAATGCTAGTTTGTTTTGTTATCTATGTGCGTTCTGTGTACAATATAGTAGGCATATATTATAGATGGTTGTTTAATTTTTAGCAAACGGACGATAATGGCCCGGGTCTACAGGGCCTGTGCGGCTATGCCTAAATACATGGGATACACTATGCCTAAATACCCATGACAATGGGCCCCCCCCCCCCGGAGGTCCGGGCCCCGGGGCTCTGGCCCCTACTGCCCCACCCTCTCGCCGGCCCTGACTACCCAACACTGGTAACGTCACAGAATTGTTGTCCTCTTTTATCATTAACAATATTATTATTATCCCCGAACATGCCACCACGGTACTACCAAATTTATTACTATTTCCCGAGCATACCTCTTCAAGGTACAGCGTTTTTATTATGATATTATTACGTTTGCGTAAGTGGCTCACACAGTAGTACGCTATAGTCGCGGCAATGTTATGCAACACGAGTCCCCCCCGAACCTCGACCCATATACAGTGTCGAGTGTATGTCACCATTGTCCAAGTCTTAGCTGGCTGTCATCTGTTGCGACTCGGTCTCGACCACCGGTTGACACCGACAGGGCAACCTATCTCACAGCTAATAATTAATATTGTATAAGATCCCCGTCGCCGATCCCGCCACCAAGGATCAAGCTCCGTCATCTACAATGCTACACTTCTTTTTATGACCATTGACCGTGCCGACTTTAACTCAATTGTCCGTCTTGCTATGTGCTACACAAAAATTTGTTCGCGTCGGGAACGTTACAACAATAATCGGCGCCCGAATCGCCGTATGTACTCCGTTGCGCCTATAAGGCTGGGGCTATACACGGCGATATTCGTCGAGCGGATTTTGCGGCGAATTCCGCCGTCATCGAAAACCTATATGATTAAATCGGGCTGCCTGGCTATATGAGTTCACCGCGAATTAATCCGCCGCGATATTCGCGGTCGGCCGACGATTTTTTTCAAAACCGCCCAATCCATAAAACCGCAAAACCGTCTATTTATATTAACTTTTAATGATAGCGGCTATACGGGTATTTTGGTTTAGCGAATTTCGCGGCCATTATTACTATACTACGGTATTTTTTTTATTGAGCGAATCCGTCAAGCGAATTCGCTGTGTATAGCCAGACAGAACGAAAACCGCCGCGAAATCCGCTCGACGAATTACGCGGCGAAATTCGTCGAGCGGATTTCGCGGTGAATTCCGCCGTCATCGAAAACCTATATGATTAAATCGGACAGGCTATATGAGTTCGCCGCGAATTAATCCGCCGCGATATTCGCGGTCGGCCGACGATTTTTTTCAAAACCACCCAATCCATAAAACCGCAAAACCGTCTATTTATATTAACTTTTAATGATAGCGGCTATACGGGTATTTTGGTTTAGCGAATTACGCGGCCATTATTGCTATACTACGGTATTTTAATACAATATTATTGTTAATACTATTATTATAAAATCGTAAATATCGTAAACATAATACGTAATATATTATTTCACCAGGTACGAAAAAAGTATATATATATATATATTTATTTATACATATATAAGTTCCTACATATTATTATAGAAAATGTTAATTGAATTATTATAGTATCGCGTGTCTTTCCGCCAACATCATGGCTAAAATTAAACATTTTAAACATCGTAATGTAGTGATATAGGTGGTGATATACCTATTAATATTATTATTAGTTTTCATCGGGGTACGAGAATTGTATCTATTTTGTAAAACTGGATTATTACTGTTTCGCCTGTCTTTCCGTTAACATTGCCAAAATTTAATAAGATCGGATATATTATGTAATATATAGGGCTCGGAAGTTGAGGCATTTTGCATTTTTTTTTGGAACTTTTAAGACGATGCTCTCCTGGCCACAAATGCGTTTCATTAGCATGTGAATCTGAAAAACTAAATTTTATCTTGCATTTTTATGCATTTTTTGGTTTTTTTTTACTTTTAAGTCATTTTTTGACATTTTTAGGTAATTTTTCGACATTTTTAGTCATTTTTACTGATTTCACACTAGTTAAATGCCTATGCCGATAACTTAAAACTTGGAAATTACCACGGACTAAGATTAGTACCTATCCGATTTTATCTCGCCGATTACATTTTGTCGTTTTCGTGTTGTAGTGAATATTATTATACCTACATTTTATTATTTTTTTCCTAATAATCGATTAATATCCGATTTTATCTTGCCGATTACAGTCGTCACGTCGTTTTCAAACAAATATTTTTTATTTCATTTTTAAGGACATTATTTGTCATTTCTATGTCATATTTTGAGAAATTTGTAAGCTTTGATAAATGTATATAGAATTTTATAGTAAAATAGAGTAAAATATTTAAAAAAAATGTATTTTTATAAATTTAAAACAAATATTTGTAATTTTTTTAGGTCATTTTTTGAGGACATTTTTCGTCATTTTTATGTTATATTTGCATTTTTTTTAGGTCATTTTTTGATATTTTTAAGGTCTTCCGATCCCTAGTAATATATATATATAATAATATGTATAATTGATACGAATAACTATAGTGCTCCGAGGCGTAGTATAAAACAACGACTAATCGTCCTACATGCTACTACATAGAACGAATATGCTATAGAAATATAAAATGCCTGTTGAGCGTCTCCTGTACTACAGTGTGCATAATTTTGCTTATAATCTACATATAATACAGGGTGTGTTGTTTACATTCAACAACTACAGTATAATAATATGTGGCCCTCCTGGCCCAACAGAATGAAGATATATAGGTATAATTCTTATAAAAAACTATAGTAATAATGTGTAACAAAAACTCACAGAATAGTGGAGAGGAGACTGGCCAGCTGTTTCTATCCTATAATATAATATTAAGTTCACACCGAAGATATAAAATAGTACGTAGTAGCGCTTAGCGCACACAAAAATAATATAATAAAAAGTAATAACGGTGGAGATTTGCCACATCAGACAAGTATAATTTAATATAAAATTATATGCGGCCATTCGCGCCCACAATATTATAATTTTGGCGATTCGAACCTTACAAAATGATACAATATATTATACCTATACGAATGACGACCGGCACACAAAATAATAATTTGCGGTTTCCGATGACACCGGTGCGCGACTGTCTGGACTAGACGGCCGTGTTAATTGCTCTGGTCGGCGGCCGATCGCGAGTGATCTACATATTATTATTATATAATAATTCACGAGATAACAAATACGATATAAATAAAACAATAATAATGTGTGTTGTGTGTATGATTCGGTCGGCGGACTATACTGTGAGTCGTGAGTACCTAAGTATAAGTGCATGATACTATGAGAGTGGCGGTGATGGCGGCGCGAACAAAATTATTATCATTTAAATATTATTATTATTATTATATATTATGTGAAATACGCAACCACATGATTACTTTCAACTTCAATATTATTATTTTATTCTTATTATATAAAGCGTAACCTCATTTCTCCCTTTTTAATCTATTATATTTGTTTCGAGTTAATTCATTTTAACTCACTGTGTACTCAAAGCCTATAATATTATGTTTTAACCTGGTCTTAGGGCCTTAGGGCTTAGGCCCTAGTACTTGGCCTTAGGGCCAACATGTGGTGTGGCTTATAGGTAAGTAGTCTAGTGTTCCCTGGACTCGTGGGTGGTTTTTAGACGCTGCAACACGATTGCGCACTTTTTAAGGACCCGACTAATTACAACACGATTGAGCACCAAATACAAGCCCGGATTATTGGGGGGGGGGGGCAGGGGGGCCCATCTTTATCACCAATATATATATTTTTAAGGCGTCCAATACAGTTTTCAAAAAAAAAAAAAATTATTATTTAAGTAGGTAGGTATAGTAGGTAAATTATTAAATTGAATTATATATAATTTAGTTATTTAATTATAAAATAAAATTGTTCTCCATTTTATACAACGAAAAATTACTATAAATAATGAAAAATGTTTGCCAACAATTTTGTTGTTTTTTTTTTTTGAGCATTTTAGATTAACGATATAACTATTTAAATAAATACAAAAAGGTAGGTAGTTATGAGAAAAAATATTTAGCTCTTGTAAATTAGGTATTTCAGTTAAAAGTATTAATGCATATTAAACTAAACTTTAGAGGACCATACTAGAGAACCAAAATTGATCATTAAATTATGTCAAATTATTCAGAAAAAAAGTTTTACAAGAATCTATCAAAAAATATAGTGGTTACCATTTGAAAAAATAAAGTCGATTTTATTATTGGTACAACTGCGTGTTTAAACATTTTGAAAATGTAAAAAAATTGCCTCTTGAAAATAAAGAAACACGTCTTTTTTTGTTTTATAACGAAATTCTATATCATCGATTCGTAATTGTTAAAAAAAACCCACGTACAATGCATATGATACACCCTGTATATTTGTTGTATGGTAAAAAATTATACAATAATATAAAGTCGTTAATAATGTTATTTTGAAGTTAAAGTTGAGATGGGGCCTACTAAGTGTAAGGTGTCCCGGGGCCCAATTATTGATCCTTAATCCGGGCTTGACCAAATAATATGTGTATGGCTGCATCCGAATTGCGTGCAGAAAAAAAGAACTATGTTTGACAACAACCGAATTGCGTGCGCGGTTTTTTTGAGACACAGCCGAATTGCTTGCGTGGTTTCTTCATGACAGAGCTGAATTGAGTGCGCATATTTTATTTAAAGACAACCGGTTTTCACCGAGCTGGATGTGTCGGCCGGAGAATCATTTATCTGTATTTAATATGATAGCTATATATGGGTATTATCATTGATTATAAATACTAGTATGTACTAGTAGTAACTAGTACTATGTAGGGAATGGGACTTTTCTGTAATAAGATATAAGCTGATAATTTTATAAATAATATTAAACCATCTATATTCTATATGAAATTGGAATTGAATATCAGTTGATATTCAACACTCAATCGCGACCAAAATGAAAGTGAATCAAATGTTAAGCGAAAAAAATTAAAAGTTATATACTTATATATAATTAACGGGTATAAATTTCAGTTTCAAAAATTTTTAAATAACAACATACAGAGATGGGCATGTACTAAACATTTGTGTAAATTTTTTTTTAAGCTAAGTGAAAATGGTGAAATAATTTTATTGTATTAATTAATATTGTTTTAATAATTTGTATTCGAAGAGTAAATGTATTCTTTAATTATTTAGTGTAAATAAATCTGGCACACCGTGCGGCATCAACACTGTATCTCGCACGCAACTCTGCTCTGTCACAAAAAAACCGCGCACGCAACTCAACCCTGTTATGAAAAAACCACGCACGCAATTCGACCCAGAAAACGATTTTCGCACGCAACTCGGAACCGCCGATATGTATATACTATGTATAATAATTTATGTGCAACATAAAAATATTTACTAATATATAGATACAAATGTACAATAGTTACACAGACATTACATTGCATTTACATAACGGATACTTGGGAATAATGTAAAAACAATAAAACATCAATGAATGATAATTTGCAGGCAACGGGACAACGTTTTTGTGCTAATCACCAAACGGGTAATTTTTAAATACAATTACACATTAGAAAATGTATAGTTATGATTCTGATGGGAACCTGTGGGGTTCCGCGTGGATGGTGAGTGAACCAAGAAGAAAGGATCAAAAAAAAAAACAACGAGACAACGCACTGGTGTAATTCAGCTTTTATTAGTGGTGAAAAAAAAAACATTCAATAGATTGAGAAACGGTACTTATCGATATAGTTGTCATAGACTCGCGGGGACGTGTGTGACGAGCATAGGCGTGTCTACGGTGGCAGCCTAGGGTGCCTGGGCTGCCCCTGCAATTTTTCAATGGTGCCGGTCAACTGAGTTTTAAATCAGAAGGGTCACAACATTTTTTTTTTTTTTAACTATTTTTTTTATGTGTACCGTTATAATAGCCGTTTAATTAGACCGAAGCGGCAGCGGTAGCAGTAGCGGCAGCGGTATTTATCGCTTTTAAAATACCGCTGATCTAACCTAACCGGAGCGAAATATTTCGCCAAAAATTACTAGTCGACATTGTGACACCCGTGTGCGTGCATGTATTTTGTTATTACGTATTATATTTTTTTTTACTAATATTAATATTTAAAAGTACAAAACAACATATTTCTATATTTTTTTTAAATTTGTTATCATACCATGGATATTTATTATGAAAACTCAAGTTCAGATGAAGAAGATGTATTACTGTTAGCAGCTGTAATGGATGATGAAGAACAAAAAAGGTACCATAGGATTATAATTAGGCTTAGGGACTTATAGATCTCAAAAAATTATAATATATTATAATTAGAGTTAGGATGTTGAATATGTTGATGTAATTTTTAGTCGTTTTGATGTGAAGATTCATATTGCATTGTACTGCACAATTAAAATATGTGTGATGGTATCAAACGAAAGACGACGAAAGTCATCAACATCCTAACCCTAATTATAAAATATTAGCTACAACTGTTTTTAAGTACAGTTTGTGCTGTTACAATAACAAATAATAAAAAAATCATGTAATATTTAATTTTTAGACGTAAAAGACGAAAATGGGTTCATGAAATTAATAGCCAAAGAGAAAGTTTAGGTGAATTTAATCATTTAATGCCTCAATTACGAAATGATGCAAAACGTTTTTTTATTTATTTTCGAATGACATCAAATTGTTTTGATGAAATTTTAAATTTTATTAATGAAGATATACGTAAAGAAACGACTCATTTTCGTGTGCCAATACTAAGGTGCACGATTACGATGAATACAGAATAGATATGTGTTTGATAAATATATTAATAATATGAGTTGGGAATTTACAACTGATTATCGCAGCGGTAAACGAAAAATATAGTGTCTGCAGCGAAAAATAAAAATATCGAGCTCAATCTTGCGGTAACATTTTCGCCGCGGTATTAATTTCGCGCTAGTTAGTGCTCTAGTATTAAAACGTTTGGACATTAAATTTCGCTACCGCTGCCGCTTCGGTTTGAGCGAACCTTACAAAGATATGTTCAACAAAATTAGGTAGATAATATCTTTATTTAACATGTATTGTCAAATTGATTTCCTGACTTCGGAAATCGGAAATACCTACTATAAAAACTTGAGACAGACGACGACGACGGTACGGTACGCATCTAGGTATTATTGATATTATATGTTTGATTTGTAGCTAGGTGGTGTAATCCAAGGCTGTAGATTAATAATATTTCTGAAGTTACTGTAGATTATTATTGTAAATAGATAATTTGGGATTTTTTTTTAATTATATAAATATTTCATTGTTGAGTGGGAGGGGGGCTTAAAAAAATAAGGCTTTGGGTGTATAGGGCTTTTTTTCGGTTCACTAATAAGGTAGCGCCGATGAAGTCTAGTCACGCCTATGGTGACGAGGTGTCGAGGTCATAGACCTATAAACTAATGGACAGCGCTTAGAGAGAGAGGTCAGGGGTACGATATACAGTATTAGTTTCATACGTCTATGATTTCCCCCATTATGTTTTTTCTCTCTTTTTCTTATATGATTGTCCACCAAGATTCCCCCAATATGTTCTCTCTCACTCACTCTATATTGGCGCCACTCATTGATGGCTGGGTGGTGAGTGAGGTGCAGTCCATTAGTTTATAGGTCTATGGTCGAGGTCCGTGTCCGGGGGGCCAATTCTTGAAATTATGCGACTAATTCTCACATGTGATAAAAGTCACAGATTTTATCGAAGGTGACTAATTTTAATCGCATGCGACTTAAAATTGGTATTCTTGAACTAAATCGATAAGATTTTATCACTTGTCGTATGCGATAAAGTATTCCGAATGAACCACTGTGGTAACAACACAAAATCTAGATTTTAACCTCAAATAATCCGGAATTCTACATATTAATATTTACTAGTTCTAAATAAGAAGTACTAGATAGTACTAGTCTCTAAACCGTGATTAACTTTACAACCTTACAGTTAAGTATTTGCTATATTTTTTTTTTGTTTATTTTGTTCTAAGTACCATACTACCATTTGTAATATTATAATGTCTAAAGACACTAAAGTGAGACCAACTCAAACCCAGATGAGGTATTTGGTTGATCTAATGGCCAATGGTAAATGTAGTTAAATGAGGTTACCCCATCAAAATTAGTTTTTGTAACTTAGGTGTGAATATGAATATTATATATACATAATATGTGTGTGTGTGTGTGTTAATGTGCAGTCCTGTAAAGAATACTTTTGAAAAGTACTTGAGTAAGTACTCAAATACATTTTTTTTAAGTATTTAAGATACTACTCAAATACTTTAATTGTATAGTATTTCAAATACTACTCAAATACTTTTGGAATACTTTTCAAAAACTTTTGGTTTTTAAAGTGGGTTTCTAATTATTGTAATATAGACACATAGGTAGTAAATTTATAATCATTTTTATTTATTATTTATTAAATAAATGTTTATTACATTCTTTTTTTTTACTTTTACATGAAATTTACAATCTGTTCTTAACTAGAACAATAAGCAAATGTGCATAGGGTATTTGGGTATGAATTTTTTTTTTTGAGGGAAGAAACCACCCATTGGTGATACTACCTATTTTGTGTTCTTAATTCATTCTAAAATTTCTAAAATTATTTCGAATAAAAATAAATTGTTCGAAATAAAAAACCAAAGTATTCAATACCAAAAAGTATTTAATACAAAAAAAAGTATTTAAAATACCATTCAAAATACTTCATGCTGAAAGTATTTAAAAAGTTATTCAATACTTAAAAAAGTATTTGAATACTTTTACTCAAATACTTTACAGGACTGTTAATGTGTTATGTACTTATGTATACTTATGTATGACTACCCTGCCAGAAATTCTGCGCACGCTTATGGATTTGAATACTCTAAAAAACAAGAAAAATACCTTAAAAGTACGATTTAAGTTACATTTTTTAATTCATTGATGTATGAAATTAACTTTGTGCTTGGAATGTTTGGCAATGTTTTTGGACATTCAGAAAAAATGCAATTGCATTCAAATCCGTTCCCTATCAATGGCTATGTCTTACTTTAGTATTCAGATCAATCGCAGATGAACGGAAAGAATTTGATAAATGGGGACTTAATAGTATAATTAAATCTTTTACAACGTCTTTAGTGAGTCGAAAGTTTTTTATGAATAACCGATCGGTTAATTTAAATGGATCCGTAATCATTTCCTTATTTCGTGTTTGTCTTTCATGATGCGCATTATTGAAATTATTTTGATGTTCTTCGACGTTATTAACAGCAAACAACATTGCCATTTCCTCAAAATTGGCCATTATAATTATAATATTAAAGAGAATGGGAAAAAAATTGTATTGATATTTATTTATTTAATGTGGACCACAAATCACAATACAACATTATATAGATTTAAGTTGTTAATTGTTATCAAATTAAAATTATTAAATGATTATTGGTATGACATATATTTATAAATTATCATGCGATATAGTCTTGTCACCGAGTTTTACCCAGTCGACAAATAGTCGAATGTTTTTCGTTCGATTACAGTCATACCTTTTTTCAAGAATACCAAATATTTATTTTCATGCGATAAAATGTTTATCGCATGCGACAAAGTTTATCACGATTTCAAGAATTGGCCCCCGGGTCGTTTAGAAAAACCAGTGACTTCAGCAAGCCGGTTCGCCGAACGGCCGGCCGACGGTTCATGGCGCGGGTGTCGCGTAAAGGCTTTTTGAATCCAAACTGCCATTACGCGGGACCGCGTCAATTCATATTGTGTTTTATTTTTATATGAACAAAAAAAATATTGAGTATTGACTATATCTGTATGCAGTGGCGTATATAGGGGGGAGGCCCCCTGGGCCAGAGCCCATAGTGAAATTGCAGGTTCAATTAAAGCAATGCGTGTATACTGTTTACAGTTTTTCACCATGATTAAGTTAGCCGGTTGATTAAAATCGTTTTTGAGGAATCAACAAGGAAAAGTTAGAGTAACATGTTAGATAACATTAAAATGTATAAATGGCACTGTCAATATCTATAAAAAAAGAACCAACAAATTAATTTTACATAATAATTATATAATTGACTTGCTCAATTTTTATTTGTACTGTACATGTCATAATTATGACCACCCATCTCCCTAGCCGATAAATTGGCACATAGTGAAAATAATTCGTATATACGCCACTGTCGTATGCATTGAGTATATACATGTTATTTAGAAAAAAAAAACAATTTTTAACCAATCCAACAATGATAATTTGTTGTCAGTCCAAATCCTGTATAACAATTGGGAAGGAACATTGAGAATTAATAGCTAATATAAGTTATTGAGTGCATGCATATGAAAATGAGTGGCTCGATTAAACGACTGCATCCGCTAGTGTTACTATATACTTTACGTTTTTTGGAAAATATATGCATTATTTCGAAACTTGAGCCATTTTAAATCGTATAGTTTTTACGATTACGCATTTATACATGAGGAATTAAATTCATTATATTTTATATATTTATATATAATTAAAATATTCAGGCTTCATGAGAAACAAATTTGAGTATAACGATACATATATATGTCTCGTTACACTCAAATATCGGTTGTAATAAAGGGTACACGAGATATGAGTTTAGGTAATACATAGTGGTGCATTTATTTACTTGGAAAATATGTTTGCTTGCACAATAACAATTAAACCTTACTTTCTAAACAATAACATAGTTAATAAATAATAGACAATAAATAATTATTATTAATACAGTTATATAGGTACCTACTGTTACATTCCTTTCCCTCAGTTAATAAACTATACATTTTACATAATACATATTAACAACTTATGAGTTAATTATACATCAAAATTTAATATCAATGTTTGTTCTTACAATTTAACAATCTAATAAATCTAATCCTATGGCGAATACACACCTGGTGCGTTTCACAACTAATCGATAATAACGCGACGCGCGGACCTCTGATTAACAATTTGAGCTGGCATTCAATTTTAAATTTCCCACCGTAATTAAATGCTAGTTTTGGAAACCAAAACGAAAAATCGCCACATTGCGAGTTAGTATCGAGGGACATAATTTTGCTGTCATGCATCAACTGATATCAATGAGGAAAATTCGCCATTTTGATTTTTGGTACATTTTCATAATTATTAATATTATGATTATTATGATATTTATTGTTGGACGTAATTGGTAAGTTAGTGTGTAACACGCTTACACGACTCGTAACATAAAATATATTCTTATAGTATTTACTTGTTGTTACAGAATTCATATATTATACTTCATATTATAGATTCCGATTTGAAAGATTTAGATGTTTATGGGATACTTGGAATCAAACAGTCAGCTACTGACTGTTGTAATTGGTTAGTTAGTGTGTAACACGCTTACACGACTCGTAACATAAAATATATTCTTATAGTATTTACTTGTTGTTACAGAATTCATATATTATACTTCATATTATAGATTCCGATTTGAAAGATTTAGATGTTTATGGGATACTTGGAATCAAACAGTCAGCTACTGAAAAAGAGGGAAGTCAATTTCTAATCACTCATGACGTATTACTATTCATATTTGCTATTTCAATCAGATGAAAACGGCAT
Source organism: Macrosiphum euphorbiae (assembly GCA_949089665.1). Classification (NCBI taxonomy): domain Eukaryota; kingdom Metazoa; phylum Arthropoda; class Insecta; order Hemiptera; family Aphididae; genus Macrosiphum; species Macrosiphum euphorbiae. Next base: position 441,381 of record CARXXK010001250.1, on the reverse strand, counting down.
ATCGGAAGAAAGCACTACAATGCCATCCAGATAAAAATCGCGATAATCCACACATTTTTTATTTACAAAATCACAAATATAAGTTACTCGATAAATTGTTCGAAAGTCCCTCCATTATTTAAAACGCATGCTTCAAATTTACGTAATCATACATTCATAAACATAATATGAATATCTACCTATTTTATTTTTAGTTGTATTTATTTTTGTCATAATTTAAGAGTATTGGTCATTAAAGGTATTTTCGTATCTACCCTATTAAAATGCCATTACATAGGTATTTTTATGTTTAAAGACCTATTACGAGATTCATTATCAGAGTCGTGTGTCATTGCGGTCTTAGTAGTTCTACGTTTCTGTTAGTTATTGTCAATTGGTAATATAAAGTTTGAGTTTTGTCTAAATAAAAATTCAATCATGAATAATCATATGTATAATATATGTATATTATTTTAGTGTACATATTACATTGATGTGAAATTGTGTTATCATAGTACTTACTACTTTGTATATTTGTTATTTACCTACTTTATGATGATATATTTTCTAATAATATAATTCAATATTTAATAAGAATGTTTGATTGATATTTCAAATACCTATAACAATGTAAATATGTTTATGTATAATGTAATGGTAGTTGTAGTTGGTATTATTATGTAAATTGTACATCCGTGTGAAATAGTACTTTGAACATAATGTTAGTGGGTATTTTTAATAATATAACTTAATATATTATTGTATATGATATCAATATATAACCTAACCTACCAAATACATTGGTATCATGGCAAATATTATTTGAAAATTTAATGTGAATTAAATATTGAAATAGGTATGTTAACATTTGTTTATCATTAAATCATCAGAAATATGTTATAGTATTTGCGAAATTGTTGAAATTGTTGAAGTAGTAGGTACCTAACATAATTATAGATATACTGATATTGATATACGAGTAAACGTGCGCACTTGGTTGTCTATACAAATAGTTGGATTGGCTGTATTTTATAGTTGCTTTACAGATTGCTGTACGATTAGTCAGATTTGCTTGTAAATTGTTAAATTTTATATTATATTTGAATTTTTTTATATTAGTAAATAGTAATTCTTTAAAAAAAAAAATAAATTTATTGTCAATACCTAAATTTTTTTTCGGTAATTTCAATATTTTTTCCACAGCTACATATTTAACGGGTACATATGTTCTATCTTTATGATCAATCGTACCTAATCTTATTTAATTATTTTTAATATTATAAATAAGCCTAGGCAGCGACGACCATTGGCTGATATTTGATAATAATTGTTAACATAATATTAGTTATTACAATAATTTTTGTTTTTACATATTATTATATATTAGTTGTTTACTATAAATGTTCAATTTATATTTCTTATATGGAACTTAGAGTCTGTTTGATGGTTGACATGTTACTTTTATTTTTATAATCTTTCATTTTCAAAAAAAATCTCCTGCATAACACTCGTGTGAATGGCAAAATTAATATACATTTGTAAAGTATGAATAAGTTACAAAACAAATTTAATTAACTATGCAAGAAATATTATTTTGTTTGTATTGATTTACTAATTCAACTATATTTTAATGTCAGTGAAATAGTAACAGATTAAGAAAATCTAATACAATTTCACAATTATATTAACATGATTTTCTATCCAGTAAATTATATTTATTTATACATGACTGCTAGTTCAGAATTCAGGATTACGTAGTCCATATCTACTCCCTCAATCCTAACTCAAATCAATGATGTGATTACAATTATTTTTATTCAGTTAAGGTTTTTTAACTCTAACCGATTTGAACCAGAAGTATAACTATCTTTTTAAAGATGGATATATTCCGTTAAGTGTAAGTCACATCTACTAAACAACAACAAATGGTCTTGAAAGACATGAGTTATAAATAAATATAATATTATTTTTCACGCATGAACTTATGTGCTGTCCTCTAGTGGTGACTGCATTTACGCTCCATCAGACCATATTCTGGTCGGACGCTCCTAGTATCAAATGTATGTTTTCGTAATAACCAAAAAACTGTATGTGTAGTTCAGTGTTGGCACCTGAACCGTATTTCTCAGGACAGTCCAGTTTTCAACAAATCTGTCCAGCGTCCTGTCTTAGTAACCAACGGGATGCAATATGTCCCGTATTTGAGTTTTTCTAAAAATAATACACAAAAATTAATTAATTATATTATCTTAAATCAAATTTGTGTATAGGAACATAAATGTAATAAATATATAAATAAAAAACCAAAGTAAGAGGCGTTGTTTATACTGTTAATAAGTTACACCTAAAATTATTTGCATACATAATAAAAAAGAGCCATATTTATATTAATATTTTATTTCATTGGAATGTTAATAAAGTAAACTAAATGATACAAACAAAAAAATGTGAGTCTGGTATTTTGATACTGAAAGTTGGTAACCTTGGTGTAGTTAACAGAAACATAAATAAGAAGTAGTTAAGTTGGTATTTTTTTTAATTGTTAATTGTTATGTCAAGAACAAGCACAATAGTGTTGCACAAATGTTGCTGATTAATTTATATTATAATTGCAATAAGAAGTGTATGCCATAATGTTAAGCAGTTTGTTCTAGTTAATTTGATCAAAGAGATAGCTTTATTAATGAAAGATGTAATTTGAAATGTTATACAAAAGTCAAAATGCTATGTAACTAACACATACCTTTATTCTGTAGTAAATCATTATAATTGCATTATTGTTAGATGTAACTTTTATAGGCAACAATAATAGTGAGAAGCTGGCCAGTTCCTGCACTCCACGGTACTGTGAGTCTTATTATATTATCATTGTATTAGTTAGATAAGCATACTCAGAGTGAGTTAAATTATTATTAGTATTATTATCATAGGCGTGCGCAGACCTCTGAGTCAGGTATGGCTAAATTCAATCTGATCACCCACCACCTTGTCATGGTCACACAAGAAAAAAATTATAGACATTTTCCTTACAAACTTTTAAGTGAACCTTTTGTTGGTGACTGGAAAAATTCATCAATATATTGATTTAAAATTTTACCCAAATATAATCTAATAATAAAAATATCTATTCAAAAACGTTCAAAATACATAATATATAATATTAAAAATTGTCAATGAACATTAATATTTATTTATTATTATAAATTATTCATGGGAAATCGTCTTTAGGGCTATTAGTTTACAAGATATAAATATTTAAAGTTTAGATGAGCGGAGTAGTGGACATACATTTCGCTGGGTAATCCCGTAGGTACCACTCAACTCCGCTCATATAAACTTTAAATACTTATAAGTTATAACGCATAAACTACTCGCACTAAATTCGATTTGTATGTATCGAAATACTTAGAAAAATATTCTGCTTTGGAATATGAAATTAAAACTCTATGTTGTCATTCAAAAAATTAAAAAAATTAAATAATTAGAAGGATTAAAAATATTTAAAAATATAATTTTTTAATAACAAAGTTGTTTTGTAAACGACTTGAAACTATGTAAAAAAAACACTTTCTAAAACAATTACACTTTTTGAAATAATGGGTGTTCAATTGTAAATGAATCGCCCTGTATAGTCTCTCAGTTAAACACAAACGTTTAAAAACTAAAAGGGCTATACCTACTTTTAGTCATATCTTCATAATGTACCAACCCACCCATGTATAAAAAAAAATCTCAGGTGGGGCTAAAGCCCAATCAGCCCTACCCGTGCGCACGCCTATGATTATTATATACCTAATTGTTGTCTGTTATTAATTGTAGTGAAGCACGATGAACCATCCATTTAATTATACTGTTGATTATCATATTATATTATATATTTTGTTACTATATATTATTGTTATATTATTTGGTTGCAAAAGTTGTAATCTGTCTTACCCACCCCCTTGTTTACTGCAGGCAAACCCTCCGTATTTTGTATCAAGTTGCAGTTATCATCATATTTATCAATTAGGTATGGGATTTGTTAAAATGACAGTAAATAAATAAACTAATAATTTCAATGTAATTCCACCAAGTTCTGATATTTAATAAATTAAAATAATAATAAAAAGATGAGCAAGTGGGTAACCATTTGCTATACATTACATATATGGGTGGTGGCTGGTTTGTCAATATTATGGATGTGTTTAGTTTAATTTAATGGTATAAAATCATTTTATACAAAAAAAAAAAAAAACGATTCTGAGAGAATAGCCAAAGACTGTCTGCCTATATTACAATATCAGTACCTATATTTTATGGTGTTGCTGTTAAAGTAATTAATTCTACTCTTTGTAAAACATTAGATTGAATTATTTTTTACCAAAAACAATTAATTTGATATAATTTAAAAGCTTTGTGTAGGTACAGTATGAAATACTTATGAAAAGCCTAAAAATCTGTTAACCATTGACTATTGAATATTTTATACATTTTAAACCTAGTTGAAAAAATTATAATGTCATCCCTATAACTATCTCAAGAAGAGAAAATTTGTTTTAAAAGTTGTATTTTGTATACAAAATTCTAATCAGAACATTCGGTGAAAAATACATGTATCTATGCACTCTATTCCAAATAAGATCATGAATTAGCGGCGACCAGTTTTTGTCAGACATATGGCCAGATGCCGTCCCCACTACGGTGACGCGTCAGGCACTGCCATGGAACAAAGCCACGCCCATGCACACTATTTGGCCGACGACTCATGATCTTATTTGGAATAGAGTCAAAATCATTTTTTATCAAAAACTTAGGTTGCGTAAAAAAACCCATTTTTCCTTAATTATATTTTTGTTTTTCCCTATGTATATAAAACATCTGTGAATTTTCAATTTTTACCTGTTAAATGCATCCATTCAGAAAAGATACTGAAGTCCAAACAAGTTATGTGTTTCTTTGCAATTTAAATATTATGTTGAGGCCTTCTGTGTTGATAAAATTGGATTATTGCTCAGCAAATTTTTATTACCTAAAAATTAAAACTTTGTTAATAATATGTCAGCAACATGCAAATTTGAGTACAGTAGATCCAATTTTTTACTGTTAGCTTTAATATAAGAGTGATATGACATAATATTGTAATAAGGAACCTTATTGAGAAGCACTAAGCATTTATTTATATTTAACTTTTAAAGCAAGCTATGGATATTTTAAGATTTCAAAATATAATTATTTATTTTTTCGTTTATTTAGACAAAAAGGGCTAAGCCCTTTCAATACAAATATAAGTCCACGCATTAAAATTTATTTTATATTGTTTATTTTACTTCTCTATTCCGGACAAGTGGTTTGGATTATGTTTGAGGCAGCTACTGGACATGTCTACTAATTTACCGAACCTTGTTTATAATCACTATTCACTGATTGTGAAATGCTTACCGCAGATTCTATACCAGACAGAAATTGGGTAATCATTTAATCTGAAGCTGTTTAGCTATTATTTCCTTCTGTTTTCATTTTTTTGAAAATCTATGTTTGTGAACAAATTAGAAAATTAGACTGACCACATGTTATTAAGAAATAAGTACGTACAACTCGAAAATAACACTCACAAATGAAAATAAAGGTACTGTGGCGATGCGATACTTCGGACGTTTCACTCAAAAGAATACACTTATGCATGGTAATGTTTTACTAATATGTATGAACAGAGCTCTGTACGGATGTAGTCTGTAGTCGAAATTCAAATAACCGAATGGTCAAAAGTTGGCGAACAATAAATTAATATTATGTTTTTATTTATTGACTGATAACAAAAAAATGATTACTATCTTAGTTCGTGGTACATTGTGATAAGTCAGAATGTTTATCTATTGGAGGTACTTCTGGCCGATGTGGCGGGCATTAAATTTTACTGAAGTCCGAATCATCGGCAACGCTGCCTCCATAGTCATAGTCCTAACTTCTGTGTAAACTTAAGATTGTAATAAAAAGATGTAAATAAAATGTTTTGTTTTGTTTGTTTTACGTCGTCTGTGGTGTGCAGACGCTTGTTAAAAACCCAACTTAATTTATTTTTATTTTTATGATCAGCCGTGCTTAGGTTTTAATTGTTTTTCTTGCTTGTTTTCAGTGCTTTGAAATATTGAATAAACATACATATCAATCATGTCAGAGAGCACACAATTTCAAATTGAAGATCAGGAATTCCAATTGAAACCTGACGATGAACTTAGGTTTGAAGTTGAAAAGAAAAATGAAACAGTTGTATTAGAAGTAAGTACCTCCAATAGTCCTGCATATAAAATGTGTTATATTACTCATTAAATTGGTACATCAATGTCAGTTACATCTGATACAACATTTTAATGTGAAGGTAGGTAGTAGGTAATGTAAATACAATTGGAGGACAACAAGTACACAGCTGTATATATTATTAATTTAAAATTTTGATATCTTATATCTACTATATTATTGTGTTAGTATAATACCTATATTATTTAATAATAATAGAATTAAAGGATTAATAATAATTGAAATAGTTTTCAAATAATCTCGGTATTGTTAATTAAGAATAATTAATAAATACACTTAGGTATACGTTTTTTTAATAATTAGGTAGGTACATTTGAACAGAATAAATATGAACTTATGCAATTATAATTGTTTAAAATGTATTAACAGTTGTATTTATTTCATGAAGAAAAAAAATAAATACTGTTTAGAATCAAGTGATTTTTACTTTTAAACGAAGAGTGAGGATCCTGAATCACTTATGTAAACATAAACATACCTACTTAAAGTGTAATAAAATATGTAAGGTCACTTAGATATATTCTGTTAACAGTAATAGACTAATAACCTATAAATATAATATATATTATATAATAATATTATGCAATATATTTATGGTGTTTTTTTTATTTTTATAGTTGAAAACTGGGTACGCAGAAATTTTTGGTGCAGAATTAGTACAAAATAAATTGTATAAGTTTTATTTTGGAGCAAAAATTGCAGTGTTTACATGGCAAGGGTGTTCATTAAAATTACGAGGAAAAAAAGGAATTAGTTATATATCCAAAGAGACCCCAATGGTAAGAATAATGATATTTTAAAATTAATTTACTTAATGGAGATTACTTATTTCTACTATTTATTACTAATTTTAACTATATTGTGATGTTCATGCATAATAATGTATCAATTGTTTTTAAAATATTAAAATCACGTTCATTACTGTATATTTTTCTTCAAATTTACTAAATAGTTTAATTGCAATTAATTTAATTTATCTATTGGTAAATCTTTTTATCAAAATGGATAAAGTTAGTTAAGTTAGCTTAAATATTAAAGTAAACTAACATTATTTTAAAACATAACGTTTAGAACATTATCTGTGGTTGTTTGTTTGATTTTTTGTAAGGTATTTAAATTTTGATAAATTTTATGACTTGAATATACTACAGAAAAGTTAAAATATTTAAAAAGCCAATACCCAAAAGAAATTATTTTTTTAAACTTAAAGTAACTCTAACATTAAAGCTAACAACACAGGATTTGTTGTACTGAACATACATTTCTATATTGCATCTATATCGGACAGAGTAAACAAATACAATGTATCTTTTAAAGATGTATTTTTAATTTTTAATTCTTCGATATTAAAAAATCTCATTCAAGTTTTTTGGTGTTCACAGATTAGACAATATAAAAACATAATTGTAAAGTAAAATAAAAAAAGAATTTTTGAATTAATTCTTGTATTTTAAAATGCTTAACTAAACATCTAAAATGATGCAAAATATTTATAAACTTGTATGTAATGTAACACCTGATAAATCAATTTATTTTAGCCATATAGTTTTAGCTTCATTTGTTCCTTAATATCTATTGAGAATAAAAAATAATTCATATATTTTAATACTAATCAGCTGAAGGAACACAAATAAACTGAAAAAAAAAAATTTGGTAGAGTTCAATACAATTCTTAATAACTAATTATTTTTATAGTTATGAATGTCTAAATTATTATCTGTTTTTTAATGTGTACATATTTTAACCGTGTTTAATCTTTTAGTTGTCTTATTTAAATTGCCATGCGTCATTAGAACAACTACGAGTAAAATCAGAAAAAGAAATGAAAAGAGGTCCTGTTACAATGGTGGTCGGACCGACTGATGTGGGTAAATCTACTCTTTGTAGAATACTACTTAACTATAGTACACGAATGAATGCTCCTGGTCGTAGACCCATCTATGTCGACCTGGACCCGTGTCAGGGACAAATATCAGTTCCAGGAACAATTGGTTTGTATGGATTTTAAATTAATCATAAGACAATAGTCCCAATGAGAACAATAATTTGTAGGAGCAGTCATGGTAGAAAGGCCAGCTGAAGTAAATGAAAGTTTCTCCCAAGCAGCTCCACTAGTCTATCATTATGGACATACAAAAATGGGTATTAATTCAACTTTGTACAACACTTTAATATCTCGTATAGCGAAAGTTATTCATCAACGGATGGATGAAAATCCTAGAAGTAATTTCTATCTATTATATATTATTTGAACTTAATTTATATCATTACATCTATTATACAGATGGCTACACGACAAAAGAGGCTAAGTGACATAGCATATATTACTGGGTAGTAGTAGATGATTTCTATCTATTGGTGAACATTTTACTATTTTCTGATAATAATTTAAAGTGATATTGAATTTCATAGTTTAGAATTGATGTGAGACTCCTTTGTAAAAAGAAATGATTTAACTCTTCTTGAATACCTTCAAAAACTTTTAGCCCCATTTGTTGTGTATCCATCGATATAATTAGAAAGAATATTTAAAAAACATTAGGTCAGTATGGAATTAATTGAGTTTTAACTATAATAATTTGTTCAGTATTACCTACTTCCGATATTTTATAAATATTTAATAAGTAAAACTTACTGTTTTACAGTTTTAAAAGGATAATAATAATTATTATTTTTAATTAGTATTATGAAGAGCACATATAAAGTTTAACTTATTCACAATTTTTACGGTTTATAAATTTAAAAATCAATTACTCTGATTTACTGTTTATTGATTTCCTGTAAAGTTTAATATATATTCATTATTTCAATGATGTTCGATATTTTATTTAAAAAAAATTAACAATGCATTACTGTGACTATATAAATACAGACAACTGAAATTATATAGCTGTCTCATTTGGTATATTGCATAGCTAAATAATAATTAATTATTTGATTATATTGTTCCATGTTAGCAAAAATCAAATACTCTAGTATTTGTAATTATTATTGTTGTCTTGCAGTTTAAAAATTAGTAATTATTCGTTTATTATAGATTGAAATGTTAAATAGCAATTACTAATTTTAGTCCAAAAAATGTTTTTTTAATTATAAATGATTTTTTATTAAATTGTATACTTTTATGGTAATCAGTGTTAGAATATATTTTGCTAATTTTTATATTATATTTAATTGTTTTAATTGCAGTGATTAATTTTGTATTAATTTTATTTTTACAGTTAACTGTTCTGGATTAATAATTAATACGTGCGGTCGGGTAAAAGGTGAAGGTTACCAGCATTTGACTCACATTGCACTAACTTTTGAAGTTGATGTTATTCTTGTACTTGATCAAGAACGATTATATAATGAACTAGTGAGAGATTTGCCAGTATTTGTCAAAGTTGTTCTTTTACCAAAAAGTAGAGGAGTAAGTTTCACCAATAAGATTATTCTTATTATTCTCTTTGGGAACTTATCGATTAATGTGGCTACCTTTATAGGCTGCAAAAAAAAAAAATAATATAAATAGCTCTGCCTAATAAAACTCAATGTGTTAACCCTAGGTCAACAAACCAATTCCCTTCAACACATATAATATATAGAATTTGCTTTTTTTTTATATATTTTACATTAAATTTCTAAAATATCTGTTTACTATGAAAGATTTGAATTTGTGACTCACTTAGTTATTTCGTTGATAAAATACTATGGTTAATAGTCAATACTCATTGGAAAATTCAGTAAATTTTATTTTTATGGGAAACCCCCCAATATTTTTGAGATGAAAATGCACTTTTTTTGGCAGTTGTAGATCGTCTTCTTATGCGTTAAGCTTTATTGGGCAGATCTAATTATACTATTTGTCTTGTAGAGTGCAAAATTGTCTTAAAATAATAAAATGCAGTGTTAAACCACGGTTTAATAGTAAAATTAAATTATGATGTATTATTATAAAATTGATTTGTTTTATAATTAGGTAGTTGAAAAGAGTAATAAGTTTAGATTGGAAGGTAGAGAAGCACGTATTCGAGAATTCTTTTATGGTAGTCCTAGGAATGTACTTCATCCACACACCTGCGTAGTAAGGTTTTCCAACATAAAAGTATATAGAATTGGAGCCCCACCCATTCCAAATGTATTAATGCCATTAGATATGCAAAAAACTGATTTTGAGACAAAACTTGAACGTGTTACTCCAGGTAAATATAAAAAACATTTAGTGCGTTGCATATGATATTATTTAATAAAAGTACTTTTTCATTGAGATTATTTTTTTTAAATATTTCGACAATTTTTACAGGGCCAAATATGATGTATCATGTGTTAGCTCTGAGTTTCAGTAAAACAGTAGAAGAAGACGTTATTAGGAATAGTGTTGCTGGTTTTGTCTGTGTGTAAGTATTGTTGAGTATCATTCAATATAATATAACAACATTTTGATGCACAACCATTTTAATAATTTTTTTTTTATTTCTCTAGAACAAATGTTGACACCTCACAACAAATGTTAACTCTATTGTCCCCTCAACCAAAACCTCTGCCTGAAACAATTTACCTCATGTCAGATGTACAGTTCAATGACAACAATGCTTGAAGCTGTCTGTTTGAAAAAAGCCAGAAAAAATAATATTTTGTGTTTTAAATATAAATATTGTTAATGATTATATTTTTTAGTACATAATATATTTTTCGTTGCCTTTAAGAGTAATTAAAAAATCCCAGCTTGTAGTAACAATTTAATGTACATATTTATATTAAATATAAATATGTAATTTGTTTGCTGACGTTATATATTTCATTAGTATTAAAAGGACTTATCACTTATAAGTATTATTACGAATAACTGCACTAGTCATTAGTGTCATTACATATTTATTTGATATAAAGTTCAATAACATACAAATGCTTATGTTTAAAATTACTACTTTGAATTATTACAAGTAATACAATATTATTATAATATGTTAATCCATTAAATAAGTGTCAACACATTTTTCCAACTATTTTTATTTTGTTCAGTGGGTATTGAAATTGCTAATGGATTTAAGTAAACTGTAATATTTGATTATAATTATAATTATTATAATTGTTGACGAAATTCTATCCTTTAAAAATTAATTGACAATGTTGCAGAGTGATATAATTATAATTATTATCACAAAAATTGAGAATTAATTAAACATTTATTTTTGTAAAAACTAAAAAACTTACTGGTTTTACTTAGATTAGTTAATTAACTTAATTTTCTAATTAATATAATGTCATAATTTATTAGTTAATAGGATGTCACTATTTCAGTGAAATTGTTGTATTCTCTTCAAGACCTTTGCGCAACAGAGATAAAAAGAATTCACATAAAATTGTTTTTATGATTGTTGAGTTATCTTAGAGTAGAACAATTTACCAAAAAATTTATAATGAATAATATTTTCGAAGATATGATTTATCAGTTTTGTAATTTATTATTTATGACTTAATTATAAAAAAAAATTATTGCATATTGAAATGGATATTATATTTTTTAAGACATTAATATATTTAGATGGATCAATTATATGTTGCTCCCTCAAAAATACTTAAGGTAGAAACTAGAAATACTATAGATAGTGCAATAAGAAAAAATGATATAGTATTATTATATGCATGTTGCATTTATAACAAAATAGTTATTATTTAAAAATAATTTAAAGTTGCACAATCAGTAATCCCTAAGTTTATGTATACCATACTAAAATGTATATAACCCAGGTGGTAATTTAAAATGATATCCCCTTTGGAATTTTTATATCTACACCTTGTATTTTTCACTTTATTAACTAAAGTAAACTATATTAATGCTATTTTTATATTGTCTCATTATTGAATATTACCACTAGGAACTAGTTAAAAAAATATTGTGTTTTAAAGCTATTATATTTTATAGGTACTTAATAAAAATGTATAAAGAGAAAAACAAGGTTGCACACTTGCACAATAGGATTTTGATCGGAAAACGCATTTAATAACAGAAATTTGTCAGGAGATAATCAATTTTAGATTTTGAGTGGAGCAATGAATGTATTGATTTTACTATGATGTGTGGTTTTTTATTTTGTGTCTGTCATCACCATTTGGGGCAGTAAAACTGCTTCAATATTCTTCGAAAATATCTTGGTCTATGGGAAAGTGAATCTAGTTGGTGCATTCGGGAAGTAGCAATTAAAATTCCAAATATTACCAGCTACCTATGTGTGATGATGTGTTCATCGTCAATCGTCATAGTAAATAATTTACTATTTAATCAATAATATTTTTGATTATACCCGAACTTGGTTTCAAAAAAACATAGAAAATATTTTGTTTGGTGTTTCTTAATATTCGTGTACGTTATAGTCCTATTTATGTAAGTAGAATATTTTATATTTATAATTTATTAGAGTTCATCAAAATAAATCATTAGTAGTAGACTTTTATACTTTTATAAATATTATGAAAATTACCCAATTCGTAATATTACATAGGTATGTAATTGTTTCTATCGGTTCTATACAAAAAACTTACTAATGTAAATAACAGATGAATAATAAAAATGAATTGACGTGAAAAAACTCCCATAAATAAAATAATAAACAAAAAACCGACCTTTATCTGGTGTACTGGGCGTTTTGTATAGGCAATATAAGTACATTCCGGATGTTATGGCTTGGCGGTGTTATTGTACAAGTATGTCAAATTGTATTCGATTTAAATATTTATATTTTGAACAGTTTATTTCTCAACATAAAACCAATTGTTAAAGTCGTTAATGAATTCGATATTTGAATTTTGAATGTTAAAAAGCTGGTTCTGTATCACTCACACACAATCAACACGATAACCAAGCTGAAATCCGAACAGTTTTCAAAACAAATGTTTAATTATTTTGTTAGTTACCTATGCAAGTAAGGCAATGGGCCAATGTATACACGAAAATAAAACTAAGTATATGATGATATCAAGAAACAATTAGTTGATAATATGAAATTCAAAGTAGTGAATAACTTTAAATAGGTACTTAGGAGTTAGGAGTAAATGTAATTTATAAGAATAATATGCACCAGGACGCGAATGAAAGAATTATGTGTGGGAACAGGTGTTATTATTGTATAGTCAAACTACTAAAATCAAAATTAATTTCATGGACATCAAAAATTCTTCTCTAGCATAGCTAAATAATTTCATTTGAATCACTATAAATTTCTTTGTATGTCTACTAATAATAAATCCAATATTTGCGTCATTTAATTTAAACTAAAAAGTGTTTTGATTTCGCTTTATAGGCATCTGATTTTGTGTGTTTAATCTTGTAAATTTTATTTTATGTTATCATTATTTCTTAAAATATTATTTGCTATAGTATATAATACACAATTTTAAAAGCAAAGCAAAGCATTGAACTAATTTAATATATTGTGTTACACATGATTACATTTAACATAAATAATAAATATGTTACAATAACAAAAAATCAATACATACACATATGTAATTATCAAATTAACTATTATAATATTAATTTTTGCAATACATTTTTTTTAGAGTTAAATACGAATGCAAAGAAGAAATAAACTCAACTAATATCGAAAAAAAGGATGGTTTTGTTTTTGAAAGATCAGTCAAAATCGAATACCACTCTTTGGAACTTATTACTATAATTAATTCGAACAAGACATCCAACTTAAGGAGCAACTCAAAAGTACTCTTCGCAAGAAATCCAAAGGTTCGTACAAGTAAAAGAAAAAATGTCTTATTTGTGACAGTTGTGAAAATATATATTATACTAAATCAAAATTGATTACACAACGTTTGTGTCAAGCAATTGAAAGATTTTTATTTGACTGTCACCAATAGTGAAAAGAATACCACTGGGAGGGAGTACACTAGCAAAGAAACATAACAATTAAAATACTATAATGTTATATAAAATATTAAAATTACATATTTTAAAAGCACCAAGTACCACGAATATTTTTAAATCAAAACAGAATAACTAATATCGTTATTCTTCGATTAATAATATTATAATCCAGTCCTATTCTGATGTCCATACAAAAAATACCTACTGTGTTAATAATTTTTAGATTTTTTGTTTTTAGCTATGAGCTATTTATGAGAAATCTCGTATTAAATGTTCGACCATAAGCTATAATTGAACGTTTTATAAAATATGTTTAACTACAGTCTACAAAATGATTTACAAATGGGTACTGATGAACAACAACATCTATTACAATAGGTACCTAGTTATGACTTTACGAGTCAATCTGTAATACATTTTGCAAGCTCTTTTAGACAGCGAAAAATCAATCAGTGTCTCCATCGTAGATTTCAAAATGAATCGTACGGTGTTATGTTTAATGTATAATATGCCTATATTATGTGCATTGGTATATTAAATGTATATAATATCTTCTATATTATACAATAGTATAGCTCGAATATAAAACGTTCGCCGCGATAGAGGTTATGGATTAGGACAAAACAAAATGTAAAATGTAAAAATGCACACACACGTCCGTTCACCGATTCCTCATAGAAAGACGTTTTTATTTTGTTGTAGGTAATTCAATAACAAATAACCGTTGATATATCGAATTTCCACCATATTATATTAATTTTATGAATGTATAATAAATAATATTATAATATAATTTTATTTATAATGACAGTGTTACACTTTTAGGTACGTCTTGCGTTTTAAAAACATTTTTAATCTTTTTGAGTTACTTATTGACATGTGAAGATTTTAATTTTAAATTTTTACAATAAATGATAATAAAATCTTTTTGTTGGGTCAAAAAGTTTGAAAATGTTATACTAGGTTCCTCATAAGCTGTAATGATAACAGCTCGCAACAACATTAAAGATACTTAGGCAGAATTATGTTTTTTTAAGCAATTCGTTAAAATTACGAACATTTGCAAATAATTTTGTAGTGAAAATTACAGGGCTTCAAAACGTTATAATATGGAAATTAATAAAAAAAAAAAATAAACAAAATCAATAAACGAAAAACGAAAATAATTGTAGTATAATATACAAGTATGTGTACTATAAGTATGAATATTTAGGTGGTACTGATTAAGTTTTCTTATAATTAAAATAAATATATAAAATATGTTTGAGTATTTTCATGCCAAAAAAAATGAGTAAGCTAGGTATGTAAATATAGGTAGATACTGTTTTGATTTTCGTCGATATAACAACCCGTTTCCGAAGAAAAACGCGAGTCCACACAGGTGGCAATTTGTCTACTATTAGGTCATTAGGACAATTTAATTTTGATTATTTATAGATCAATAGGTAATAAATATTATATTATATTAGGTATAATATAAATCAGAAAACCTACGTAATTTGCTTGGGCAGTGGGACCGGCACTGATTACACGTATGTGTATTAACACATTATCATAATATTAATATTATTCAAAGTATACTAAATAATAATTAATACTATTATTACAAGTACAATCACCTCATAAGAAGTTCTTGCTAAATCCTAAAAATCTAAACTCTATTTTATCTATAGTTATTTGAAGTTTAAATATTGACAAAATTGTAGCAATGTAAGTTAATTTTATTCCGAGGATAGGAATTGTCTGAGATATAATTATTGTTAATAATACAATAACAATATTACAAATTATTATTTAGATTACTTTTCTGTAACTTTTGCCTACCGTATTACCAATAGTAAAATTAAATTAGGTACTTATTAGGTACTTTACAACCGACTATCTCCATTCTCCACTCAATAAACATTAATACACATTAATAAATTGTCGTATGCAATGATTTATTATTGAATTTAAATTTAATTCTTACATTACAGTTACCTACTCAATCACAAGGTACACTCAACATCTACAGCAGAGAACTTCGCATTATTCTAAAATTTGTTTCAGTATGATACGTTTTGTCAAACTTCAAATGACTATGAAATTAAAAAAAAATATATATATGTCTATGTAAAGAACAATTTATGAGGAACATGTAGGTATTAAATTTTCAAATTTTTTGACCGATCTTTGAATTTGTTTTCAGTATTTATAAAAAAAGAAAAGTGGATGTCGCTCTGCTGCACAGTAGGTTACAAGTTGGTAACTGTATAATGGGTTGTTTTAAGTTTGAATTCAATGATATCATATCATTGTATACGAAAATGTGAGTGCCTTTGTATTCACGAATGATGTGTAAACATCTTAGCTGTAGTACGACTTTGATTGGGGAATATAATGTCATGGTTTGAGTGGGAATTTTTATAATACATATTAAACGATACAAACACGGTTTCGGGCGTATACGTAAACGAGAATAATAAATAATATTAATAATAATAATGAATCGGCCGACGACTGTACCAGAGCGCGTTCGCACCTACCAGACTCGTGAAAATAACAAAGAAAACAATAGATAAGCAACTCGCCTGGTTTATTAGTTCTGCGATTTTAGCGCTATGGCGACGACACACACACACAAACACACACACTCAAGCAGTCACATCTACACACAGATTTCTATATATAGTACTAGATAGCGAACTCCCGCCATGAATCTTCCTTTAAGGTCGGTTGGCAATTGTATGGTATTTCATAATATGTGAAATAAGATGATATTATGATTTATTTTGTATCGTATTTTATTATTTCTTATCATGTTGTTTAAAAAAAAAAAAATATTTTATATAGGTAATTTTACATTTACTATTTTATTTGACCATTAAAAAAATATTATTCCTAATCCATTTCGTGCAATAAATGAAATGTTTTGCCAACCGACAAAATGGCAGCCTTCCACAGCTGAGCTTCACTTGTAACAATACAAATTGTATAGGAGTTCCTTATCTAGTGTAGTATAGAAGTCTGTGCATCTACATGACTTACGCCTGACGCTCGATTCCCCAAGAAGGTCGTACCTACTATAAACCGATAGCATATAGATGTTTACACATCAAAAAAAAGCTGAAACTATAATATTTTAGTTTGCTACATCTGTTGATCATGAATTCATATAAAAAACACATATTATCTAATATCTAATCTAACCTACGTCCGACAGGCTACAATGTAAGTACCTATATTGTATAACGATTCCGCTGATATTTTGTTGAGCTTACGAACTAACAACTCGTAGGTAAGTAAAATCAAATAATTAAAATATTACCTAGGTCACATAGTGCAAGTAAATGTTATTATTAATCTTACCTGCAACATATTTTTGCTGACCAAAACTTCCTTTATAATATTTTCTTTTCTCGTCGTTTTTGTAAGCTCCATTTTCACCGCTCCTTTCTTTACCAGAAATGTTGAAGGTACCTATATAGACGTAATATCATTAAATAGTTCATATAGTTATTATTGTTATTTATTTATAGTCGATCTTACCCAAATATTGAAAACACGTTTCCAGTTTCCTCAATATTCTTCATCGCGCGCGAACTGGATTACGGTAGGTGCGTTTATTGACACGTTTTAAATTTTTTAAATTTTAAAATCGATACACACGACACTACACTATTTCGACTAAAAAAAACCCGGACTGTAATACAAAATATTTGCATTACACTGAAATAAAATTCTATTCGGCATTGGCGAGCGCGCAGAAGACCCGAAGACATGTCGAAGTGAACTGACGAGTGATTCCGTTCGCACTCCGCCGAGTCGCCACTTGGTGCAATAATATTATATCATATAGGAATTTATTAGTTATATATATATATATTTTATATATTTCCCCGTTTTATTCGGCATATCTCCAAACCGATATAGATCTCGCATTCACACGATAGGTATCATAGAAAAAAGATTAAGGTATACCTACTGATTATATTTTAAAATCACCTGTCTACCGATATCTAAACTGCTAATCTACACTCGAATAGCTATAAATTATATAATATAATATTGAAGTCTATAATATTATATTGGATTATTACTTAAGAGGACGCTACACCCGCATGTGTTGTCTCCGTCTTACAAACGCGTAACATAGCAAATTACGTCCACGGAAAACAAACGAATCGGCATCAAAAAGTGGTTTTAGAGTAAAAATACCTATAATAAAACTTAAAGAGAACAATATTTTGGAGGGAACCTCATCGGCGTTTTTAAAAATATTAACTATTAAAAAAGTTGTGGTTATTTAAAAAAAAAGAGTTTTTGTGCCTTCAATATCTAGCTGTGTATTTAGATTAATACAAAACCCCGATGAGGTTCCCTCCGAAATATTGTTCTCTTTAAGTTTTATTATAGGTATTTTTACTCTAAAACCACTTTTTGATGCCGATTCGTTTGTTTTCCGTGGACGTAATTTGCTATGTTACGCGTTTGTAAGACGGAGACAACACATGCGGGTGTGGCGTCCTCTTAATATCCGGTGAAGCCCGAAAGCGCAAATCGGCCTTTTTTTCGATAACTCAAAAGCGCAAAAATAAATTGTATAAAATGATACAATATTTTACTGACCTAATGCTCGACGCTCGACGCTTTGCATGTATATAACCCGTTTCACGACTTATTGCAGTAACGCGGTAACGCAGGTAACGCGGTAACGCAGTAACGACGGTTGTTGCATTTGTCTGTGTCGATTATCGTAACACTATACGATGGCAATTGATAATCATTGAATATAACTATAATATACAATATTATAATATAATAGTATATATTTTATATTTATTTGAAAATCAAGTGAAATGTTTTAAATCGTATACCAGATATCGACCTATATCAGTTGGTGTATGTGCTACAATCGTGTCACGTGTGCGTATGTGTCTGGTTTTCGCTATAAAGTTAAAATTATAAGTCTTCGAAAATTGATTATTAAAATGCAATTTCCATTAACTTACACAAATCATTAATCAAGGTGTATTGTGTATTGTGTACAATAATTTTAAGTACACACATCAGCGAGTAATGGCAAGCGGAGATATATCTTAGCGATGTACCTACGGTAAGACAATGTATTTCTACATTCAAACTTCAAACTAATTCTAAAATATCCAACATTTTGACGGAAAATGAAAATATATCTCATAGTTTTTATTTTGATTTGCTCTTATGGGTTATTAAAAAGGTAATTTTTTTTTTTTGCGCTTATGGGTTATTTATTTTTGCGCGTTTGGGTCATATTTTGCGCTTATGGGCTACACCCTACTTATCGCATAGCATTTGAGTTGGTTTTTTTTCTCGACTATAAAATTTCTACATTTTTGCTCGGAAAGTTTATTATTAAATTCTTACGTGAAATACGTAACGATGATAACGAGGGACGAGGGCGACATTATTTGCAATAATTTTATTTTATAATTTTGTTATTTATAAAATACTGTTGTATGCTAGATGCCAATTTCCCAGGACGCCGTGGGCCGTGACCGAATCGAGCTCATTAAATTGATACGACTGTGATCGAAGACGGATGAACCGAGTGCCACATCGTATCTAATAATATTAATATAGTAATAATATAATAAGTGATAGGTATTTAGTAGGTAGGTACCTATTTAGTATTTATTATACCTACTGCAGTCCAGTGCCGTAAAAACCAGATGTACAGAGTGTTATATATATTATATATATAGCCAGTGCTCAACTTGCGGTCAATAATTAAAAGTCCCTGGTCAAATGGGTACCAGTTTAGTTAAATTCAGTAATTTAATTATTTTAAACAATTTTAATTGAATAATTATTGAAAAGAGAAAATTACACTATAAGCAAATAGGTAAAGTAGGTATATTATATACATTTATAGAAAAACAACTAAAATAAATCGAAAATATCTATTGGCTATAAATTGCTTAAAAAGAGTTAATATTTTGAACATTATGTCATTTATGGAAAATAATGATACAAAAATATTTGGTGAAAATTTCAAGAATCTTTATTCTGCGGTTATTTGTTTTCGAGTTGCACCAAAAAACTATGATTCAAAATTTAAGTATGCGATCATACTGTTAACAACATTTATGAAATAAATAAATAATAACTACCAATGTACGTCATAATATATTATATACAAATATGTGCGCTATACCAGCACACAAAAAAATTCTATAATATCACAGTTTTGAAATTAAAAAGAAATCAACGTAAACCAATACGTAGTACAGTGAAACCTCGGTATCTCGAACTCCGGTATCTCGAAGTTTCTGTATGTCGAATTTTTTTTTCAGTCCCGATCATTCAGTATTGGACTTACGTACTCAGTTATTTCGGTATATCGAATTTCCATATTATGTAGAATATTTCTATAAGTCGAAGTCATTATCTGGTACCTACCACCTATTATGATTCACTATAACTCGAATATATGACAGATTAGATAACGTATAAAATGCCCAGACAATTAAATATAAGATTAAATGACAAAGCTTATACACACAACGTTGTATGTTATAAGTTATAACGTTGCTATTTATACAGTTCATATATAGTGACCGATAACGGCGATAAAGTTACATGGACATTATTATTTCTGATTTTATTTAGTCGTAATTTTGTCGTTTATACTTGTTCGTGATTTTAATTACATAATATACGTTTTGTGTTATATTTTATTAAGACGTGTGTTTTTTTCTTTACAATGTCAAATAAACAGCCATTGAAGTGCTTAAATGTTGGTGACAAATTAAAAATTATAAAAGAAGTTGAAAAGGTGTGAAAAGAAAAAAAGATATTGCGGCAGATTTCAACATTCCTGCTAACACTTTGTCAACAATTTTGAAAAATAAAGATAAAATTGTAAAAAATATTGAAGATTCTTCGTGTTCACCTCAAAGAAAGAAATTGAAAGTTTCAAATTTATTATCTAATTTATTTTTTTTTATTAATTGATTTAATAGATCAAGGCAACAATTTCTTTTGAGTCGGCGAGGTGGGTTGTCGGGAAGAGTACGTGATGCTAGGTGAGTGACTAAAGGATTGGGATGTGTTGCAGCTTAGAATGAAATCTGTTATAATACAATTTAGCTAGTTGGTCAACTGTTGGAATTCTTATAGGTCTTTGTGCAATGTTTCATTTGTTACGTACCAAGGGGCCGAGGCTATTAGTCGGAGAGTGATGGACTGGAAAGCTTGGATAGTGCGGACTTGAGGAGGTTTGGCAAACCCCCAGATTTGCATACCGTACGCCCAAATGAGTCTGAGAAGAAATTTGTACAAATTGAACTTTGTGTGTATTGACAAAACTAGATTTGAGAATCGGCAATTATTATAGTTATGCAACTTTTTATAAAATACTTTATATAATATATCATTATTTATGAAAATATTTACTGGTATAAGTAAGTTATTTTCTTCTTATGGCGTATTGGCTTAAAAATAATATTTTTACAGTTTTTTTTTATATTTTATTGAGTCATAACATTTATAATAATACATAATAATATAATATATATATATATATATATATATATTCAACCTAGCTGTGTTATGAATTAGATTTAATTTATGATTTACCGGATTTTATGACTTTGTAAGTACCTACTTAAAAATAAGTGTAAATATCATGACTGAATAAATTATAAAATGTTATTTGTTCATGATAAATATACTTACTCAGAATATATTTTATCCTCCGAATGGATTATGGGTATATCATATATGGACATTAATTGAGCCTTTGAGGCTTTAAATTATTATATTAAGTCGCCAGACATACAATCGTAATTAGTAGGCAGTGATAGAAATGAGCAAATAAATTAAATATATTATACTATTATAGTATTTGGTGACAGTGATTAGTGAATCGTAATAAAACGCACGAATTGATATTATAATTTCTATTACCTATTATATATATATATATATAATGCATAAAAAATTCGAATGTATTTTTTATAACAACTATATCTCTTTATCTAGAAGTCGTATATTATTGGAAACATATATATTCGATCGAGAACAATTTAGTCTTAAAAAAACGTTCTATGGTAATTATTCATAAGTTTCACCATTTAGATTATAATAATAAAAAACCAATACATTTCCTATGCTGTACATGTAAAACGACATCATTACGATCCGACGCGCATTCTGGCGGAATTCCGGACCATGTTTTTTCACTTCGCCCGGCCGTGTTCGGCGTCCTTTCTCTAATGTTCATGATTATAATATAACTTGTTAATATTTTATCTTTAAAGAAAAAAATATTATTCGGCCAAGTGGTACATGAAAATTGTCAGACTGTGTAGGCGGTACGTGGACATGGGCGAATATTTGGTCACATCCGTGGGGGGGGCTTAACATTTATGTCTTATCCATTAGCGTAAACTAGTAGCTACTCAGTAGTCAGTAACTACTCCTGTCTCCTACTTTATTCTAGCAGAGGCACCAAGTAGGTATATATAGGTATATTAAAATATACAATTTATTTTGACACCTAGTTGTGAGCAAGTGAATTATATAATATTAATAAACATAAAAGATATGTTATATTTATATTAAATATTATATTGCATAGATTACAATAAATTTGTAGCTACCTATATCTGTATTTATACGTGAAGTATTATTGCATGTCGAATATAATATATTGACACGTTCGCTGAGTATCATATTTGAGTATACTTGTCGTGAAGCTGAAAAAATTAGAGTGTTATAAACAAATTTCTTAAAAATTGAAATATCAGTGTACGACTTGCACGTGTTTATGAAATAATTCTTATAGAAGAATCAAGAAGCTGACAAAAAAACCAAAAGTTTAATCGTAACGCTTACCAAATATTGTAGTGCATTTAATAACATGATAGTACCTACTTATTACAACAATATTAAATCAATTATTATATTATCATCATTGGTATTTGATTCTGGAATTATTAACAATTTCTTAACGTCCTCTGAAAGTTCCTGTACCTACATATTTTTCGGAACATTTCGCAAGGATGATATTATTATATGTTATATGGATCAGGCATAAATAGCAAAGTATGCATAATGCATCAAATCTTCATATTTTCTATTCAATCTAGAATTTTTTCTCGTATATGAAGCACTTTTCTGTCCAGACAGAAACAATTTATTTTTTGCGGAGCATGACTTTTCCTCTTATAACATTATAATAATTTACTATCGAACTCTTACCTTAATATTATAATGTCCCGGTTGATAATAGATAAGACGATAAATATGTCAGAAATCTTGTTTTTTTTTTCAAAATTAAGTAGACGTATATTTATTTTAGTAAAATCATGTAAGTACCTATTATTAACACTGTACATTAAAAAGCAATTTGGGTCAACATTTTTTTTTTAAAATTATTGTTGACAACTGGTACATGTGTGCATTTAATATTACGTTAAACCGAGTAATTTTTAGTTAATTCTTAAATAACCAAAAAAAACAATGGATACCTTGTGTAGTTGTGTTTTTCGTGTTCAATTTTGTATTAGTAATTAGTACACTAGATTAAAAAAAAAATATTATTTTCTCTGACGGTATTATATTAACAACAAAATAATAAATGTGAATTATAAAAATATAAACTTTAAATAAATTATTTAGAGTGAAAAAAATGTATTAATATTTATAGCGTAAAAGATGGAAATAATCTATAAAAGTCTATATTTTTATAATCAAACAGTTCTATAACATTTAATAATCAAATGATTGAAATAACTTTTTTTAATTTACTGTAAAAAAATATCAAAATAGTTTAACGAAAATAAATAAACACTAAACTGCAGCATTTTTTAGTTTTTAGCCTAAAAAGCCTAAAAATGGCATTCAGTCCACTGTGGTCGGTGTTTTTTTTCTTTATGGCTGTCATCACTTTTTGGGGCAGTAAAAATGCTTCGATTTTTTACTTCAGCATTTTTTCTGGCAGAAAAGTCAATTTAGTTAGTACTTTGGAGGGTCAAAAGTAAAAAATTCCCAATTGTTTTCAAAATAAACCAAAAATTATGAAAAATCTGAGATTTTTACGCAAAACAAGTACAGACAAAAATCGATTTTGTTTTTGATTGTAACTCAACAAAATATAACTGCAGGTACATGAAATTTTCACTGATTGTTTATGTTGGCAATTTCTATGCGCCATAAAATGAATAAGTAGGACAACAAACCGCGAATAAACAACCGTGTTAAGTACCAAGAGTCTCAATCGTATTTTACCGAAAATAATATGTCTATATTATATCATATATGTCTAAAATAGATCAAATTTGTTTTGATTAATGATTATAATTACTTTGGCCTGCGGGTAGAAGATATAAAACAATTAATTATAATAATGTCACGTCGTTGTCGGCAACACTAAAGTACATATTATTATTATTATTATTATTATTATTATATCGGAGTGCGGCGCGTGGCGTGTAAGCAATTATTTATCGGTACCTATTTACAATCCGACCTTCCGCGCAGACGCTTTGTTGTGAAAATGTGAAATGTGTGCGTGTTGAGGGCCTATAATATCTATTTATATTTTATTATTTTATAATATCCACAATATTATAACTATACGCAGAGTTACAATTAATATTATTGTTATTAATATCGATTGTACACGAGTGTCGAGTACACGACAGACATTCAGTCATTGTAGTCGTAACGGCGAAGTCGTAGTCAAGTAGAGGTGTAACTTAAACTAATTATACCTGTCCCATTCGATAATAATTTATTCTCAAAATGCCAACATGGACAGTGCGTTTTCACTCCAATTTAAAATCACAATATCCTTTGTCTTTTCATATTATTACATTAAATTGGGTAACTGAAGTGTCCCGTATTTAGACTCCACGCCATTCCTATCGAGCGAAGCGAATTGTATGCGACGCAATAATAAAAGCTTCATAATATTATACACGTAAACGTGTGAGTTGTTAATCATTATATCATAAGTGTTAAAGTACTATAGTGTTGTACATTTGAACCGTCATATAATTCGATACCTAGTCGCAGACCTGTATTTTAAAAGTTAAAACGTTTTAGTGGATTAGTAGTTTATCTCGAATATATTGCAGCTTTGATAAACCTATATTGTGGCAGTGCACCGAGCACGGGCAATAAAAATAATTTATTAATTTGTCGATAAGACTGGGGCCATGAAAAAGGTAAAAATTAAAAACGTTCTCGGGATATCCCCATCTACACTATAATGCATGCACATTGCACACACTTATCAGGTCGGCCCGTGGTAGTCCTATGTGTATTACTTTGAATAGCTTATTATATTATTATTACACCTATAATAAGCTGTGAATATAATAAAATTGTCCGCTACAAGTAAGTGCTGATTTTTTTCCGACTTAACTTTAAACCATTCCATAACGGCAGAAAAAATTAAATATGAGCGAATAAATTGCGTTGCAGTACCTAACGCAGTGAAACTACCTATACAAACTAAAATCATAATCATTATTTGAAAACCGCAGTAGACTTACCTATATATATATATTATATTTATGATATATTGATGGATGTCAATCATGTGATAGGTACCTATAATCAGTGCCGCATTTAGACATTTTGCGCCCCTGTGCAAAAAAAATTGGCGCCCCCTAAGCCCCGGTGAAAAAAATTGCTCCCCCCTAAAGGGCCTGTCCACTTAAATATGAGAAAAAGATCCTCATTAACCTTTTAGATTTTGAGCACAGAAAAAAATATTTGTTTTACAAATTGTGCTTTTTTTAAAAATATTGTTTAGTAATTGCTTAATTCTCTCTCCGCAATGATGCATTTGAATTTATGTCACTTAAACCTTGCTTATAATTCATCATATAAGTTGTTTTTTTAACATATTAATGTAGGTACTTCATGAATAAATAAAATAAAATTATATAAATCTATGCAAATTAATATTAATTAAAAAAATTTCAAACCGCATAATACTATATATATACCTATAATACTATTATACCAAATTATATTATTATATAATGCTGTTATTAAAATAATTAAAATCATAAAATTTTAATAACTCACAAGTAAATAAATTTCTGACCACAAAATTTTGGGGCAACTAAAATACTGTCGCCCGGGGCAGTTGTACCCAGCGCCCTCCCCTAAATGCGGCCCTGCCTATAATACTATCTCATAAGCACAATTATTATAAGTTTACGGATATCATAACGAGCGATAGCCCTTGGGTACCTATATTATATAATCAAAATAAAATAAATTTACACATTATGATAGTACCTATATTATAGTTTTATAATTTATTGCGATACCACCGTAGCATGTCGCCAATATCATATTTTGTTGTCGGCGAACTGGGCATAAGCCGTAATACTATAATATGATTTATGATTGAGCAGATTGACACGAAGATTTTTGCACAGTGCTATAAATTGCTCAGTAGTCGGAACATGACGTTACGTCCAGTGTTAGACAGTAACGCGTTACTTTATTTATATTACTAATGATTTCGTTAGAATTGTTTCCTTTTGACGAGGAGTTATAATATTATATATTATTCGTGTTCCAGACGGAGCATCTTTTGACCCTCGGCACGGCACTAAAATACTAAAATACACCGTGTGGCAATTGAAAAATGTTTGTTCCGCAACTAATTTATTACTTAAAAAACAATTTAAAAACTTAAAAAATAAGTAACGATGTCGCTCGGCTTTGCTGAAAATCAGTGTCGTGATAAGCTGGTGTAATGCCGCCGGAGACCCACGTATTTGCCGCCTCATAAATATTTATATTAGGTAGGTATATTTTGCAAACAGTTTTTAAAAATAAATTAATAATAGTAATAACTCACTACGACTGGAAACAATAGAGAAATGCGAGCTTACGTCGTATCTAAGTACTTTCTTGAATTCACAATAATGCGGTACACCAATGTACCTATGAGTTATGACCTATCGTAGATAATATGAATGTATGATATTATTAAGGGGATTGGAAGCGATGATTCTTTTGTCTTTGTCAAACACACGCGGAACATAGGAAAACAGCTATACTCCTGACCAACACTAACATACTTCTAGTTGTTCGATTTAAAAAATATAAAGATGTTTGAATTGATATACAAGTTTACTTTGCATAGGTCGAAGCATATTTTTAATAATTTTTTAAATATATTTAATATTAAAAAGTTGCTCGGCTGTACAGTAGGTTACAAGTGAGTCACTGTATAATGGATGGTATTAAATTTGAATTCAATGATATAATGACATTGTATAAGAAAAACGATTCTGAGCGGAGACGGTATATCAGTCTAGGTATAAGACATACTATATACTTATCTATGGTATTAAAAAAAAAATTGACCTATAATAATTAATAGGTAGGTAGGTACCTATACTAAAATCCAAATTAATCATATCACAATATCCATTAGGTACTTATAACGGGTAATACATCAACAACCAACCGTGATACTATAATAGATATATAAAAGTCAGTATTGTAAAAAATACTTTTGAAAAAGTATTGAGATACTAATACTAGTATTTAAATAAAAAAGTATTAAAAATACTTTTAAAATACTATTATAAAAATATATTTTACGAATACTCACAAAGTATTTGAATACAAATACAAGTATTTTTTTATTATTTTATGCTACCTATATAGGACCGGATTTAGGGGGGGGGCGGGCCACCACAAATTGAGCTAACACACCTAAAAATACAAGAAAAAAAAGCGGGTAAGTGGGTGTCACTCTGCTGTTCAGTAGGCAGTAGCTGTTTACAAGTGGGTCACTGTAATAGATGGTGTTAAATTTGAATTATAGGATATAAAATTATTATATACCTACAAAAAACGATTCTGAGCGAAGACGGTCAGTCAGCCTGTGATATATTACTAAGTAGGTATATTTGATGATACCTAATATTCTTTTGAATAAAGTAATTTGTTTTACTATTAGGCATTAATAGTACAACAGTACCTAGGTTAAATTAATTTTACAACAAAATTACATTTGAAAATATTATTGTTTCCATGAAATATAATTATATACTCTATAAGTGTCATCTAACCACAAATAACATCCAATGTTGTAAAAATTTGAATTATAGGATATAAAATTATTATATACCTACAAAAAACGATTCTGAGCGAAGACGGTCAGTCAGCCTGTGATATATTACTAAGTAGGTATATTTGATGATACCTAATATTCTTTTGAATAAAGTAATTTGTTTTACTATTAGGCATTATTAGTACAACAGTACCTAGGTTAAATTAATTTTACAACAAAATTACATTTGAAAATATTATTGTTTCCATGAAATATAATTATATACTCTATAAGTGTCATCTAACCACAAATAACATCCAATGTTGTAAAAATTTGAATTTCAAACGCTCATAAAAATTTAATTTGACCTTCTTATAGGCATTTTTTTTTGATAAAGGTAGATAATCTTATAAGGAATCTTGTATTACATTTTAAAATCTTAGATTTAAAAAGAAAAATTTTAACAATTCTTAACTCAAAATAATTTGCTAATTTTCGTGATTTTTTAAATTTTTTGACAATTTTTGAACTTTAAATGCTTATAAAAAAAAACTACAGGGACTAAAAATTTTTAATATTTTTCATCTGCCTTTGAAACAATATACTAGGAGCCTTCTATTAAATTTTCAAGTTTTTTGACCCCCAAATAAAATTTGATTGATATTTTTAGAAAAAAAACTAAAAAAAATGGAAAATGAAAATGTCCCTAAACAGTTCAAAATAAATCATAATATTTCAAAAATGTTATCATATATAAAAATTTAAATTTAAACAACCAGTGAAAATTTCATGTATCTACGGTTATTTGTTTTAGAGTTACACCAAATTTGGGTGTACTGTTGTCTGTTTCGTAAAATATTCGAAAATACAGCTCTAAACGATCAATCTAGAACTGAATTATTTTGATGAAGAAATATTTTATAATAAATTATTTTTCATTTTGTCATTTTTATTGAAATAATCGATCATAAAAGTACTTCGATAATACATTATAATACATTATATAACAGAATCTGGAACCAAATATTTTTATAATTTTTTTTAAGGCAATCTAATTGTTCACGTAATCACTCTTTTGATTAAAATAACACTGTACAACCACAGTAAATAGCAAAATAAAGCTGCAGTGAATTAAAATTTTACCCTTGAAGTTCTACCTATAAATGGGTATAATTTAAAAAAAAAACCGTAAAAACGTATCCTTAATAAATTAATCACAAATAGTTCACTTCAACCATTAAAATATTTTACATTGATTGTGATTCGCACTTGGCACTTGGCAGTATTAAAATATGATATATTATTATAGCCTATAGGTTTGCTGGTAATTTCCCTATGTGGCTGCTAAGCTTAAAGAAGATTTTAATATCCTAACCAAGGTAGATTAGCCTTGATCCCACCTTGCTCCACACACATTAAAAACAGTAAACTATAGGTTTAGGTACCTACTTACCTACTTGTTTCTCTTATCCGTTATTCCTAAAAATTGTATTATTAGTATTATCATTTTTAGTATTATGTAATGCATGAATATATATTATATAAAATGTATGGTTACGTACAATGGCCACAGATGCCGCGGATAGTTTTTTTAAAAAAAAAAAGTAAACAAGGTACCTAGGCATGTACCTATGGGTGATATATATGGCTGATTTATTTTTCATAATTTAATTATTTAAATTTACACACTTTTGTTTTGAGCACTTGGAGTACCTATAGTGAAAACTGAAAAGATTTGACAATATAGTTCACTACGTAAATACCGTGGTGTTTTGCGACTTAAAACTGTAGAACTATATAGTGAACTGTATTGGCAGTTGTCAGTTGTCACAACGTTTTCGCTCACACTACGCGTTCACAAAAAAAAAGTGGATACATTGAACGGAATACTCTATCAGACGTGTTCCATAAATTGCCATTATTATATGTGGTAAATAATGAAAAAAAAAATGTAAGACAAATATCGAGAGAAAATTGTAATACTTGCGAAAAGCTGAAGAAAAACATTGTGGACAGTGTGTTCAGACGATTTGTGAGGAAGGGATAATATTTGGTGTGCTGCAACAGTGGTTTTGCCATAGGCGCAACTAGATTGGCTCTAAAACGTGGGGGGCAATAATATTAATATTCATATCTTAAAAACATAAAATTGATGGTATTTTACTATAATAATGATAGTCAAACGTAAAAAAACAAGGGGTGCTAAATCAGAACTCGGGGATGCTAAAGACCCTTTTGCACCCCCCTATAGTTGTGCACTTGTGCCAATGGGTTTTGCTATAGGTGATAATATAGGTAATAATTATATTTCTCAAATTAGAGACCGTATATTTGTAGGAATTCCGAACTAAAGTTATAGAAAAATAAACTAATTGGAAAAAGGTACAGCTGCTGGTAGATACAATAAATGATGGTCATTATGATTTACGACCATAGATATATACAACAACTAGATAGCCGTCTTCGTACTACAGTGGTGACCGATATTGAAGTCGGCCTCCATTTACAAAACAGGCAATGCTTACATTTATTCTTATCATGAGGATACTGATAACTTATTATCAGTTATCATCATTCACCATATTATGAATTTCGAATTCAGAGATTTGCGACATTACAGTAGGCATAATTATTGCACTTTGCGACTTTTGTTACTGAATTGTTAGTGTGTTACTGTATTACCGACTTGACTGCTTGAATAAAGTTCGTACATTTAAAAAACATAGTTTTTTTTTAAATAAGTTTTTAAAATTTACGATTGTAAATAATAAATACAATTATTTGCCATTATGCCAGTCAGCCAGTCTCATTTTCAGTGCACGGGTGTACAAATAGACAGATACGTGGTTGTTACCAACATTTTTTTAAGTGAGAACTTTTAGTTTTCTATCAGAAAAAAATATACCCTCTGAGATGAATCTGATAATTATTTGTATATTTTGATGAGTTGTAGGTTTCCTTTAAAAGATCCCAATAAACTACAATTATGGATTGATGCAGTTAAGCATAAAGGATTTAATCCGAATAATTCTAGTAGAGTATGTAGTGACCATTTTTTACGCTCTGATTTTGTGTCAAGACCTGGGGGAAGTTATAAATTAATGTTAAAAGGTGAATCAGTTCTTTCACTTCTTATGTCTGGAAGTTTGAAACCTTCTAAAGAAATGTGTAATATTGAAACTATTCATGAAACACCACTGCAGAGTACAAGTATGACAATACATCTAATTTAAATCCTACAATTTTGAAATCGCATGAATCTATTGAATTAGTTGCAATTGATTTATCTGTCACTAGAACACCACCAAATGTTAGTTTAACACCCATAAAAACACCACACTCTATATCTCCTTCATTAAAGACACCTTCAAAATGTATTCAGCACTCTTCTACATTAGTAAACCTGCTAGGAGATTGAACTTTCCAAAATCACCTATAACTCCTTCTACACCAACTACGACCAAGCTGAAGAAAAAACTGAAACTGTTACAACAGAGAGTTAGGCGTCAGCGATTAAAGATAAATAGTTTACAAAAACTATTGAAATCTTTAAAACAAAAAGGTTTGTAGAATAGTGATGATGGTGAAGTTATAAGTAGTAAATTTGAAGGGCTTTCTCAAGAAATGTTTATGAATCAGCTGAAAAATTGTAAATGACATGCTAAAGGTCATCGGTATAGCGCTGAAATAAAGAAATTTGCTTTGACATTGCACTATTATTCACCCAAAGCTTATCAATATTGCCGGTTAGCAAAATTGCAATTTTCATATCCTAATTTCTAACAAAAGTACACAAAAATGTATCTACATGGGTTGACAATTTTTTAATTGTACTTAAATTGTAAGATGCAATAATTTCTAAAAAAACAAACCAACTGCTTACGCTTCGTAATACTGGATGCTATATTAATATTAATATTTTAATTAGCTTTTATATTAATATTAATATTTTGATTAGCTTTTATATTAATATAAATATTTTAATCAGCTTTATTTATAATATGTATTTGAATGCATTTAAGATTTAAATACAATTTTAGAAACATTTTACAAAATATAATCGAATTGTTCAATTGTATTAATATTACTAACTGTTAATATAATTTTTAGATCAATATTAGCTTTTCCACATGTATCAGCAATAAGGAATTTGACTTTATCCATAAATGGAGAACAGGGGTTTTTTAAAGACGTTTTAAGTGCACTTGAAAAATTGGAACCATTTGACAAAGATTGTAACCTAGTTATTGATGCAATGGCTATAAAACAACAAATTATTTTGGATCCAAAAAGCAAACAGTTTATAGGTTATTGTGATTTTGGTAATAATTTAGATATTGAATGTACAAATTATACTGCCTCTTGTTTTCATGCTAACAAGTTGTAATGGCAAATGGAAGATACCTATAGGATATGTTTTACAAAGCAAAATAGGAGCAACAGCTCAGGCTGAACTCATTAAATGTGCTCTTTCTTAACCCATGCGGCTGGTTTAAAAGTTTGGTCTATAACATGTGATGGCTGTGCTACAAATTTTTCAACTATGAAAAAATTAAGTTGTAATTTAAATGTCGATAACTATGATGATATTCAATGTAGCTTTAAACACCCAATTACAAATGACAATGTTTATTTTATACACGACGCATGTCATATGTTGAAATTGGCTAGAAATACATTGGGGAACATAAAAGAAATAAATTCAAATAAAGGAACAATCATGTGGAGTAATATTGAAAATTTGCATTTTATACAACAAGAGTTAAGTTTCAAATTTTCTAATAAATTAAGTGCATCTCATATATTTTGGAAAAATAATAAGATGAAAGTCAAATTTGCTGCCCAAACTCTTAGCACATCAACAGCGGATGCTTTAGAATACCTTAGGTTGATTAACTATCCTAATTTTTCTAATACTGAGGCTACTGTAGAATATTGTCGCAATATTGATAGGCTTTTTGAATTTTTAAACGCACAAAACCATTTTTCTAAAGGATTTAAATCCGCTATTTTTAAAGCTAATATTCAAGTAATGGAAAATACGATATTACCTTTAATTGATTAGGTATCTGTTTTCTTTGAGTATTGGTAATAAGCTTTTGTATAAGACAAATAAAAAAACTTTTATTTTTGGTTTTGCAACTGCAGTCAAGTCGATGTTTGCTATTGCAAAATCATTATTTACTGAGTGTCCAGAATTTAAGTATATTCTCTCTTATAAGTTTTCTCAAGACCATCTAGAGATCTTTTTCGCTCGTGTAAGACAGAGCCACAGAGGTATGGATCCAATAACAATCCCAATGTTCAACAGTTCAAAACTGCTATGAA
The DNA here is from genome assembly GCA_949089665.1 of Macrosiphum euphorbiae. Taxonomy (NCBI): domain Eukaryota; kingdom Metazoa; phylum Arthropoda; class Insecta; order Hemiptera; family Aphididae; genus Macrosiphum; species Macrosiphum euphorbiae. The sequence goes on along the minus strand of CARXXK010001250.1, from coordinate 407,857 downwards.
GTAGATTCTTATGAAAAATTCAATTAAGTGTCAGACAAATGGTAACTGCAACACATTTGATGACGATCCGTTTGGATCTATACTAAATTTTAAATGGAATAGGAAATTAATATTAATTGATGATGGTGATGAAAATGGGAATGACACAATAATGATTGATGATGAAACAAGTAATAGGTTGAAATTGTTAAATTGTAGAAATTCCCATATGAAAGATGCTAAAGACAATGTTTTATTTTACATTTCTGGATTTATTGTTAGAAAAATTATACTAAAAATAGAATGTAATTCATGTATTACTGCTCTTTTAAGGAAATCCGTTGACCATGATTATTGTTCCTCAGATATTCATTTGCGATTTGTTAACTTCGAAAACCGTGGGGGTCTTATCTTACCCTCTGATAGTGTTTTTAAAGTTATTGTTGAGGCTGAACAAATGTTACTGTTCTATACAGACAATTTAAAAGATTTAAATATTTCTAACTTAGAAGGAAAAATAATTTTGAGTTGCAATAACTTATTAGCATTAAATAATAATATTTTTAGTGATTTAATATGTGAGAATATATCATTATTGGACCGTTCTCATAAAATGGTTTTGATACAAATGATTATAAAAAATATTTGAGTGTACGTTTACATACATTTGGAAAAATGTTTTCTACTAATATTCTTAACCCTGTAAATAAACTCCAAACCCTGACTAAAGCTATTTTATTTTATCACCAGTAAACCTTTGTTTGTTATATTTAAAGTTTTTAATTTTATTTTGTTTTCATACAATTTTTCACTTGCAAGTTGCAAGTTTATACAAATATTGTATAATGTTAAATATATAAATTAAACTTTTGTACCTACATAAGTAAATATATTAATATTACAAATAATATTTGTTTTCACTTTGAGCATAGAACAATTCTTTGAGACAAATAAGACAATATTAAAACAATATTATTCTCTAGGCATATTATAGGTAGCCTACACACACATGTGGAAAGAATAGGTGATATAAGTTATAAAACAAATAGTTGACAAAAAAGTGTACCTACCTACCTATATAAAATTTGTTTCCGGTGGTGGCGAAACCAAATTGGTAGGTACCTAACTCATTCAAACAATAATATCCATATTAATTCTTCATACTCTGCTATAAATCAATAAAGTGATTGGATTGGATATTACATAAGTTAGGTGTGTATCAAAATATAATATATTAAGCAATAGTTATTAGTTTGAAATTTAGAATTTAATAGACTTCAGATTTCAGACCACGGACTAAGATATACCTTGGTATATCTTAGTCCGTGTTTCAGACTAATAAAATATCTATTTGATTAATTAATATACTGTGACAACTACTGAATACTGATAATATTGTCTTGTAAACATTGCCTGCTTTGTAAATGGCGGCCGACTTCGATGACAAGAAGGAGACGGCTATCTAGTTGTTGAAGTGGCGTATATAGGGGGGAGGCCCCCTAGGCCAGGGCCCATACTGAAATTGCAGGTTCAATTAAAGTATTTCATGTATATCTACATTCTACACTGCTTACAGTTGTTCACCATGATTAATTTAGCCGGTTGATTAAAATCGTTTTTGAGAAATCCACAAGGAAATGATTGTCAGGACTTGCTTTGATGACTTTGATGTTAAATTCACAGTTAGATAACATAAAAATATATATATATATATATATGAAATTGTCAATATTTTTAAAAAAAAGAATTAATAAATTAATTTTACATAATTATAAAATGAAATTGCTCAATTTTTATTTATATTGTATATGTCGTAATTATAACCACCCAGCTCCCTAAAATATGCATATATTGACAAAATTGGACCATAGTGAAAATATTTTGTATATACGCCACTGAATTGTTGTTGTATATATCTATTTTTACGACATTATATAAAGTTTAGACAGTAATCTACTCGACGTCGGACCCCAAAGCAATTAATTTATATTTATGTAGGTACCGATAACTTTGCACGTTGTGATATTGTATATTGTGCATAACTAATTATTATGCGCTCATGAGTAATGACTAGTGAGTAGGTACTAATGACCAAGAGTCGTGGTTCGTACCTACACAAAAAAAAATAAAAATATTATTTGATCATAAAATTACGAAAATAAAATATAATACCACGTTCCGCATGTTATAAATTGTGGTGCTATATTAATTCATACCGTCATCGATCGTATCGTAGACCATAAACAAAATCAATAATCTTATTAATAATAATTGTCGGCATCGGTAAAGCGTGTGATCTACCGGGTCCGCCGTGATCCACTGTTAATAGGTACCTGATGCGTACCTATAATATGGCTTTTGATAATGTTCGATAACGTCAATAACGTTAATATTGAAAAAACCGATTAGAGAAATAAAATATAATAATAATATCTTATTTCATAGCCTACAGGTCCTATCGTCTGTGCATTTATGTGTTTACCATTAACCGAGTCGTGTGTGTGCAAGGTTAACGGAGTTAACAAGTGGTAAACGGACGTTTCGTCCACGTCAAAAAAATCAGTACACGGACGAGCGTTCCCGGCAATTTCAATCTTACAAGTTATGACTATGAACAATTCAAAATTGGCAAACCTATACCTATGTTAACGGTAATTTATATTTTTGAAATACGCTGCTTGTTTTATAAAATATATTGAATTTAATAGAATATTAGTTTATTTCTGTAATTCAAATTTAAATAAGATAAAGAACTGCGAACATGTGCAGGTTTGGTTAGGTACTTACATAGGTACTAAATTGTATTAATAATATATAATTTATATTTCATTGTGTTGTTGATTTAAACATACGTAATTAATTATAAATACTATATCGTAATCATTGTGATAAAATTAGTACACAACGTAGAATTATTTGGTAATAAAAAACATCGATATATTTTACAACCAACTTGTATGATTATAATATGAAATGGAAATTATTTATTTGTTTTATACCATGATTTTATTTTTATTTTAAGCTTTAAATTATGTAATCGTTATATCACCAAACGTGATTCACATATAACATTATTGTAAACATTGTAGTAAGCAAGTTACTACGCAACATTTAAATTTCGTCAGGAAACATATTTAATATATTATTCTGTAAATAGGTAATGGTCAGATATATCAAATAGAAACTATAGTTAACCTTTTTTGGTTGTAATTAATCAAAGGAACCATAGGGAGTATAACGCCAAAAACAAACGCATAAACAATTTCGCAATTAATAAATGTAAGGCTCAAGGAGAAACGATATTCAAATAATACCACAGTAGATTAGCATGATTTTGCAGTCATGTCGAATAGGCGGATGTGATAAATGCGATAGCGTTAGATGAGAGAATTGCAATATAAAAAATAGTATGATTTATAATAAAATTGACAGTCACAAATTATCTGACAGTACATCATAATAATACGCAGTATGGATTAGTAATTTCGCAAGTGCGTGGGTTAGGTCGATGGCCACATAGGCCACATCCGTTAGAGTCAAGATACGATATCACTAGGCAAGGGGAGCGGGGACCGGACTATAAGAGGGACCCCGAAACGGTCTGTATTCAGACGTGTACACTCAATACTACTGCAAGCACCTTCACGCAGCTCCGTATAACGATTGTCATTTTGGACTTAGCATCATTGTGATTGTTGGAACTAAATAAATAACAATATACTTTTGGCAATTGTGTTACTATTATTCAACGACTACCTCAACTTCACAGTAAAAGGTCTAGCTGCCTGCAACTGTTAATATACTAGTAGCTGTTAGAGCTACCAGAATATTACAACATCAATAATCTTATAATATAATATTATATGCTATACCTATAATCTCTCATGATGAATACGTTCTTCGTCCCTTCAAAAAGCTCACAAAGCGTTATAACAATCAATAAAATTGTTTTTAAATATAATTGTGTTTAAAGTTGTTATACAAATAAAAAAAGAATTTTATTCAATAATTAATTCTACTTCGAGTTTACATTTTTATGTGGTCCAATCTTAATTATTTGTATCGTTATATTATTTTGATTAATTTTATATTTATACATACAAGGCTGGGCAAGTTAACTAATTGCTTTAATTGTTGAGTTGAGTTAATAATATAGAAAAATGTAAGTTAAGTTTAAAGTTAAAAGTTACAATAGTTAATTAGAAAATAAAAGTTACTTCAATTACTTAAAAATCAGTACTTTTTTGTTCTTACACAGTTAATTATCATATCTTTTTTTTAAAACTAACAAATAACATAGTAACAGGTCTCACAGTTTTAAATAAATGTATTTATTAAAACGAATTTATGTAAGTACTTCGGCACCTGCTTACATACTATAATACTTTAAAACAATGATAAGATCCAACAAAGTTAGTAAATTAAGTTTACATAGGTATTTGGTTACCTAATGGTCCACAGTTGAAATATGATATTCAAATCCATTATTAGAATATAATTTATTACCTACACATATATAATATAAAATATTATTCTATTCCAGCAGTAATTCTATGAACGAATAAAAGTATAATTATAAGTATGCACCTAATAAGTAATAACTATTAATTAATAATGATTAATGAGTATAGTAGGTAGTAGGTGTAGGTACGTATACTGTATAACGTATGCTGTATTGGATCCCAACCAAGTACCTAAATAGGTATATTATTTTTTTCACTATACCTAACGCGGTTACCTCTGTAACTTTTCTGTTTATAATATTATACAAAATATAATGTGTGAATATGCAATTATATTATATTATATTATATTATAATTAACCATTATTATAAATTATTATTTATAACTTATATGCTTATATATAATATTTGGTTTTTTTTTTTTTTTTTTAAAAATGAATTATTACAAAATGGAATATATTTTAAATCTGTGGTTTTAAGATGAAAATAAAATGAATGAACTCATAGCAGGGGAAAAAAATAATTAGTTAAATTAATAGTTAATTCTAAAAAAAAGTAACTGGTTATGTGACTTTATTAAAAATAACTTAATTTTTTAACTTTTTAACTCGTTAATTCCCAGCCTAGTATAACATATGTATAATCAAAACTGTATTAAGTGTTTATTAGTCTAGTATTGATATTATCAATATATATATACAATATACTTATTTTATCTAGATAAACATTGTTTTAACTTATTTAATGTTTATGTAAAATGAAAAAATAAGGAATCCAGATAAATATGATATCAAAAAGGTGGGCAAGTGGGTGTCGCTCTGCTGTACAGTAGGTTACAAGTGGGTCACTGTATAATGGATGGTATTACATTTGAATTCAACGATATAATATCATTGTATAAGAAAAACGATTCTGAGCGGAGATGGTATGTCAGTCTAGGTATAAGACATATTATATACTTATCTATGGTATTAAAAAAAATTGACCTATAATGAATTCCAAATTAATCATATCACAATATCCATTAGGTACTTATAACGCGTTATACACCAACAACAAACCGTGATACTATCATAGATATATAGTAGTATACTTTAGAAGTTTCAAGTACCCACGAAAAATATTATACAATCACAACAAAATAACTAAAATAGTTATTCTAGGTTTTTTATTATGTTATTTCGTCCAAATTTGAATTTAAAATGTCTGTAAAAAATAACTGTGTTCATATATTTTTTAGATTTTTTGTTTACAGTATGAACTATTTATGAGAACCATTGTTTTAAATTTGCAATCCTTAGCTATGAAAACTGAACATTTTATAATTTATTAATTACAATGATTGTTAGTTTTCGAGATTTTGATAAATGTTGTCAAAATTCGATCTTTAAATGCTTATAAAAAAAAACTGAGCTTATGTATTTTCAAAATTTTTCAATTGCTATTGTAACAATATATCAGGAGCCTTGTATTAAATTTTTACACTTTTTGGCTCAACAGATAAAACTTTATTGACATTTATAGAAAAAAAAAACTAAAAAAATTTAAAACTGAAAATGTCCGTAAACAGCTCAAAAAGAGTCAAAATATTTTCAAAAGTGTATGGTGTATAGAAAATGCTAATATGAACATTCAATGAAATTATCATGTATCTACAGTTATTCGTTTTTGAATTACAACAAAATAAGGAAATCGCTACATGAGAAATCGAGTGAATATCCAATGTTGTAAAAATTTGAATTTCAAACGCTCATAAAAATTTAATTTGACTTTCTTATAGACATTTTTGTTTTGATAAAGATAGATAATCTTATAAGGAATCTTGTATTACATTTTCAAATCTTAGATTTAATAAGAAAAAATTTTACGAATTCTTAACTTAAAATAATTTGCTAATTTTCTTGATTTTTCCATATTTTGTCAATTTTAGATTCTGAGTGAAATGATGAATGTATTGATTTTACAATGATGTGTTTTTTTTTAAATTTTTTTTGTGTCTGTGTACACGATAAGTAGTCGAAATAATGCTTCGATTTTCGACTTCAGTATCTTGTTCGATTGGAAAGTGAATATCGTTGGTGCATTGGGGAGGTCAAAATTCCCAGTACTTTTCAAAAGCGCCAAGAAAAACAAAAGAAAAATTAAGGAAAAACGGGAATTTTTACGCAAAATCAATTTTTCAGAAAATTGAATTTGGTTTTTGGTATAACTTTAAAACAAATGACCGTAGATACATGAAATTTTCACTGGTTGTTTATATTTGCATTTTCTATACACGATAACATTTTCAAAATATTTTGATTTATTTTGAACAGTTTAGGGACATTTTCATTTTTCGTTTTTTTTTAGTTTTTTTTCTAGAAATATCAATAAAATTTTATTTGTTGGTTGCGAAAACTTGAAAATTTAATTGAAGGCTCCTAATATATTGTTTCAAAGGCAGATGAAAAATATTAAAAATCCTTAGTCACAATTTTTTTTTATAAGCATTTAAAGTTCAAAATTGACAAAATATGGAAAAATCACAAAAATTAGCAAATTATTTTGAGTTAAGAATTCGTAAAAATTTTTCTTTTTAAATCTAAGATTTGAAAATGTAATACAAGATTACTCATAAGTTTGTCTACCTTTATCAATAAAAAAATCTCTACCGGACAGTCAAATTAAATTTTTATGAGCGTATGAAATTCAAATTTTTACATCATTGGATGTTCACTCGATTTCTCATGTAGCGATTTCCTTATTTTGTTGTTATTCATAAACGAATAACTATAGATACATGAAAATTTCACTGAATGTTTATATTAGCATTTCCTATACACCATACAATTTTGAAAATATTTTGACTCTTTTTGAGCTGTTTACGGACATTTTCAGTTTTCAATTTTTTTAGTTTTTTTTTCTATGAATATCAATAAAGTTTTATCTGTTGGGCCAAAAAGTGTAAAAATTTAATACAAGGCTCCTGATATATTGTTACAATATCAGTTGAAAAATATTAAAAATACCTAGGCACAATTTTTTTTTATAAGCATTTAAACATCGAATTTTGACAGAATTTTTCAAAATCTCGAAAATGATTAATCATCGTAATTAATAAATTATAAAATGTTCAGTTTTTATAGCTAAGGATTGAAAATGAAAAACAAGATTCCGCGTAAGTAATTAATTCTCTTACCGAAAAATCTAAAAATTATACAATCACAGTTTATTTTTATAGTCATTTTATGTTCAAATTTGGACGAAATTACATATTAAAAAACCTAGTTATTTTGTTGTGATTATATAATTTTATTCGTGGGTACCTACTTGAAACTTCTAAAGTGTACTATATAGTGTATTATATATCTATGATAGTATCAGGGTTTGTTATTGATGGTGATGTATAACATGTTATAAGTACCTAATGGATAATGTGGATACGATTAATTTGGAATTTATTATAAGTCAATTTTTTTTTTAATACCATAGATATGTATATAATTTGTCTTAAACCTAGACTGACATACCGTCTTCGCTCAGAATCGTTTTTCTTATACAATGATATTGTATCATTGAATTCAAATTTAAAAGCATCCATTATACAGTGACCCACTTGTAACCTACTGTACAGCAGAGCGACATCCACTTACCCACCTTTTTTTTAACTTTAAATGCTTATAAAAAAAAATTGTGACTAAGGATTTTTAATATTTTTTATCTACGTTTGAAACAATATACTAGGAGCCTTCTATTAAATTTTCAAGTTTTCGCAACCAACAAATAAAATTTTATTGATATTTTTAGAAAAAAAACTAAAAACAAATGGAAAATGAAAATGTCCCTAAACAGTTCAAAATAAATCAAAATATTTTGAAAATGTTATCGTGTATAGAAAATGCAAACATAAACAACCAGTGAAAATTTCATGTATATACGTTCATTTGTTTTAAAGTTACACCAAAAACCAAAATCCATTTTTTGGAAAACCGATTTTGCGTAAAAATTCCCGTTTTTCCTTAATTTTTATGTTGTTTTTCCCGGCGCTTGTGAAAACAATTTTTACTTTTGACCCCCCCAAAGTATCAACTAGATTCAATTGCCTATTAGAAAAGCTACTGTTGAAGAAAATCCAAGCACTTTTACTGTCCTAAAACGGGATGACAGACACAAAAAAAAATTAAAAAATTAAAAAAAAACACACCACACATCATTGTAAAATCAATACATTCATCGTTTCATTCAGAATCTAAAATGCAAAACTTAAATATCCATGAACAATTTTGAATTGAACTTATGAAATAACTAAAAATTATAAAACTGTTGTGAGATGAGCGTTATATAATATTTGTTTTTTATTTTGTTCACATATACGAAATAATTTGATTGGGAAGGCCCCCAGTATTATAGTGCCACTCAACTAAAACTTATTTAAAAAAAAAAATTAAAACCCCGTAAATTTAAAATAATGAGAATAGATAACACAAATATTAGCTCAACGGAACAAAGGTTCTTGAATTGTTTTCATGCTTCGTTATAACTTATAAGTACAAATTATAATGTACTTACACACATTGGTATAACTTGAGAAATTAATAATAACTAAAACCAAAAAATAACAATTTACACAAAATTAAGTTGTCAGTTTAAAATATGTATTATATTAAATGAAAAACGTTTGGAAATAAAAATTAATGTAATAGAAGTCTATATTATACATACGACAGAAAAGCCATATTATGAAGAAAGTCTTTTAATGTACAAAAAATCATAGGTCCCACCGAGATTTGAACTCGGATCGCTGGATTCAAAGTCCAGAGTGCTAACCGTTACACCATGGGGCCGCGGTGAATGTTACTGGAAAACGTAACTATATATTATGTTTCAATATAATTATGTAGGTTAAACCTAAAACGTTTGGTTGCGTTAAACGTCTTGTACTTATATAAAATTAACATTATTATGCTATTTCGAGTTGTATTATTGTTACCTATACTCTCATATATTATTTTTTAATAAAATCTATTATTTTATCTTTCGTTCATGGCATAATATTTGAGAAAAAATTGACACCTAAACTAACAATAACTTGCCAGTTATAGCTATACTTAATATAAATCCTAGGATGATTGAAAATAATGTTTCTTGGAAAACAATTTCTACTAATTTGATTTAAATATCGGTGTACTCGCGAGGTACGAGCGTTGCCTTTTCCGTAAGAAAAAAAATTACCGAACGTGTTACTCACTCTGTATACACACGCATAAAATGGCGTTCTAGGTTTCCATGCTACAGCCAAAACACGCAAAAAGTATATTTTAACAGGTAAAAACACTAAACTTTCTCCGGGTTTTACTACCCGAAATGTACCCAATTGTCGTACTTCACTTGTACGAAAAAAAAAATTGGTGTGCCAAGGGAATTTTTCCCAGAACACGCATTAAAACTGTTGCAATTCTCGTATACATAAACACTTCGAAAATTTAAACGTGCCAAGGCTGAGGTCGTAGGCGCAAATAGCACGGGGGTATTAGCACGCCCGATTTTAAAATTAGCACCCCCTATAATAATGTACGCGTGTTTATGTATCAAAACTTCTCCTTATGACAAAAAAAACCAAAAACAGTTTATCATCAGACATGATGAGGGTATCAGAGTATAATGAATGAAAGAATGAACTAGACAATTGTCATTTCATCCGATTCAAATCTTTAATAACGGCCCTAAAAAACTTTTATAATAATATTTTGGCACACGCCGCGACAACGTAGGTGAAAGACAAAATCACGGAGACTGTGTTAAAACATTATTCGGCAGTACGGACAATGCTCCGGCTTTATCTACATATTTTATAATTCACAAGACACATTCAACGATAATAATTAGTACCTAATTACAATACAAAATAGTGATATGTGTCATGTGTGTGTTTCAGTAGCGTATATACGAATTATTTTCACTATGAGTCAAATATCAGTTAATAGGGTAGATATACTGATATACATGCAATGCTTTAATTGAACCTGCAATTTCACTATGGACTCTGGCCAGTGGCTGCTATCACTTATTTGAAAAGGTGCTCAAGGTACCCCTTTCATAATTGGGATGGGCGGGTTGTAACTATTCGGTCTTTAAAATAAACTTTAAATGTTAGTAGGTTAAAAAGTTTTTTGTGAAATGAGTAATTTTTTAGGTTACTCGAAATACTGGTAGGGGGTAGGTACTATTTCATTTTAAGTGAGCACCTATTATATTTGTCGAGATAGCCGCCACTGAAAAATGTTAATATTAACAACCCACGAAAATCTCATATACCTACGGTAATTTGTTATAGAATTAAACCAAAATCCAAAATCGATTTTGTCGAAAACGAATTTTGCGTTTAAGTTCACGGAATTCATGGTTTTTTGAAAATTTCTGGGAATTGCACCAACAACATTCATTTTCCCAACGAACATAATACTGAAGTTGAAAATCGTAGCATTATTTCAACTACTTATAGTGTACGACACACAAAAAAAAATTTTAAATAAATTTAAAACAAGATTCCACGCAAATATTTAATTGTGTTACCTACCAAAAAAATCTAAAAAAATACATAAGCAGTAAGTACAGTTTATTTTTATAGTCATTTTAAATTTAAATTCGGACGAAATTACATAATAAAAAACCTAGAATAACTATTTTAGTTATTTTGTTGTGATTGTATAATATTATTCGTGGGTACTTGAAACTTCTAATGTACACTATTATACAATATATGATAGTATCAGGGTTTGTTGTTGATGTATAACGCGTTATAAGTACCTAATGGATATTGTGTTATGATAAATTTGGAATTTATTATAGGTCAATTTGTTTAATACCATAGATAAGTATATACTATATAGTATGTCTTATACCTAGACTGACATACCGCCTCCTCTCAGAATCGTTTTTCTTATACAATGATATTATATCATTGAATTCAAATTTAATAGGTACCATCCATTATACAGTGACTCACTTGTAACCTACTGTACAGCAGAGCACCTATTTTTTTTCATTCATCTATTTTTAATTTACGTATTTTCTTCAATAATAGGTATGTTATTATTAATCTACACATAATAAGTGGATATATTAATTACCCATATAATAAATTATAAAATATTCTCGGCCTGACAAGTGACAACCTCCCAGAATTCTGCAGAAGTTTTAAACAACTAAAATAATTAATTTAGGTTTTAATTAAAACAAAATATGATTTAAAGAACACAAAAAATATTCGGTTGTACAGAAATATACTTTAATCATTACTTCAATACTTAAAGAATTTATCTCTTTACCTCTAAACTATAAGTACCTGTCAGTAACTCCTATTTTTTTATTTTTTTTTTTTTGTGATAATAAATTAATTTTTCTTGTGGAGGTAATGAACAAATGTATAGCTTTATTAAATTTTAGTATTGAATTTTAAATAATTGTTTATTCTTATTTTTAAATTTAATAAAAATCATTCTCATTTTATATTTAATTAAGTATTTTTTTTTTAAACTAGATTGAATATATTACTATGTTACTATTTCTGACGATAATATCTTTATTTAATATTTATATTATTATAAAAAGCATTATTTGCTGTTACAGCTGTCATAATGTAAATGTGTCCCGATAATATGTAAATGGAATCCCATGTATCTTCATTAGGATATACAAAGTGTAATAGAATGACTTTATAAATAAATTAACTTTTGTACTTATCAATATTTAAAAATTGTATATTTATAATTTATAGACAATTGCATTACAAGTACAATTTATTAAGTATATTTATCAGTATATTAAACAATTTAGAATAGCCAGTTTGTAAATGTAAATCTTATTTCTAGAAATATGTTAATGGTAAAATCATTTATTTAAGTCAAGTAGTTTATATATGTACCTATATCATTTTTTAATCATATAACACGTTATTGAAGTAGGTACATTAAATTGAAACGTAATAACTTTTTCTAAATATTCTTTTTAGAATTTCGTAACATAAGTATGTTTCTTAAATTATTTATTTTCCATGTATTTTTCATAATGTTCGTCATGCGTACACCCATAGTACATAGAACATATTTATTTTTTTATACACTTTTCTTAAGTTCGGTTTCACGTCCGTCTGTGATCAAATCTTGCGCGCTCGATTTGAGGCACTTTTTGAAGATGAAAAATTCTGAAAATTGGTATAGACCTTGGTTTTTTTATTTTTATTGTCAGGTCATTACACACAGTATACTAAAATAATATACAACCTATAATGGCTATACTTATTATAATATTATGGTATTACATTAATATTATGATTACATAAAATAAACTTGGAACTACAGTCTACAATACGTCAATACACCTCCAGAAAGCATATTATATAACGAATCTCAATTTTTATGAATTACGTATAATATGATATATATTATAACTAAACCATAAATTTATATAAAATATTTATTATACAATTAAAATAAAATGTGTTTATGACTAGAATGGTAAGTTAGTCAATATCCATATTCATAAAAAATAACAAAACTATTAATAATAATTACAAAAAAAAAAAATTATTTAAATTATTTACAATTCTAAATATTTTTGAACCTATTCCCTTTCTAATAAATTGTACCAGTTAATCTGCCATCCGGTATACCACTCAACGACACTTCGTATAAAAATTATAGACTTTAGGAGGCAACTTAATTCAACCCAGAATGGCACCAAACTGAAAATCGAGGTTTACAAAGATACCAACGGTAGCCTACATAGCGCATACCGTAGATTGAGATCGAGAGCTCCCATTGGCTGCAGTATTACGTTTGTGATAACATTAAAATATTATCAATATTCGTTGTTTGTTGATAATTATCTTTTCTATGTTCACCACAATTCGTTTTTATTTTTATTAAACTTGTAAAACATTTAATTTTATAGAATGTCTGTCGAACGTTGTAATCCCACACATGAACTACCTAGTTGAAGAACTTTCTCTATGTCACGAAGGTGTTGGATAGAAATTTTGGAATTAGTTTTGAATGCTATCAGTGTAAGTATTTGATCAACATTTCTTAACGGTATTGAAGAATGTAAACTACAATGGATAGTTATGGAAAATTTATCGATCCCATGCTATTGTCCAATTAGATCTTTAATGATCATGTTGCTATTCAAAATTATATTTCAATCCATACCGAGAGAACTCTGCTATGCCATGATAGTCAATTTGCTGCACTAGCTGAGTGCATCAGCAAAAGTGCAAATGTCTACAGTGCAGCAAAGATGTATGTTGATAGTACACCTACATATCAAAAAAAAGGCAAAAAAGTCAAAGCTAAAATGTACACTACTATGTATAATAAATTAAATTCTGCGACATTTCAATCCTATTCAAAGATGTGTGACACAAAGTAAGATGTATATTTAAAAATTATATTAAATATGATTTAATATCAAATTTTTTAATATTAAATATAATATATTTTATAATTACAATATAAATAAATACAATATATACAATATTTAATTTTTTTTTATACAAAGAGTAATGAAAACAGAAATAAATCTGGAGATTGACTCAGGTATAAATAATGATTGTATTACATTCCAAAATTCTCCTGCAATGGAATTGATTTTAAAAAATTTACTTAATGACAATATGCCATATTGGCTGTGGAAGAAATTGCAGCTTCAAAAAAGATTAGATAACGTACAATTCAGTAAAATTTTAAATGAACTTTTCTCAAATAAATGGGACATAAGCGATGAGTTTGTATCGGTAAAAGTGTAAGTCTTGGGAATATAAAATAATAATATTAAATTTCAATACATTTTATTTCCTATAATACAGCAATGATGTAACTACAAATATTTGCAAGGCAGTAATGGTGCACATACAATGTTGCAAGATGACAATTATGTACAAATTTATTTGTACATTAAACTTTTTGAAGAAAGGTTTACATACAAAATACTGCAGTTCTTATCATCAATTGATTCGGTATCATTTCATTAAATTTATAGACAATGTCAAACACTATTCAAAAAAATTACAGTTGCATCATACTGAATTGTAATATTATTTAACTTACATTTATTTTACACTCAACATGTTTTGAAATATTTGTATCCAACAGTTGTCTCGATGAACAGGAGTCAATGGCGATCAATAATTTAAACAGCCAAATAATATTTGACTTCAGTAGCTGGAAAAATGATAATTCACCCTATGAATATTACTCAATATTGGTCCTTGTTTTTGTTGAAAAATATTTCCACGGGGTCCAATGTCCACGATCTACCACAGATAGATTGCCTACCTGATAATATACTGCTGCGAAACAGAATTTTTATTCCGGGCAACAGAAAAGTTAAGATAAATCTATAACATCATACACCGAATATTAAATAACGCATTGAACAATGTTTGAGTCATATAGAGCAGGTTTACAATAATTATCGTTTATACGAAGAAAATATATATTTAATTATTAAAACATTTAATTTCATAGATAAGAGGTTTTGGTCTTCAAAGCATTTGTAGTCTGTCAAATGTAATGATCCCGCACGTGAACAACGTATTTGAAGAACCTTCTGTATGTCACAAAGGTGTTAATATAGAAGTTTGGAATTTGTTATGTATGCTATCAGTGATAGAAGTGGAAAATTTTTTTAACGGTCTTGAAGGCTATAGACTTATGATGGAACTTGGACTTTTATTACTAACATTTTACTCGATACATACATGGTATATTTTTAGTTAAATCAGATTGGTTATTGTTAGTTATTGTTGGAGAAACAAAGATAGCTGAAGAAAAATACATAACTAGTGTTATACTAGTGTCATACGGAAGAAATATGTGTGTGAGTATACCTAATAATCGCTTATACGAAGAAAATAAATATTTAATTTTTAAAACATTTATATTTCACAGGTGAGAAGTTTTCTTATCAAAGCATTTGAATTGTGTCAAACGTTATGATCCTACACATGAACTACATAATTGAAGAATCTTCTGTAAGACACGGAGTTGTTAATATAGAAGTTTTAGAGTTTGTTATGTATGCTATCAGTGTAACAGTGTAATCAATGGATCAAAATCTCTTAACATTATTGAAGAGTGTGAACTAATCATGGAGCATTTACTATTTCTGCTACTATATATCTCAACACAACCTGGTGAATATATTAAAAATTTTTTTTCTGGATTGTTAATTTCTGTAATGAAATATTGAACTTGAATAACATTTCTATATATTCTTAGTTAAATCAGATTGGTTATCGTAAGTTATTGTCTTAGAAGCAAAGATATCTGAAGAAAAGTACATAACTAGTATGACTACGGAAGTAATTTGTGCGTGAGTATACTCAATAATCGTTTATACAAAGAAAATATATATTTAATTTTTAAAACATTTAATTTCATAGATGGGCTGTTTTGGTTTTCTAAGCATTTGAAGTCTGTCAATTGTTATGATCTCACACGTGAACTAAATAGTTGAAGAACTTTCTATATGTCACAGAGGTGTTAATATAGAAGTTTCGGAATTTGTTATGTATGCTATGAGTGTAATAGTGTAAGCAATGGATCAAAATCTGTTAACATTATTAAAGAATGTAAACTAATGATGGAGTATGGATATTTCTGCTACCATATTTCTCAATACAAAAATGGTGAATATATTAATAATTATTCTTTTTTATAAATAATCTCTTTAAAAATTATATTGAACTTGAATAACGTTTTTATATATTTTTAGTTAAATCAGATTGGTTATCGTAAGTTATTGTCGTAGAAGCAAAGTAATCTGAAGAAAAGTACATAACTAGTATGACTACGGAAGTAATTTGTGCGTGAGTATACTCAATAATCGTTTATACGAAAAAAATATATATTTAATTTTAATAATATTTAATTTCACAGGTGAGAAGTTTTCTTATCAAAGCATTTGAATTGTGTCAAACGTTATGATCCTACACGTGAACTACATAATTGAAGAACCTTCTGTAAGACACGGAGTTGTTAATATAGAAGTTTTAGAGTTTGTTATGTATGCTATCAGTGTAACATTGTAAGCAATGGATCAAAATCTCTTAACATTATTGAAGAACGTAAACTAATGATGGAGATAGGATATTTCTGCTACCATATTTCTCAATACAAAATTGGTGAATATATTAATAATTATTCTTATTTATAAATAATCTCTATAAAAATTATATTGAACTTGAATAAAGTTTTTATATATTTTTAGTTAAATCAGATTGGTTATCGTTAGTTATTGTCGGAGAAACAAGGATATCTGAAGAAAAATATATAATAAGTATGACTACAGATGGGATTTGCATGTGTGTATACTGAATAATCGTTTATACAAAGACAGTATATATTTAATTTTTAAAACATTTAATTTCATAGATGGGGTGTTTTGGTTTTCTAAGCATTTGAAGTCTGTCAATTGTTATGATCTCACACGTGAACTAAATAGTTGAAGAACTTTCTATATGTCACAGAGGTGTTAATATAGAAGTTTCGGAATTTGTTATATATGCTATGAGTGTAACAGTGTAAGCAATGGATCAAAATCTCTTAACATTATTGAAGAATGTAAACTAATGATGGAAATAGGATATTTCTGCTACCATATTTCTCAATACAAAAATGGTGAATATATTAATAATTATTCTTATTTATAAATAATCTCTGTAAAAATTATATTGCACTTGAATAACGTTTTTATATATTTTTAGTTAAATCAGATTGGTTATCGTAAGTTATTGTCGGAGAAGCAAAGATATCTGAAGAAAAGTACATAAATAGTATGACTACGGAAGTAATTTGTGCGTGAGTATACCTAATAATCGCTTATACTAAGAAAATAAATATTTAAATTTTAAAACATTTATATTTCACAGGTGAGAAGTTTTCTTATCAAAGCATTTGAATTGTGTCAAACGTTATGATCCTACACGTGAACTACATAATTGAAGAACCTTCTGTAAGACACGGAGTTGTTAATATAGAAGTTTTAGAGTTTGTTATGTATCCTATCAGTGTAACAGTGTAAGCAATGGATCAAAATCTCTTAACATTATTGAAGAGTGTGAACTAATCATGGAGCATTTACTATTTCTGCTACTATATATCTCAACACAACCTGGTGAATATATTAAAAATTATTTTTCTGGATTTTTAATTTCTGTAATGAAATATTGAACTTGAATAACATTTCTATATATTCTTAGTTAAATCAGATTGGTTATCGTAAGTTATTGTCTTAGAAGCAAAGATATCTGAAGATAAGTACATAACTAGTATGACTACAGAAGTAATTTGTGCGTGAGTATACTCAATAATAGTTTATACAAAGAAAATATATATTTAATTTTTAAAACATTTAATTTCATAGATGAGGTATTTTGGTTTTCTAAGCAATTGCAGTCCGTCAATTGTTATGATCTCACACGTGAACTAAATAGTTGAAGAACTTTCTATATGTCACAGAGGTGTTAATATAGAAGTTTCAGAATTTGTTATATATGCTATGAGTGTAACAGTGTAAGCAATGGATCAAAATCTCTTAACATTATTAAAGAATGTAAACTAATGATGGAGTATGGATATTTCTGCTACCATATTTCTCAATACAAAAATGGTGAATATATTAATAATTAATCTTATTTATAAATAATCTCTGTAAAAATTATATTGAACTTGAATAACGTTCTTATATATTTTTAGTTAAATCAGATTGGTTATCGAAAGTTATTGTCGGAGAAGCAAAGATATCTGAAGAAAAGTACATAAATAGTATGACTACGGAAGTAATTTGTGCGTGAGTATACCTAATAATCGCTTATACTAAGAAAATAAATATTTAATTTTTAAAACATTTATATTTCACAGGTGAGAAGTTTTCTTATCAAAGCATTTGAATTGTGTCAAACGTTATGATCCTACACGTGAACTACATAATTGAAGAACCTTCTGTAAGACACGGAGTTGTTAATATAGAAGTTTTAGAGTTTGTTATGTATCCTATCAGTGTAACAGTGTAAGCAATGGATCAAAATCTCTTAACATTATTGAAGAGTGTGAACTAATCATGGAGCATTTACTATTTCTGCTACTATATATCTCAACACAACCTGGTGAATATATTAAAAAATTATTTTTCTGGATTTTTAATTTCTGTAAAGAAATATTGAACTTGAATAACATTTCTATATATTCTTAGTTAAATCAGATTGGTTATTGTAAGTTATTGTCTTAGAAGCAAAGATATCTGAAGAAAAGTACATAACTAGTATGACTACAGAAGTAATTTGTGCGTGAGTATACTCAATAATAGTTTATACAAAGAAAATATATATTTAATTTTTAAAACATTTAATTTCATAGATGAGGTATTTTGGTTTTCTAAGCAATTGCAGTCCGTCAATTGTTATGATCTCACACGTGAACTAAATAGTTGAAGAACTTTCTATATGTCACAGAGGTGTTAATATAGAAGTTTCGGAATTTGTTATATATGCTATGAGTGTAACAGTGTAAGCAATGGATCAAAATCTCTTAACATTATTAAAGAATGTAAACTAATGATGGAGTATGGATATTTCTGCTACCATATTTCTCAATACAAAATTGGTGAATATATTAATAATTATACTTATTTATAAATAATCTCTGTAAAAATTATATTGAACTTGAATAACGTTTTTATATATTTTTAGTTTAATCAGAATGGTTATCGAAAGTTATTGTCGGAGAAGCAAAGATATCTGAAGAAAAGTACATAACTAGTATGACTACGGAAGTAATTTGTGCGTGAGTATACCTAATAATCGCTTATACGAAGAAAATAAATATTTAATTTTTAAAACATTTATATTTCACAGGTGAGAAGTTTTCTTATCAAAGCATTTGAATTGTGTCAAACGTTATGATCCTACACGTGAACTACATAATTGAAGAACCTTCTGTAAGACACGGAGTTGTTAATATAGAAGTTTTAGAGTTTGTTATGTATGCTATCAGTGTAACAGTGTAAACAATGGATCAAAATCTCTCAACATTATTAAAGAATGTGAACTAATGATGGAGTATGGATATTTCTGCTACCATATTTCTCAATACAAAAATGGTGAATATATTAATAATTATACTTATTTATAAATAATCTCTGTAAAAATTATATTGAACTTGAATAACGTTTTTATATATTTTTAGTTAAATCAGATTGGTTATCGTAAGTTATTGTCGTAGAAGCAAAGTAATCTGAAGAAAAGTACATAACTAGTATGACTACGGAAGTAATTTGTGCGTGAGTATACTCAATAATCGTTTATACGAAAAAAATATATATTTAATTTTAATAATATTTAATTTCACAGGTGAGAAGTTTTCTTTTTCAAAGCATTTGAATTGTGTCAAACGTTATGATCCCACACTTGAACTACATAATTGAAAACCTTCTGTAAGTCACAGAGGTGATAAAATAGAAATTTTGGAATTTGTTACGTATGCTATCAGTGTAACAGTTTAAGCAATTTATCAAAATCTCTCAACATTATTAAAGAATGTGAACTTATGATGGAGTATGGATATTTCTGCTACCATATTTCTCAATACAAAAATGGTGAATATATTAATAATTATTCTTATTTATAAATAATCTCTGTAAAAATTATATTGAACTTGAATAACGTTTTTATATATTTTTAGTTAAATCAGATTGGTTATCGTAAGTTATTGTCGGAGAAGCAAAGATATCTGAAGAAAAGTACATAAATAGTATGACTACGGAAGTAATTTGTGTGTGAGTATACCTAATAATCGCTTATACTAAGAAAATAAATATTTAATTTTTAAAACATTTATATTTCACAGGTGAGAAGTTTTCTTATCAAAGCATTTGAATTGTGTCAAACGTTATGATCCTACACGTGAACTACATAATTGAAGAACCTTCTGTAAGACACGGAGTTGTTAATATAGAAGTTTTAGAGTTTGTTATGTATGCTATCAGTGTAACATTGTAAGCAATGGATCAAAATCTCTTAACATTATTGAAGAACGTAAACTAATGATGGAGATAGGATATTTCTGCTACCATATTTCTCAATACAAAATTGGTGAATATATTAATAATTATTCTTATTTATAAATAATCTCTATAAAAATTATATTGAACTTGAATAACGTTTTTATATATTTTTAGTTAAATCAGATTGGTTATCGTTAGTTATTGTCGGAGAAACAAGGATATCTGAAGAAAAATATATAATAAGTATGACTACAGATGGGATTTGCATGTGTGTATACTGAATAATCGTTTATACAAAGACAATATATATTTAATTTTTAAAACATTTAATTTCATAGATGGGGTGTTTTGGTTTTCTAAGCATTTGAAGTCTGTCAATTGTTATGATCTCACACGTGAACTAAATAGTTGAAGAACTTTCTATATGTCACAGAGGTTTTAATATAGAAGTTTCGGAATTTGTTATATATGCTATGAGTGTAACAGTGTAAGCAATGGATCAAAATCTCTTAACATTATTGAAGAATGTAAACTAATGATGGAAATAGGATATTTCTGCTACCATATTTCTCAATACAAAAATGGTGAATATATTAATAATTATTCTTATTTATAAATAATCTCTGTAAAAATTATATTGCACTTGAATAACGTTTTTATATATTTTTAGTTAAATCAGATTGGTTATCGTAAGTTATTGTCGGAGAAGCAAAGATATCTGAAGAAAAGTACATAACTAGTATGACTACGGAAGTAATTTGTGCGTGAGTATACCTAATAATCGCTTATACGAAGAAAATAAATATTTAATTTTTAAAACATTTATATTTCACAGGTGAGAAGTTTTCTTATCAAAGCATTTGAATTGTGTCAAACGTTATGATCCTACACGTGAACTACATAATTGAAGAACCTTCTGTAAGACACGGAGTTGTTAATATAGAAGTTTTAGAGTTTGTTATGTATGCTATCAGTGTAACAGTGTAAACAATGGATCAAAATCTCTCAACATTATTAAAGAATGTGAACTAATGATGGAGTATGGATATTTCTGCTACCATATTTCTCAATACAAAAATGGTGAATATATTAATAATTATACTTATTTATAAATAATCTCTGTAAAAATTATATTGAACTTGAATAACGTTTTTATATATTTTTAGTTAAATCAGATTGGTTATCGAAAGTTATTGTCGGAGAAGCAAAGATATCTGAAGAAAAGTACATAACTAGTATGACTACGGAAGTAATTTTTGCGTGAGCATACTCAATAGTCGATTATACGCAGAAAATATATATTTAATTTTAATAATATTTAATTTCACAGGTGAGAGGTTTTCTTTTTCAAAGCATTTGAATTGTGTCAAACGTTATGATCCTACACGTGAACTACATAATTGAAGAACCTTCTGTAAGTCACAGAGGTGATAATATAGAAGTTTTAGAGTTTGTTATGTATGCTATCAGTGTAACAGTTTAAGCAATTTATCAAAATCTCTCAACATTATTAAAGAATGTGAACTTATGATGGAGTATGGATATTTCTGCTACCATATTTCTCAATACAAAAATGGTGAATATATTAATAATTATTCTTTTTTATAAATAATCTCTTTAAAAATTATATTGAACTTGAATAACGTTTTTATATATTTTTAGTTAAATCAGATTGGTTATCGTAAGTTATTGTCGTAGAAGCAAAGTAATCTGAAGAAAAGTACATAACTAGTATGACTACGGAAGTAATTTGTGCGTGAGTATACTCAATAATCGTTTATACGAAAAAAATATATATTTAATTTTAATAATATTTAATTTCACAGGTGAGAAGTTTTCTTTTTCAAAGCATTTGAATTGTGGCAAACGTTATGATCCCACACTTGAACTACATAATTGAAAACCTTCTGTAAGTCACAGAGGTGATAAAATAGAAATTTTGGAATTTGTTACGTATGCTATCAGTGTAACAGTTTAAGCAATTTATCAAAATCTCTCAACATTATTAAAGAATGTGAACTTATGATGGAGTATGGATATTTCTGCTACCATATTTCTCAATACAAAAATGGTGAATATATTAATAATTATTCTTATTTATAAATAATCTCTGTAAAAATTATATTGAACTTGAATAACGTTTTTATATATTTTTAGTTAAATCAGATTGGTTATCGTAAGTTATTGTCGAAGAAGCAAAGATATCTGAAGAAAAGTACATAAATAGTATGACTACGGAAGTAATTTGTGTGTGAGTATACCTAATAATCGCTTATACTAAGAAAATAAATATTTAATTTTTAAAACATTTATATTTCACAGGTGAGAAGTTTTCTTATCAAAGCATTTGAATTGTGTCAAACGTTATGATCCTACACGTGAACTACATAATTGAAGAACCTTCTGTAAGACACGGAGTTGTTAATATAGAAGTTTTAGAGTTTGTTATGTATGCTATCAGTGTAACATTGTAAGCAATGGATCAAAATCTCTTAACATTATTGATGAACGTAAACTAATGATGGAGATAGGATATTTCTGCTACCATATTTCTCAATACAAAATTGGTGAATATATTAATAATTATTCTTATTTATAAATAATCTCTATAAAAATTATATTGAACTTGAATAACGTTTTTATATATTTTTAGTTAAATCAGATTGGTTATCGTTAGTTATTGTCGGAGAAACAAGGATATCTGAAGAAAAATATATAATAAGTATGACTACAGATGGGATTTGCATGTGTGTATACTGAATAATCGCTTATACTAAGAAAATAAATATTTAATTTTTAAAACATTTATATTTCACAGGTGAGAAGTTTTCTTATCAAAGCATTTGAATTGTGTCAAACGTTATGATCCTACACGTGAACTACATAATTGAAGAACCTTCTGTAAGACACGGAGTTGTTAATATAGAAGTTTTAGAGTTTGTTATGTATCCTATCAGTGTAACAGTGTAAGCAATGGATCAAAATCTCTTAACATTATTGAAGAGTGTGAACTAATCATGGAGCATTTACTATTTCTGCTACTATATATCTCAACACAACCTGGTGAATATATTAAAAATTATTTTTCTGGATTTTTAATTTCTGTAATGAAATATTGAACTTGAATAACATTTCTATATATTCTTAGTTAAATCAGATTGGTTATCGTAAGTTATTGTCTTAGAAGCAAAGATATCTGAAGATAAGTACATAACTAGTATGACTACAGAAGTAATTTGTGCGTGAGTATACTCAATAATAGTTTATACAAAGAAAATATATATTTAATTTTTAAAACATTTAATTTCATAGATGAGGTATTTTGGTTTTCTAAGCAATTGCAGTCCGTCAATTGTTATGATCTCACACGTGAACTAAATAGTTGAAGAACTTTCTATATGTCACAGAGGTGTTAATATAGAAGTTTCAGAATTTGTTATATATGCTATGAGTGTAACAGTGTAAGCAATGGATCAAAATCTCTTAACATTATTAAAGAATGTAAACTAATGATGGAGTATGGATATTTCTGCTACCATATTTCTCAATACAAAAATGGTGAATATATTAATAATTAATCTTATTTATAAATAATCTCTGTAAAAATTATATTGAACTTGAATAACGTTCTTATATATTTTTAGTTAAATCAGATTGGTTATCGAAAGTTATTGTCGGAGAAGCAAAGATATCTGAAGAAAAGTACATAACTAGTATGACTACGGAAGTAATTTGTGCGTGAGTATACCTAATAATCGCTTATACTAAGAAAATAAATATTTAATTTTTAAAACATTTATATTTCACAGGTGAGAAGTTTTCTTATCAAAGCATTTGAATTGTGTCAAACGTTATGATCCTACACGTGAACTACATAATTGAAGAACCTTCTGTAAGACACGGAGTTGTTAATATAGAAGTTTTAGAGTTTGTTATGTATCCTATCAGTGTAACAGTGTAAGCAATGGATCAAAATCTCTTAACATTATTGAAGAGTGTGAACTAATCATGGAGCATTTACTATTTCTGCTACTATATATCTCAACACAACCTGGTGAATATATTAAAAAATTATTTTTCTGGATTTTTAATTTCTGTAAAGAAATATTGAACTTGAATAACATTTCTATATATTCTTAGTTAAATCAGATTGGTTATTGTAAGTTATTGTCTTAGAAGCAAAGATATCTGAAGAAAAGTACATAACTAGTATGACTACAGAAGTAATTTGTGCGTGAGTATACTCAATAATAGTTTATACAAAGAAAATATATATTTAATTTTTAAAACATTTAATTTCATAGATGAGGTATTTTGGTTTTCTAAGCAATTGCAGTCCGTCAATTGTTATGATCTCACACGTGAACTAAATAGTTGAAGAACTTTCTATATGTCACAGAGGTGTTAATATAGAAGTTTCGGAATTTGTTATATATGCTATGAGTGTAACAGTGTAAGCAATGGATCAAAATCTCTTAACATTATTAAAGAATGTAAACTAATGATGGAGTATGGATATTTCTGCTACCATATTTCTCAATACAAAATTGGTGAATATATTAATAATTATACTTATTTATAAATAATCTCTGTAAAAATTATATTGAACTTGAATAACGTTTTTATATATTTTTAGTTAAATCAGATTGGTTATCGAAAGTTATTGTCGGAGAAGCAAAGATATCTGAAGAAAAGTACATAACTAGTATGACTACGGAAGTAATTTTTGCGTGAGCATACTCAATAGTCGATTATACGCAGAAAATATATATTTAATTTTAATAATATTTAATTTCACAGGTGAGAGGTTTTCTTTTTCAAAGCATTTGAATTGTGTCAAACGTTATGATCCTACACGTGAACTACATAATTGAAGAACCTTCTGTAAGTCACAGAGGTGATAATATAGAAGTTTTAGAGTTTGTTATGTATGCTATCAGTGTAACAGTTTAAGCAATTTATCAAAATCTCTCAACATTATTAAAGAATGTGAACTTATGATGGAGTATGGATATTTCTGCTACCATATTTCTCAATACAAAAATGGTGAATATATTAATAATTATTCTTTTTTATAAATAATCTCTTTAAAAATTATATTGAACTTGAATAACGTTTTTATATATTTTTAGTTAAATCAGATTGGTTATCGTAAGTTATTGTCGTAGAAGCAAAGTAATCTGAAGAAAAGTACATAACTAGTATGACTACGGAAGTAATTTGTGCGTGAGTATACTCAATAATCGTTTATACGGAAAAAATATATATTTAATTTTAATAATATTTAATTTCACAGGTGAGAAGTTTTCTTTTTCAAAGCATTTGAATTGTGTCAAACGTTATGATCCCACACTTGAACTACATAATTGAAAACCTTCTGTAAGTCACAGAGGTGATAAAATAGAAGTTTTGGAATTTGTTACGTATGCTATCAGTGTAACAGTTTAAGCAATTTATCAAAATCTCTCAACATTATTAAAGAATGTGAACTTATGATGGAGTATGGATATTTCTGCTACCATATTTCTCAATACAAAAATGGTGAATATATTAATAATTATTCTTATTTATAAATAATCTCTGTAAAAATTATATTGAACTTGAATAACGTTTTTATATATTTTTAGTTAAATCAGATTGGTTATCGTAAGTTATTGTCGGAGAAGCAAAGATATCTGAAGAAAAGTACATAAATAGTATGACTACGGAAGTAATTTGTGCGTGAGTATACCTAATAATCGCTTATACTAAGAAAATAAATATTTAATTTTTAAAACATTTATATTTCACAGGTGAGAAGTTTTCTTATCAAAGCATTTGAATTGTGTCAAACGTTATGATCCTACACGTGAACTACATAATTGAAGAACCTTCTGTAAGACACGGAGTTGTTAATATAGAAGTTTTAGAGTTTGTTATGTATGCTATCAGTGTAACATTGTAAGCAATGGATCAAAATCTCTTAACATTATTGAAGAACGTAAACTAATGATGGAGATAGGATATTTCTGCTACCATATTTCTCAATACAAAATTGGTGAATATATTAATAATTATTCTTATTTATAAATAATCTCTGTAAAAATTATATTGAACTTGAATAACGTTTTTATATATTTTTAGTTAAATCAGATTGGTTATCGTAAGTTATTGTCGGAGAAGCAAAGATATCTGAAGAAAAGTACATAAATAGTATGACTACGGAAGTAATTTGTGCGTGAGTATACCTAATAATCGCTTATACTAAGAAAATAAATATTTAATTTTTAAAACATTTATATTTCACAGGTGAGAAGTTTTCTTATCAAAGCATTTGAATTGTGTCAAACGTTATGATCCTACACGTGAACTACATAATTGAAGAACCTTCTGTAAGACACGGAGTTGTTAATATAGAAGTTTTAGAGTTTGTTATGTATCCTATCAGTGTAACAGTGTAAGCAATGGATCAAAATCTCTTAACATTATTGAAGAGTGTGAACTAATCATGGAGCATTTACTATTTCTGCTACTATATATCTCAACACAACCTGGTGAATATATTAAAAATTATTTTTCTGGATTTTTAATTTCTGTAATGAAATATTGAACTTGAATAACATTTCTATATATTCTTAGTTAAATCAGATTGGTTATCGTAAGTTATTGTCTTAGAAGCAAAGATATCTGAAGAAAAGTACATAACTAGTATGACTACAGAAGTAATTTGTGCGTGAGTATACTCAATAATAGTTTATACAAAGAAAATATATATTTAATTTTTAAAACATTTAATTTCATAGATGAGGTATTTTGGTTTTCTAAGCAATTGCAGTCCGTCAATTGTTATGATCTCACACGTGAACTAAATAGTTGAAGAACTTTCTATATGTCACAGAGGTGTTAATATAGAAGTTTCGGAATTTGTTATATATGCTATGAGTGTAACAGTGTAAGCAATGGATCAAAATCTCTTAACATTATTAAAGAATGTAAACTAATGATGGAGTATGGATATTTCTGCTACCATATTTCTCAATACAAAATTGGTGAATATATTAATAATTAATCTTATTTATAAATAATCTCTGTAAAAATTATATTGAACTTGAATAACGTTCTTATATATTTTTAATTAAATCAGATTGGTTATCGAAAGTTATTGTCGGAGAAGCAAAGATATCTGAAGAAAAGTACATAAATAGTATGACTACGGAAGTAATTTGTGCGTGAGTATACCTAATAATCGCTTATACGAAGAAAATAAATATTTAATTTTTAAAACATTTATATTTCACAGGTGAGAAGTTTTCTTATCAAAGCATTTGAATTGTGTCAAACGTTATGATCCTACACGTGAACTACATAATTGAAGAACCTTCTGTAAGACACGGAGTTGTTAATATAGAAGTTTTAGAGTTTGTTATGTAGGCTATCAGTGTAATAGTGTAAGCAATGGATCAAAATCTCTTAATATTCTTGAAGAGTGTGAACTAATCATGGAGCATTTACTATTTCTGCTACTATATATCTCAACACAACCTGGTGAATATATTAAAAATTATTTTTCTGGATTGTTAATTTCTGTAATGAAATATTGAACTTGAATAACATTTCTATATATTCTTAGTTAAATCAAATTGGTTATCGTAAGTTATTGTCTTAGAAGCAAAGATATCTGAAGAAAAGTACATAACTAGTATGACTACGGAAGTAATTTGTGCGTGAGTATACTCAATAATCGTTTATACAAAGAAAATATATATTTAATTTTTAAAACATTTAATTTCATAGATGAGGTGTTTTGGTTTTCTAAGCATTTGAAGTCTGTCATTTGTTATGATCCCACACATGAACTAAATAGTTGAAGAACTTTCTATATGTCACAGAGGTGTTAATATAGAAGTTTTAGAGTTTGTTATGTAGGCTATCAGTGTAACAGTGTAAGCAATGGATCAAAATCTCTTAATATTCTTGAAGAGTGTGAACTAATCATGGAGCATTTACTATTTCTGCTACTATATATCTCAACACAACCTGGTGAATATATTAATAATTATTCTTTTTTATAAATAATCTCTTTAAAAATTATATTGAACTTGAATAACGTTTTTATATATTTTTAGTTAAATCAGATTGGTTATCGTAAGTTATTGTCGTAGAAGCAAAGATATCTGAAGAAAAGTACATAACTAGTATGACTACGGAAGTAATTTGTGCGTGAGCATACTCAATAATCGTTTATACAAAGAAAATATATATTTAATTTTTAAAACATTTAATTTCATAGATGAGGTGTTTTAGTTTTCTAAGCATTTGCAGTCTGTCAATTTTTATGATCTCACACGTGAACTAAATAGTTGAAGAACTTTCTATATGTCACAGAGGTGTTAATATAGAAGTTTCGGAATTTGTTATATATGCTGTGAGTGTAACAGTGTAAGCAATGGATCAAAATCTCTTAACATTTTAAAGAATGTAAACTAATGATGGAGTATGGATATTTCTGCTACCATATTTCTCAATACAAAATTGGTGAATATATTAATAATTATACTTATTTATAAATAATCTCTGTAAAAATTATATTGAACTTGAATAACGTTTTTATATATTTTTAGTTAAATCAGATTGGTTATCGAAAGTTATTGTCGGAGAAGCAAAGATATCTGAAGAAAAGTACATAACTAGTATGACTACGGAAGTAATTTTTGCGTGAGCATACTCAATAGTCGATTATACGCAGAAAATATATATTTAATTTTAATAATATTTAATTTCACAGGTGAGAGGTTTTCTTTTTCAAAGCATTTGAATTGTGTCAAACGTTATGATCCTACACGTGAACTACATAATTGAAGAACCTTCTGTAAGTCACAGAGGTGATAATATAGAAGTTTTAGAGTTTGTTATGTATGCTATCAGTGTAACAGTTTAAGCAATTTATCAAAATCTCTCAACATTATTAAAGAATGTGAACTTATGATGGAGTATGGATATTTCTGCTACCATATTTCTCAATACAAAAATGGTGAATATATTAATAATTATTCTTTTTTATAAATAATCTCTTTAAAAATTATATTGAACTTGAATAACGTTTTTATATATTTTTAGTTAAATCAGATTGGTTATCGTAAGTTATTGTCGTAGAAGCAAAGTAATCTGAAGAAAAGTACATAACTAGTATGACTACGGAAGTAATTTGTGCGTGAGTATACTCAATAATCGTTTATACGGAAAAAATATATATTTAATTTTAATAATATTTAATTTCACAGGTGAGAAGTTTTCTTTTTCAAAGCATTTGAATTGTGTCAAACGTTATGATCCCACACTTGAACTACATAATTGAAAACCTTCTGTAAGTCACAGAGGTGATAAAATAGAAGTTTTGGAATTTGTTACGTATGCTATCAGTGTAACAGTTTAAGCAATTTATCAAAATCTCTCAACATTATTAAAGAATGTGAACTTATGATGGAGTATGGATATTTCTGCTACCATATTTCTCAATACAAAAATGGTGAATATATTAATAATTATTCTTATTTATAAATAATCTCTGTAAAAATTATATTGAACTTGAATAACGTTTTTATATATTTTTAGTTAAATCAGATTGGTTATCGTAAGTTATTGTCGGAGAAGCAAAGATATCTGAAGAAAAGTACATAAATAGTATGACTACGGAAGTAATTTGTGCGTGAGTATACCTAATAATCGCTTATACTAAGAAAATAAATATTTAATTTTTAAAACATTTATATTTCACAGGTGAGAAGTTTTCTTATCAAAGCATTTGAATTGTGTCAAACGTTATGATCCTACACGTGAACTACATAATTGAAGAACCTTCTGTAAGACACGGAGTTGTTAATATAGAAGTTTTAGAGTTTGTTATGTATGCTATCAGTGTAACATTGTAAGCAATGGATCAAAATCTCTTAACATTATTGAAGAACGTAAACTAATGATGGAGATAGGATATTTCTGCTACCATATTTCTCAATACAAAATTGGTGAATATATTAATAATTATTCTTATTTATAAATAATCTCTGTAAAAATTATATTGAACTTGAATAACGTTTTTATATATTTTTAGTTAAATCAGATTGGTTATCGTAAGTTATTGTCGGAGAAGCAAAGATATCTGAAGAAAAGTACATAAATAGTATGACTACGGAAGTAATTTGTGCGTGAGTATACCTAATAATCGCTTATACTAAGAAAATAAATATTTAATTTTTAAAACATTTATATTTCACAGGTGAGAAGTTTTCTTATCAAAGCATTTGAATTGTGTCAAACGTTATGATCCTACACGTGAACTACATAATTGAAGAACCTTCTGTAAGACACGGAGTTGTTAATATAGAAGTTTTAGAGTTTGTTATGTATCCTATCAGTGTAACAGTGTAAGCAATGGATCAAAATCTCTTAACATTATTGAAGAGTGTGAACTAATCATGGAGCATTTACTATTTCTGCTACTATATATCTCAACACAACCTGGTGAATATATTAAAAATTATTTTTCTGGATTTTTAATTTCTGTAATGAAATATTGAACTTGAATAACATTTCTATATATTCTTAGTTAAATCAGATTGGTTATCGTAAGTTATTGTCTTAGAAGCAAAGATATCTGAAGAAAAGTACATAACTAGTATGACTACAGAAGTAATTTGTGCGTGAGTATACTCAATAATAGTTTATACAAAGAAAATATATATTTAATTTTTAAAACATTTAATTTCATAGATGAGGTATTTTGGTTTTCTAAGCAATTGCAGTCCGTCAATTGTTATGATCTCACACGTGAACTAAATAGTTGAAGAACTTTCTATATGTCACAGAGGTGTTAATATAGAAGTTTCGGAATTTGTTATATATGCTATGAGTGTAACAGTGTAAGCAATGGATCAAAATCTCTTAACATTATTAAAGAATGTAAACTAATGATGGAGTATGGATATTTCTGCTACCATATTTCTCAATACAAAATTGGTGAATATATTAATAATTAATCTTATTTATAAATAATCTCTGTAAAAATTATATTGAACTTGAATAACGTTCTTATATATTTTTAATTAAATCAGATTGGTTATCGAAAGTTATTGTCGGAGAAGCAAAGATATCTGAAGAAAAGTACATAAATAGTATGACTACGGAAGTAATTTGTGCGTGAGTATACCTAATAATCGCTTATACGAAGAAAATAAATATTTAATTTTTAAAACATTTATATTTCACAGGTGAGAAGTTTTCTTATCAAAGCATTTGAATTGTGTCAAACGTTATGATCCTACACGTGAACTACATAATTGAAGAACCTTCTGTAAGACACGGAGTTGTTAATATAGAAGTTTTAGAGTTTGTTATGTAGGCTATCAGTGTAATAGTGTAAGCAATGGATCAAAATCTCTTAATATTCTTGAAGAGTGTGAACTAATCATGGAGCATTTACTATTTCTGCTACTATATATCTCAACACAACCTGGTGAATATATTAAAAATTATTTTTCTGGATTGTTAATTTCTGTAATGAAATATTGAACTTGAATAACATTTCTATATATTCTTAGTTAAATCAAATTGGTTATCGTAAGTTATTGTCTTAGAAGCAAAGATATCTGAAGAAAAGTACATAACTAGTATGACTACGGAAGTAATTTGTGCGTGAGTATACTCAATAATCGTTTATACAAAGAAAATATATATTTAATTTTTAAAACATTTAATTTCATAGATGAGGTGTTTTGGTTTTCTAAGCATTTGAAGTCTGTCATTTGTTATGATCCCACACATGAACTAAATAGTTGAAGAACTTTCTATATGTCACAGAGGTGTTAATATAGAAGTTTTAGAGTTTGTTATGTAGGCTATCAGTGTAACAGTGTAAGCAATGGATCAAAATCTCTTAATATTCTTGAAGAGTGTGAACTAATCATGGAGCATTTACTATTTCTGCTACTATATATCTCAACACAACCTGGTGAATATATTAATAATTATTCTTTTTTATAAATAATCTCTTTAAAAATTATATTGAACTTGAATAACGTTTTTATATATTTTTAGTTAAATCAGATTGGTTATCGTAAGTTATTGTCGTAGAAGCAAAGATATCTGAAGAAAAGTACATAACTAGTATGACTACGGAAGTAATTTGTGCGTGAGCATACTCAATAATCGTTTATACAAAGAAAATATATATTTAATTTTTAAAACATTTAATTTCATAGATGAGGTGTTTTAGTTTTCTAAGCATTTGCAGTCTGTCAATTTTTATGATCTCACACGTGAACTAAATAGTTGAAGAACTTTCTATATGTCACAGAGGTGTTAATATAGAAGTTTCGGAATTTGTTATATATGCTGTGAGTGTAACAGTGTAAGCAATGGATCAAAATCTCTTAACATTTTAAAGAATGTAAACTAATGATGGAGTATGGATATTTCTGCTACCATATTTCTCAATACAAAATTGGTGAATATATTAATAATTATACTTATTTATAAATAATCTCTGTAAAAATTATATTGAACTTGAATAACGTTTTTATATATTTTTAGTTTAATCAGAATGGTTATCGTAAGTTATTGTCGGAGAAGCAAAGATATCTGAAGAAAAGTACATAACTAGTATGACTACGGAAGTAATTTTTGCGTGAGCATACTCAATAGTCGATTATACGCAGAAAATATATATTTAATTTTAATAATATTTAATTTCACAGGTGAGAAGTTTTCTTTTTCAAAGCATTTGAATTGTGTCAAACGTTATGATCCTACACGTGAACTACATAATTGAAGAACCTTCTGTAAGTCACAGAGGTGATAATATAGAAGTTTTAGAGTTTGTTATGTATGCTATCAGTGTAACAGT
Organism: Macrosiphum euphorbiae; assembly: GCA_949089665.1. Lineage (NCBI taxonomy): Eukaryota > Metazoa > Arthropoda > Insecta > Hemiptera > Aphididae > Macrosiphum > Macrosiphum euphorbiae. The sequence goes on along the minus strand of CARXXK010001250.1, from coordinate 374,497 downwards.
TTAAGCAATTTATCAAAATCTCTCAACATTATTAAAGAATGTGAACTAATGATGGAGTATGGATATTTCTGCTACCATATTTCTCAATACAAAAATGGTGAATATATTAATAATTATTCTTTTTTATAAATAATCTCTTTAAAAATTATATTGAACTTGAATAACGTTTTTATATATTTTTAGTTAAATCAGATTGGTTATCGTAAGTTATTGTCGTAGAAGCAAAGTAATCTGAAGAAAAGTACATAACTAGTATGACTACGGAAGTAATTTGTGCGTGAGTATACTCAATAATCGTTTATACGGAAAAAATATATATTTAATTTTAATAATATTTAATTTCACAGGTGAGAAGTTTTCTTTTTCAAAGCATTTGAATTGTGTCAAACGTTATGATCCCACACTTGAACTACATAATTGAAAACCTTCTGTAAGTCACAGAGGTGATAAAATAGAATTTTTGGAATTTGTTACGTATGCTATCAGTGTAACAGTTTAAGCAATTTATCAAAATCTCTCAACATTATTAAAGAATGTGAACTTATGATGGAGTATGGATATTTCTGCTACCATATTTCTCAATACAAAAATGATGAATATATTAATAATTATTCTTATTTATAAATAATCTCTGTAAAAATTATATTGAACTTGAATAACGTTTTTATATATTTTTAGTTAAATCAGATTGGTTATCGTAAGTTATTGTCGGAGAAGCAAAGATATCTGAAGAAAAGTACATAAATAGTATGACTACGGAAGTAATTTGTGCGTGAGTATACCTAATAATCGCTTATACTAAGAAAATAAATATTTAATTTTTTAAACATTTATATTTCACAGGTGAGAAGTTTTCTTATCAAAGCATTTGAATTGTGTCAAACGTTATGATCCTACACGTGAACTACATAATTGAAGAACCTTCTGTAAGACACGGAGTTGTTAATATAGAAGTTTTAGAGTTTGTTATGTATGCTATCAGTGTAACATTGTAAGCAATGGATCAAAATCTCTTAACATTATTGAAGAACGTAAACTAATGATGGAGATAGGATATTTCTGCTACCATATTTCTCAATACAAAATTGGTGAAAATATTAATAATTATTCTTATTTATAAATAATCTCTATAAAAATTATATTGAACTTGAATAACGTTTTTATATATTTTTAGTTAAATCAGATTGGTTATCGTTAGTTATTGTCGGAGAAACAAGGATATCTGAAGAAAAATATATAATAAGTATGACTACAGATGGGATTTGAGTGTGAGTATACTCAATAATCGTTTATACAAAGAAAATATATATTTAATTTTTAAAACATTTAATTTCATAGATGAGGTGTTTTGGTTTTCTAAGCATTTGAAGTCTGTCATTTGTTATGATCCCACACATGAACTAAATAGTTGAAGAACTTTCTATATGTCACAGAGGTGTTAATATAGAAGTTTTAGAGTTTGTTATGTAGGCTATCAGTGTAACAGTGTAAGCAATGGATCAAAATCTCTTAATATTCTTGAAGAGTGTGAACTAATCATGGAGCATTTACTATTTCTGCTACTATATATCTCAACACAACCTGGTGAATATATTAATAATTATTCTTTTTTATAAATAATCTCTTTAAAAATTATATTGAACTTGAATAACGTTTTTATATATTTTTAGTTAAATCAGATTGGTTATCGTAAGTTATTGTCGTAGAAGCAAAGATATCTGAAGAAAAGTACATAACTAGTATGACTACGGAAGTAATTTGTGCGTGAGCATACTCAATAATCGTTAATACAAAGAAAATATATATTTAATTTTTAAAACATTTAATTTCATAGATGAGGTGTTTTAGTTTTCTAAGCATTTGCAGTCTGTCAATTTTTATGATCTCACACGTGAACTAAATAGTTGAAGAACTTTCTATATGTCACAGAGGTGTTAATATAGAAGTTTCGGAATTTGTTATATATGCTGTGAGTGTAACAGTGTAAGCAATGGATCAAAATCTCTTAACATTTTAAAGAATGTAAACTAATGATGGAGTATGGATATTTCTGCTACCATATTTCTCAATACAAAATTGGTGAATATATTAATAATTATACTTATTTATAAATAATCTCTGTAAAAATTATATTGAACTTGAATAACGTTTTTATATATTTTTAGTTTAATCAGAATGGTTATCGTAAGTTATTGTCGGAGAAGCAAAGATATCTGAAGAAAAGTACATAACTAGTATGACTACGGAAGTAATTTTTGCGTGAGCATACTCAATAGTCGATTATACGCAGAAAATATATATTTAATTTTAATAATATTTAATTTCACAGGTGAGAAGTTTTCTTTTTCAAAGCATTTGAATTGTGTCAAACGTTATGATCCTACACGTGAACTACATAATTGAAGAACCTTCTGTAAGTCACAGAGGTGATAATATAGAAGTTTTAGAGTTTGTTATGTATGCTATCAGTGTAACAATTTAAGCAATTTATCAAAATCTCTCAACATTATTAAAGAATGTGAACTAATGATGGAGTATGGATATTTCTGCTACCATATTTCTCAATACAAAAATGGTGAATATATTAATAATTATTCTTTTTTATAAATAATCTCTTTAAAAATTATATTGAACTTGAATAACGTTTTTATATATTTTTAGTTAAATCAGATTGGTTATCGTAAGTTATTGTCGTAGAAGCAAAGTAATCTGAAGAAAAATATATAATAAGTATGACTACAGATGGGATTTGAGTGTGAGTATACTCAATAATCGTTTATACAAAGAAAATATATATTTAATTTTTAAAACATTTAATTTCATAGATGAGGTGTTTTGGTTTTCTAAGCATTTGAAGTCTGTCATTTGTTATGATCCCACACATGAACTAAATAGTTGAAGAACTTTCTATATGTCACAGAGGTGTTAATATAGAAGTTTTAGAGTTTGTTATGTAGGCTATCAGTGTAACAGTGTAAGCAATGGATCAAAATCTCTTAATATTCTTGAAGAGTGTGAACTAATCATGGAGCATTTACTATTTCTGCTACTATATATCTCAACACAACCTGGTGAATATATTAATAATTATTCTTTTTTATAAATAATCTCTTTAAAAATTATATTGAACTTGAATAACGTTTTTATATATTTTTAGTTAAATCAGATTGGTTATCGTAAGTTATTGTCGTAGAAGCAAAGATATCTGAAGAAAAGTACATAACTAGTATGACTACGGAAGTAATTTGTGCGTGAGCATACTCAATAATCGTTTATACAAAGAAAATATATATTTAATTTTTAAAACATTTAATTTCATAGATGAGGTGTTTTAGTTTTCTAAGCATTTGCAGTCTGTCAATTTTTATGATCTCACACGTGAACTAAATAGTTGAAGAACTTTCTATATGTCACAGAGGTGTTAATATAGAAGTTTCGGAATTTGTTATATATGCTGTGAGTGTAACAGTGTAAGCAATGGATCAAAATCTCTTAACATTTTAAAGAATGTAAACTAATGATGGAGTATGGATATTTCTGCTACCATATTTCTCAATACAAAATTGGTGAATATATTAATAATTATACTTATTTATAAATAATCTCTGTAAAAATTATATTGAACTTGAATAACGTTTTTATATATTTTTAGTTTAATCAGAATGGTTATCGTAAGTTATTGTCGGAGAAGCAAAGATATCTGAAGAAAAGTACATAACTAGTATGACTACGGAAGTAATTTTTGCGTGAGCATACTCAATAGTCGATTATACGCAGAAAATATATATTTAATTTTAATAATATTTAATTTCACAGGTGAGAAGTTTTCTTTTTCAAAGCATTTGAATTGTGTCAAACGTTATGATCCCACACTTGAACTACATAATTGAAGAACCTTCTGTAAGTCACAGAGGTGATAATATAGAAGTTTCGAAATTTGTTATGAATGCTATCAGTGTAACAGTGTAAGCAATGGATCAAAATCTCTTAACATTATTGAAGAATGTAAACTAATGATGGAGATAGGATATTTCTGCTACCATATTTCTCAATACAAAATTGGTGAATATATTAATAATTATTCTTATTTATAAATAATCTCTGTAAAAATTATATTGAACTTGAATAACGTTTTTATATATTTTTAGTTAAATCAGATTGGTTATCGTAAGTTATTGTCGGAGAAGCAAAGATATCTGAAGAAAAGTACATAACTAGTATGACTACGGAAGTAATTTGTGCGTGAGTATACTCAATAATTGTTTATACAAAGAAAATATATATTTAATTTTAAACACATTTTTTTTTCACAGGTGAGAAGTTTTAGTTTTCAAAGCATTTGAAGTCGGCCAGTTGTTATAATCCCACAGGTGAACTACATAGTTGAAGAACCTTCTGTACGTCACGCATTTGTTAATATAGAAGTTTTGGAATTCGTTATGTATGCTATCTATGCATTTTTAACCAACCTTAGAACAATAAGTAGCCCATTTATTTTCTTGATATAGCCCCCCCCCTGAATTCTGTTTAGCCCCACTGTGTAAAAATATAATATTTTATGATTGCATATAATCATCTCTAGTATACCTGAATCATTATTATAGCGTATAGGCCCCTCCCCCCATATATATTCATCACTCTACGAATATGTCTATTATGGTTATAGGAAATATATTAAATTGTAAATAAAAAATAATAATATTTTTATGTATTATGTTATATTACTTTATACTTTTATAATTATATTAAACATCACATAAGTAATAATATAACACTTACAAGCATATAGTACCTAATTAATAATAAGTATTTTCACATTATACAATATTTTAATTCTTAAGAATTAGGTATGTAAAATAAAAATAAATAAATAGACTTATAATATAAGTCGGTGATTATTAGGAAGCAAATGTTTAAACTCATCAATTACATCATTAAGTCAATACCAATTAAAAGTTCTTGTTCAACAAACAAAAAAAGAAGCGCATCCAATCTTTGTTAACATAGTATTTCTTAATTTGTTTTTTATAGTTTTTTTTTTGAAAACCTACTTTCACAACTACAACTATAGTCACTGGAATTGTCACAAACATTTTAAGACAGTGAAAAATGTTTAATACTGTTTTAACCAATCGAGCCATTTGTGTATAGAACCTGAGTTTGTACCGTTTGGTGTATCTTCTTGGTGTATTGATAAAATAGTATAATCATTTTTCATTTGAATAACATTGAATATATTGTTATATTATTATATTAATATCTGCACTCTCAGGCACATGTCAATAATTTTGATTCTGTCAAATATACGCCATGCTATTCATATGATAAAAAAAGCCCAAAAGCTAGGCAAAATTGTATGAGTTAGATTTGACGGATTTTAATTTTGAAAATGGATATTAATTAATTCTTTTGTTGGTTAGGGAATTGTTATACAAATTCTTCAATAAAATATGTACAATTTAAAAAAGAAGAATTTTGGTTTTTTATATATTTATGTATGCCATTATAATTTGTAAAAATGATAAATTTCCAAGGCTCTGCTTTAGAAGAGTTGTTGAAGATTTTTAATTAGTTTTCAAAATTAAAATCCGTTAAACCCAAATCCCACAGTTTTTTCTAGCTTATGGCCTGTTTTACGTGATAATTTCTACCTGTTTCTCAATGCACCAGTTGGAAATAATATGAACCTTTATTATAGTCGAATGTATACTGTGTAGCACTTAGTCCTATCAACAAATATAATATGCAATCAAACCAGAAATGTGCAAATTATTTTTAATAAATTGAAAAAGAAAACTTTTTACTATCAAAAATTAGTATTTTAAAAAGTATAACTACAAATAATGTAGTATTTACTACAGGATAATTTTTAAACATTTACTTTTTTCAATGTATTAAAAATAATTAACACATTTCTGGTTTAATTACGTATGTTGGTTGATAAAATTGTAATCAAAGAGAAATATACACAGTCTGTAACGAATAATCATAATTATAATTCACGTAACTTCGATAACGGCAATACGATATTAAATATGAGTAATTATTTTCTTGTACTTTTCTTATTCTTATTTTTTTTATTACAATTGAAAATAGTCTTCAAGAATCGGTTAAACTAAATGTTCATATTATGTATATGCTTTTAGACTGTGTCCATGAGTTTTATTTTTTCCTTTCTAGTTGTCAACACCATTAAAAAATCTAAAAAAAAATAATAATATAACAAAATATTACAAAATGGCTGTAAATAACCATTGCTTCAAACATTCATTTTAAATTAAGCTAATTTGAATCAGAGACCTATAACTGTGAAATTAAATGCCAATTATTTAATTATATTTATATTATTATATGTATACTAACTGTAAGTATAATATTATAGTGGTGACCTATAAATGTCCTGCTCACTTCTATGTAATTTGTCATAGTAAAAAGCTCGTATTATTCATAAATCATAATAATTAATTTTTAATCTCGCTGTGATTATAATATTTCAAAATTGTATTTTTGGCGGGTAATTTAACGGCTAATGAAATGAGGCGAACCACTACTATGGCTGGGAAGGGTGGGCTAACCGGACCAAAACTCGTATCGTTGCTAACATCATTACCCATTTTGTCATGAAAGCACCCGGCTTGCCTGTCATGTCATTTCGAATTTTTGCGTCGGCAGACTCGCATGTGTGTTTTACTCGCGTCATCCATTTTTTCAACCATGTGGAATAACCTAATTCACTGACGCTACTTTTTGCTGTTTAGCATTAAGTCATATAACGGGTATGTACTTTTCACAATAACGACGTGTAAATGCATGTAATTTTATCTCTCGTAATTGTCTCGGGCGCAGATCGTTAATGCGGTGTCCATTTTGTTTGTTTTAAATTTGCTATGTTGCGCACTCGTGAGACAGAGACAATACCTAGAAGCGTGTGTGTGGCTTCCTCTTGACCTTTATAATTATGATTTTTGTCGTGTTATCTCAAATCG